>OX451396.1:1434581-2010429 GCA_949629135.1 Eremobia ochroleuca | reverse complement strand
GCTCCGACTGCGAGTCGTCACCCCACTTGTCCTTGCCGTCCACCGCGCCGTAGCCGTGCTTCTTCAGGATCCCCTTTTCTGGGAGCTTCGCCATCGAGTTGGCTGCCACGTCGATGAACGCTATGTCTTCTTCACCTGGAAATTCAGGTGGGTATGTTTAAAATATGTATTTGACAAGAGCGTGGTTCAAAGTCAAAAAGCAACATATGTACATAATATTGAAAGGAAAAACTACCATACCGAGAAAGTCAGGAAGAAAGACACTGTAAAGGAATCTATGAAACTTTCTGATTTTGTGATTAAGGGAGCAGCGCTGTTACGAATACCGAAAGACTTACTTTATTACTGTTTCACAAAATAATTACACTCACCTGAATGTGTCGGCTCATCTTCGCTTCCGGAGTGAACTCGTTTCATTTGCTTGTGATCTCTGAAATAATAGAAAAAAGCCATGATTCAGGGATTCAACCAAAGGCTATTAATGGAAAGGATAATTTTATTTCAATTCCGAAAAACGAAAACGAACTAAAAGAATGATTATATCGGTTGGTCTTTCAGAGGTTTCCATGCAATTTCACTTTTATTACACTGACTTGATCGTGGAGTTGCCTGGAAATCTAAGAAGGTACTGGATTTATTTTTCGATGATCGTTTCCATTTGGACATATAAATTGCACTTACGGATATCTACTGCTACTGCCCGAGCCTGACATGTGGTTGCCATGCCGGAAGATCACTCGCGTCGAGTCTCCACGACTGTACATACAAATTGCTTTTAGAAAATATTCTTTTGCCATACTTCATGATTAATAGTACTATGATGCAGCGTCAGATGTCAACTTATGTTATGATACCAACGCGAATAACATCATAGAAATGGTTTGAGTGACCCAAAAAGCATGTACTTTTCATGTGATTTTGCCTTTCTAATTGAGACTGCAATGTGGCAGGTATGTAGTTTAGCAAATTATTCGCATATTAATAGCATTATGTACCTACTATTGTTCTGGGAATCTGTATGCTTAGAAATGTAAAATAAGAAGAAATTGAGGTGCAAAGTGTGGCTAAGTATGGACTAATCTCTTTTTTTTCTATCAACCAAAATTGATAAAGAAAAGCGTGTTTTGTGTGAGTGCTCTCTCATGTTGTGAACACACAAATAAAAATAGCAAAGTTTGCTCAAAGATCTGCTCTAGTCCAAAGCGTTTGGGACTTAAGCTCAGTGTAATAAAAGCGAAAATCGTGTGAGCGTAAATAAACAGCGGTGCGTAGTCCAATCCACGCGAAGCTTTCGACATACCTTAAAAGATTTCTTTGAGTAGATGAGTTCCGTTAAAAAGAGGAAAGAAAATTTTAATTTAAGGACACATATCGCGTAGCCACCCATTTACCGTATATATATTTAATACGTTTGGCAAAAAGGAAAAAGATGTGTTTGAGCTAACAATTCCTTGAAACATTTAGGAAATGGGTAACTACGTAGACGGAGAAATAAAAGGGGGCTGGTAATAGTTTACAGAAACAAAAGTTAAGTAGTTGTTTAGTTTAAAGAAAATAAGTGGTGGATTTTAATAATACCTTTAAAGGAAGAAAACATTTTAGTTATAGACATCAAGACATTTAAAAGAAACGTAATTTAAGGTAGCCGTTTGGATTTGAACTTAATGCTGCCATTCATATAATTCGAATTTATGAAGGAACCATTTCATGGTTTATTTAATTTTTTATATTTATCTTTTAAGTTTTCTGAAAGGCATCGTTAAGTTTTTCCCTAACGTCTTCAACTATTCAAACTTACCTAAACGTATTGTTGAAGGAGTGCATCTTCCCTCCGTCCAGGGAGATGTCTTCCTGTGAGTTGTTGGAGGTCGTGGAGCCTGCTGCGAAACTCTTCGCAATCGGCTTCTTGACATAAGGCGGGTCGTATTTTCGTGACGTACTCTTTTTCCTGAGGCAGGCGTGGCGGGGGAACGCACACTCAGATCAATCGATAAAGTTTACGAAATCGGAGGTCGGTGACGTACAACAGGTGCTGTCGTCACCGAGGACCAAAGGCGAGGAATAGAAGATGATAAGATATCATTTTATAGGTACCCAGAGTTCTAGATGCCACAAAAATGATGAAAATGATTAGTGGTAAACGTGAAACATTATATCTGATTTTTGTAGAAATTTTGATTTGAGGGTCACCTTCTATTCCTCAAAAGTATTTAAAAATTTATTTGACAGCAAAGACTGGCGCTTTTGGATATTACAAAAACAAAATTCTCTTATAAATTTTTGAATTGGACTTTAGAATCAACTTTTCGTTTCATTCCTCATGGGAAATGATGTCACATGGAAGTTATTATCAAGAGATCGATCTTAGCTTAGTGATTGTAGGGTCCTTCCAGTAAAATAAAAGCGGGGACATCAGGGTACATTTTTTACTTCCAGAAGCAAAATATAGAATTTCTGCTTGGCTTAGCAAAGGTTAGCATTGTTTGCTGGAAAGATCCTTGAGTCTTAAATGTAACATTAGGCGTTGCTAACTAGATAGACAGCTGCTTGAAAGAAGAATCCGTGCATCGCACATTCGCTTCTCGTGCATAAGTTAATAGAATTTAGTGGTAGTGGTAAGTGATTGGTGACGTTAGAGTCGAGCGATCTATATCTTCTCCGGTTTCATAGTAACTGTTCTGTACATACCTCGGCGTGGCACAACACCACGTACCGTGTGGAGCGGTCTCTGATCTGTAACTCGCGCGCAAACGTATGAGTGACACATCGGAAGATATAGACGCGAGCGCGCCGCCGGGCTGAGTAGAGCGCCCGGCGACGCGAGCTCCGACCAAGAAAGGAAACGAAAACGAGTCACAGTTCACATAAGCCAATGCATACATCCAAGAGCCCAGAATCTTAAGGGTTTGAGTCGAGGTGTCTCGAGTACAACGAGGAAAGCCTTGTCGGCATGCAGCGAAGCGGTCGGACGGCGCGGCCTCGTCGAGCACCGCGCGGCCCGGCCGCTCGCGGACACAGAACCACAGATCAAATGCAGTTGTGGCGCGCCAGCCAGGCCGACGCGCCACCCGCCAACTCTAACTCTACGACCACAAAGTAAACGACATAAAGAACGTATGTCCAAAAGGAAAAATAATAAAGTAAATGAAAACCAATCGCCGACGTAAAAACGAACAGAAACACCAACGCTAACGTCTAAAATAAACATACAAGTATACGAAGGTGACGATTTAAATTTCTTCTTAAAGACTACCTTTGGTCTGTTTTCTGCTCACTAACCTTAGGCACAGGGAGAAGTTTTTGTGTACTACGACTGACCTGTAGCAGAGAGCGCTCAGGGCAAATACTATGAATACCCCCCCTACCACAGACATGAGCACCGCCACGAGGAAAACCGTGTTCGAGCCGTGGTAGTTCTCTGCGCCCAAACAGAACGGAAGTGAGTCACGGCCGGCGCGGTCGGTGACGTCACGGGTCACGTGACGTCAGCGAGGCGGGCGGCCGGCGCCGGCGCCGCGGGGGCTCGCGGTCGGCGTCGACACGACACGACACGACACGATACGATACGACACGACAGGCACGAGCGACACACACAGTGCGACAACACCGAGTTACCGTCCGTTACCTGAAGCAGTACGCCATCCAGGCGAACCCCACGAACACGGACAGCACGACCGCGAGCAACAATATCACCATGTTCATGGTGCTCATCTTATTCCCCTCGTGCTCACCTGCAAGAGAGGGATCCCGCGCGTTAGTGCGCCGGCGCCGCCCGCCGCGTCGCGCCCTCCGAGCAATGCTCCTTGTACACGTGTACGTACTGTGCGCACCTGCGCTACACGGCCACCGACGCGGGTACCGATAGTCTTACGTAAAGTGATGAACACACAAATCAATGAGCACAAAATGGTTTATTAATAACCCCATATTGGGTTTGTAGATGACCCCTAGATGGGTTAGCAAAAGACCCCAAAATGGGTTCAAAAACGACTTTGTAATGGGTTAACAAATAACCCCAAAAATGACTTATTAATATAAATGACTCCAAAAAGGGTTCTATCTACATAAAATATTTAAAAACAATGAACAAGTAACATCATCATCTTACATTAGACTCGGTAAACTCTACATTTTTACTATTGATGATCATCGCAATTTCCAAAAGTTAACAATTCACGACTCGATCCGACGATAAACGCTTGGGTTAGCGTAATTTTGAAAAGCAGTGCTCGGATGTAATGGCCAATTGATATAGTTTAAAGTAGGGGGAATATTAATAGAATACAGTACAAAAACACCTGAAAACATAAACATGAATTATAGTAAAATTATATAAATGTTAGAAGTAGTAATAGTTTTTGAAATCAAAGAAAAGAGGTGAAAAAGTTGACTTTATTTTTTATTGTTTTTGCCATATTATGTATTTAGTGCAAGTTATCTTTGAACAGGTGTTAAATGTTATTTGGATCTTCATCAGCGCCAATAATTCCCATGTTGTTAGGGTTCCGACCAAAGCGATAAAAAAGAAACCCTTATAGTGTTTTAAAAAATCGCGTTTGACTATTATCTCCACTGATTAATTTGTAGTTTTTTGGCACCAGCGAAGGCTGGTTAACAAAAAATATGTTTGTGCACCCAACGGTTTAGAACAGTATTTTTGTTAAAATTGAATAATCCGAAATTTTTGTTGCGCTGGTTATTGATTTAGTTATGGGTTGATTATAAAAATTGGGTTAATCAGCACACAACATTGTGGTAAGTGTTTCAAAATAGATCACATTTTATAAGTTAAAGTCTGCAATAGATAAACAGAAGTAGATAAGTAGTAATAAATAAATAAAAGTAGAAAATATAAATATATAAAGAAGGGCCAAATTATACAAAGGTTTAAATTTTCTTAAAACTAAGATCTTAATCTAAAATCTATTACTATTATAATCTAATACTATTAACGTTAAAAACGAATAAGTGTCTTCGTTGTGAAAATAGATGACTTGATTATTTTTTTTATATTTTTGTCATCAAACTAATTTTTCATATTAAACTCAATGACGTCATATTTATTATTATTATGTTGTCAACATTATGAAATATTAAATCATCAAAAAAGTTGGATATATTCTTCAAAAATCCCTAAATAACTCAAAATATTTCTACCTAATATTAATTCTAGCCTTAACTAAAGCGTATATAACTGGTTTCGACTCACCATACGGTGTTTCCTTCTTGGTCATGTTGTAGGCAGCTTTAGTGCTGTTGTCGGGTACGTAAGGGGTGGGGGAAGGGGGGAGCGCGTCGTGGTGCGAACAGTCGGGGCCTGTCCAGCCACGGTTGCATACGCACTTGTTCATGTTTGAACAAGCCTGAAAGTAAAAGAGAAGGTGGTGATTAAAAAATGGTGACACAGAAGAAGAATAACTTTTGTATTAGGCAATTACAGTAAGTAATCTACGGTGGTTTCTTGCCACAATTATCATGATGATAACACTACATTGGTCAATATACTGAGATATACTTCATTGATTTCATCTAATAGAACTGCAACAAATGAAGAGGCAAAAACCACTTCCAGTTAAAAAAAAAAAAACTTCATCGAACGAATCTACCATATCTACACACATCAAAAGTGTCTAGGGATCAAGTACATTTTTAACAATAAAAAAATATCCAATTAAAACACATCTAGTCTTCCAGACTGGTTTTTACTTTAATTCCTATGTTTAAGTTAACAACTTATCCCTATATTTTGTAAAAATTAAGAAAATTGCATTTTTTGTAAATTGTGGGAAATTAACCTACGTTAATGTCGTCAATCAAATGGCACAAAAATAAGGATTTTTGTAAATTTTTATTGTAAAATTAAAAGAATAATAATAACAACAGTATTTAGATAAGATTAAATTATTACAAATCAGATTTATGAAACTATTAGTAGATAAAAACACAAAAATACGTTGTAAAAGTAGTGATTACGAAAAATTATTCTTAGAATGTAAGATGTTGCCGGTCCATCGTGAGGTGGTGTTGTTATTGGCCGTAGAAAACTATTCCGTCGTACTAGTCTGGCGATTGAGCAGGCCAGGGCTGAACACTGATGCGAGCATCGGCAAAAGTGCGTGTTACGAGTCTAGCCGTATGTGGACGTGCATTGTCGTGCATTAGTCGAAACGAATCACCCAACCGGCTTCGCACAGGGATGATCACGTTTGAAACAATGCTCTCCGCATAAATCTGAGCATTGAGGTTGCCCCTGATCTAAATGAGATCAGTTCTTCCATCGATCCAAATACCGGCCCAAACCATTATTGTTCCCCCTCCATATGAATGAACTTCCTGACAACATTTCAAACGTTCTTGACGTTCAGAGGTCCTCCAAATTCGAGTACGTCTTGTATCCGGCCTCATACCGAAACGAGATTCATCGGAAAAGCAAACACAACGCCAGTCTTCTTCCTCCCAATTTCTATGTTCGCGAGCCCATTGTAAACGGGCCCTATGATTGCGGGGTGGATAGGTGAATCTCTCAGCGGCCTCCTGGAACGCAGACCCACTTCACGTAAATGATTTCAGATGGTTTGGTCGCTTATCAGCAAGCCTAAATAGCTGTAGAGCCTCATAGCTAACATCATGGCGGTCATGGTACGATTCCGTCGAGCAGTATTTTGGATGTACCGGCCCTATTTGCGAGTGGTGATGCGAAATCGTCCTCCATGTCGTTCGGACACGCTGCCCGTGATATGATAGCGTGTCCAGAGGCGGCTTGTGACGCTCTGTGTAGTGCCAAGAGCGACAGCCACCGTACGTTGCCTAAAACCAGCTTGCAACATTCCGACGGCTCTCATCCTCTCTTCTCGTGTCAAATGATGTCGTCGCTCTATAATTATCGATGCAATTTTTTCAGTTCCGATGCAAAAATTGTATTGGTTTTGTAAAACGCTATTTCACACTTTTATAGAAATCCTGACTGACAGTTGATTTTCTATTTTTAGCCAAAATAAAAAAAAAAATTAAATCAAATAGTGAAGTTAACTAAAACGAACCAATAACGATCCTAAACAGTTAAAATAATAATCCTCAATTTCAGCGACACTCTAAAACGTACTTGATCTCTAGATACTTCTGATATGTGTATGATAAATGATAAATGATAAATGATTTATTTTCTGTAAGTAGGTTTGTACAAACACTTTTACATGTCAATCACATTTTTTTTTTAAACTAGATGAGGTCGGCGTTTCCTATCTGACTACTCTGAGAAGAAAGGCCGAAACAAACTCAGAGGTCACAGTCTCTTTTAAAGTCCAGACATAATCTTGGTCAGATCATGTGAAGACCATGTAGATTGGTGTCTGAAATGGTCTTTTGAGTAAAGAACCACACAGATTGAGAGGACCTGTCCAGTCAGTGCACGCATTTGTCAAAAATCGTGCAGCTCAACTCAGAACTTGAGGAGCCTTACGATTCGACGAACAATACCAATGAAAGGACATTTCATATGTATGTATATATAACTGAAGTTACTGGGTATCGTATTTCCCAGTAACTGGGTTGTGGAGGTCAGATAGACAGTCGCTCTATGTAAAATACTGGTATTCAGCTGTATCCGGTTAGACTGGAAGCCGACCCCAACATAGTTGGGAAAAGGTTAGGCAGATGACTTCGTATTGAGGTCCTCTGTGATGTTCAATAAATCCCACCCATGGTCATAATACTCACGACAGTAATAAATTGAAAGAAGAAGAAAGAAATAAATAAAAGACGTTTATTTACGGTAAACGTGACGTAGAGAGAAAAAACACAATCACAAAAAGATCAAGTTGGGGAAAAATATGCGTCACATCCACGCAAAACGGCCCAGCATAATGCTACGACACTATGCGAGACAGAGCCTCCAGTGCTGGTTTTCAGCGACACCCAGCTTTGACGTGATGACGTATAAAATAAATACACAATACTAATTGGCTTTAAAACTCTCCATATAATCCTTACACATCGATTTCTAAAGCCATCAAATAAAACGAATCTAAACTTATCCCATTTGGCTCCACAAACATGCTCTGTAACAGTCCAACTTAGTACCATCGAATCAATTCTAGACTTAGAACAAGTTTCAATGATATTAAGGGAATTAATTTCGCCGTGGAATCGATTCGTATTACCTAACTGCCACAAATTGGAGTCCGGTGGTAACTACTATCGGTAAATCTTTGGTATGTGAAGTCATGTTGGAGAAATGTTTGTAGTTATTACTTTTGGCATTGGTTGTACAGTCGAACGCGTGGCAACCACTTTACCTTGAGCGTAGTACGGAGTTTCAATAGAATAAGAGGCTCATATTGGTTTTGTTTCCACTGACGCGCGGCCTACTGTACTTTCGTCATAATCATTATCTTTTAATTCTTATTCCGTTTTTATCCTACTTTTGGTATTCGTCCCTGTTCATTCACGTCTTTCTCAACTTCATCATCTTCCACATACGAGTATCATCTGCCTAGCCTTTTCCCAAATATGTTGGGGTCGGCTAGCAGTCTAAATGGATACAGATGAGTACCAGTATTTTACATGGAACGACTGCCTATTACCTCCACAACCTAGTTACTGGGTAATACTATACTACTTGGTAAGACAAGTTGTCAGAATTTCGGGCTTTTGACGACCCGAAACGACTCTGCAAGATCCACGAATGACAGTCAGAACCAACGGCTTAGCCACATTCTCATAAATAAACTACTAAAAAGTTTTCACTCATTAGCTTGTTATTTCAAAATACAAACAAAAATCTATATTTGCCGTATTATGCCCAAAAACACAGATAAATAAATCACTTTAGTTAGGATGCAAATGAACGAATTAAAAGCGACTTTGAAGCGAGTTGCGTCAGTAACTCGATTCCGGCCGGATTGAGTTTAGGCTCAAATCGTCGTCAGCCCGTGCGGAATCTTGTTGAATTCCTCTCCTCGCCACTCGAACGGAGGTGAGGAACGATTGGAGGACAATTATTAAACTTTATCCGAAATTTATTCATGACAAAAAGTCCTATTAAGTACTTTGTTCCTTTTATAATTTCAGATTTCAAACCGATTTGGAATTGAAGGTGGATTTGAGCGGCGGTAAGCGCTCGTGCTAGTTGGAAACTTTTGATTTTGCTTTTTCTTTCATGATTCAATAAGTGGTTTTTATCTTTTGATGGAGTTTAATGATCAGTAAAGTCTTCCTCAAAAATATTAAGCTGAAACGGTTCGATTACCCTCCCTGCTATCCCTGAAAGCTTAGGTAGCTACAACCACATTTTGCTAGGTATATGTCAGTCCCATGTAATAGAGGACTATTGCCATCAACTGGGCACAAATCCAGACGCCTGCTCCTGAGAAATCGACTGTGTTAGTTAAATACAAAACTGATTCCATTAAAACTTCAGCAACGTATTTGTTTACATCTCTATAAACAGCCAGAGCAAACACACTCGTAACTCAAGTAACGAACAAATCTAGCTCCGAACTCTTCCACGAAGCTATTTTATATATTTAACCAAAACCGTACGGAGTTACTATTTAAACTATTTACGTGCTAACTCGGGCCGTCGGGTTCAACTATTCGGGGTCGAGGCAGAATTCGGAGCACGGCTCGTACGACCAATCTGATTTTCTCGGGGCCGGGCACCCGTCACACCGAGATTTAGTTAAGGTGGCACTGCGGAATTCCCATACGTTTCCTACAACATTTTTGTGACAAAATTCGGTTTGTTGGATGACGTTCGGGGAATATGACGTTGTAAGTGCAATAAAGAGCAGTGGATGTTAAGCCTAGGCCCTGTAGGCAAGAAGACAATGGGATCAGCATTGTCGTTTAGCGTTCAGTGTTTGCCTTAACAAAGAATGGTGATATACGCTGAGTACCTATATTCGAGGGGCTTGTGGCTAAGTAATAACAGCCGCACGGGTCGACAGATCTGGTTAAGCTACGTTTGCCGCGGTTGGTCTGTGGATGGGTGATCATCTTTACATACTAAGACCCCTCCTTGCCTCGGAAAGCACGTTAAGCCGTTGGTCCTGGCTGTAATTCGTGGATCTTTAACAGAAGCCCGAAAGTCAGTCAACCAGTCTTACAAAGGGGTATCGTAGTAACCAGTAACTGGGTTGTGGAGTTCAGATAGGCAGTCTTTAGATGTAAAATACTGGTATTTAGCTGCATCCAGTTAGACTGGAAGCCGACCCCAACATGATGACCTCTGATCTCTAACCAGATGATGACCTCCTTCCGATATTAACGATGTTGATCTGTGAACTTATATTCAGAAGTAGAAAAAGCAAGTTAATGGTATTTAGTTTCCTGTTACAATGTAAATACGAAACCCAAGGACTAACAGCTGTACCTACACAACAAATAACGCTATTATATTAAGCAGAGCGCAGTCGTGAAATCGGACGCGAATATGTGATGTATTTGATTCCAATTTGCCTTCGGAAACAGGGAACTCGATCGCTAGAACGTTATATTATATTTAACTAGCTGGAGTACCCGGCTTCGCTCAGGAACACTCCAGGACATTCTGGAATGTTGTGGAATGCTCTCGAATACTCTCGAATGTTCTGGACTGTTCTAGAAATTTCTAGAGGCTGAAAATTCCCTTATATCTTCAAAAGCATGCCCTTCAAGTAAAAACGGGAACCTTCTTCATGGACAGGAGATAGAGGGTTAGCACACCATATAACTCCCTTGATCGTACCGGGACTCATTTCTGAGTTTTAGCGGCACGCACATTGTACACTTTCTTTTATAATATATATTGATTATGCACATGAATCTTCGATACCTCCTCTAATACGTTTAGCATAACTTAAGATATTTGATAGTGTACAGTCAGCAGTGCGCTGGAAGCTCGCGTTGTCCAAATTGTAGTAGAACGTTGTGCTTAAAACCATGCTGAGATATGTACCTTTTGGCCTCGTACAGCGGAGTGGTTGCGTAACACGCTAACAGTAGCAATGACTTTTATTTAGAAAGTTCAACATCATTCATTGCGTTATTTACTTTGTTGAGCCGACATATTTTTCGAACATATGAATCATTGGATTAGCAATATCTTTCAAAATGATTCAGATTGTGATTGATCTTGTGTTACGCAATTAACTCTACCTTCTTTATATATAATTATATTTCTTTTGAGGGTTCCGTACCCAAAGGGTAAAAGGGAACCCTATTACTCCCGCTCCGCTGTCCGTCCGTCCGTCCGTCTGTCACCAGGCTGTATCTCATGAACCGTGATAGTTAGACAGTTGAAATTTTCACAGATGATATATTTCTATTGCCACTAAAAAACAGAATAAAATTAATATTTAACGGGGCTCCTATACAACAGACATGTTTTTTTTTTGCCGTTTTTATGGATAATGGTACGGAACCCTACGTGCGCGAATCCAACTCGCGCTTGGCCGGTTTTTTAATATTGTTATGATTGTCTTCAGTTTAGTTTGTGATCTTCCTGTACGAGTCACAGTAAATACGCTTTAGTTCTTTTTTTCTTTATGACTGTTCAATCTTAAACTGTAGGTACGTTTTTAATCGAAATGTACATATTTTGATGGCAGAAAATTACTTTTTTCTTTGGCCTATTTTGTATTTGTTTTTGTTAAAAAAAAAAGATACTAGTGACTCGCCCCTGCTTCGTCGGTTTTTACGTCTTGGCATAATATCGAAATTTCTTTAAAATGTGTAAGTTTAATAATAGCAGACATTTTCCTATTCAAAAATTCCATGGAAAAAATGAGTTTCAGCTTTCAGAACTTTCTTACTTTTCCAATTTTTATATCCGTAAAAACCTAATTCGTACAAAAAAATTGCCAAATCGGTCCAGTCGTTGTCAAGTGATGCGCTTACCAACGAACACTATTTCATTTTTATTTATATACATATGTAGAAGATGTACTAGGTAGGTATACACAAATCTTCCGAATTAAATTCTCTAAACGATACTGAAAACACATCTAAATCCGTTGCGTAGTTGAGAAGAACAACGCGGTCACACAGACAGACACGGAAAGTGACTTTAACATATAATATGTATAGAGTATAGATAGAGAGGGGCCCGTGGCTAAATAATAACAGCCGCACAGGTCGATCGACCAGGTTAAGCTACGCTTGCCGCGGTTGGTCTGTGGATGGGTGACCATCGTTACATACCAAGACCCCTCCGTGCCTCGGAAAGCACGTTAAGCCGTTGGTCCCGGCTGTCATTTGTAGATCTTTTACAGTCGTTACGGGTAGAGTCAGAAGCCCGAAAGTCTGACAACCAGTCTTACCAAGGGGTATCGTATTACCCAGTAACTGGGTTGTGGAGGTCAGATAGGCTGTCGCTCCATGTAAAATACTGGTATTCAGCTGCATCCGGTTAGACTGGAAGCTGACCCCGACATAGTTGGGAAAAGGCTAGGCAGATGATGAGAGTATAGGTATAGACATAGAAACTACATTCAACCATCACGTGCGTGTAAGTAAACCCTGAGTTTATCACTACATAGTATAAAACAAAGTCGCTTCCCGCTGTCTGTCCCTATGTATGCTTAGATCTTTAAAACTTCGCAACGGATTTTGATGCGGTTTTTTTTAATAGATACAGTAATTCAAGAGGAAGGTTTATATGTATAATAAATGCATAATATAGTAGAGAAACACTGATCATTTTAGAGGTTTCTAATGTGATGTCGTAAATAAACACATTTTTTGCGCTTACATTGCAAACGCTGGCTTAACCCTACGAGATAGATCAAAATAATGTACTACAGTATTGTACACCTTAAAAAGGTCTACAAAAAAGTCCGCGATGGCATATGTCTATCTCTTAGGGATAACTCACAATAACCATTTTTTATCCTATACTTTTTAAGAGAAATAATGGCTCTAAAATTATCAGTGTTTCTGTACTATATTATGCATGTATTATATTCATATAAACCTTCCTCTTGAATCACTCTATCTATTAAAAAAAAACCGCATCAATATCCGTTGCGTAGTTTTAAAGTTCTAAGCATACATAGAGACAGACAGACAGCGGGAAGCGACTTTGTTTTATACTATGTAGTGATAGTGATCAGCATTGCACCCGTGCGAAGCCGGGGCGGGTCGCTAGTGTGTTTATAAACAATGCTAGCGACTTGGACGCCTCGCTCCGGTACCACTAATTACAATTTTACGAATTCACCAGGCCCTGCTAATCTAATCTATATAATAATAATTATCAAAGCGTCTGAAGCGACCTTAACGGGACAAGGCACAAGTACCTGGGATCAGCCGGTCGATTCTGTAAAAATCTCACCGTGAAATCATAAGTGAAGTGAGCACTTAATAGTGTTAGTCCCTAGCGAATGACAGCTCACTCCACGCTCACTTCACCCAAGCTTTCACGGTGAGATGGTTTTCTCAGCTAACGTTTTGTTGTCATCGATTTTGCTTACCACGATATTGCATTATTTTCCAGACATATCATTTTGTCAACATTTATAAAAACTGAAGACAAAGAAACAGCATTTGTTATAAAAAATAATAAGTGTTTTCGCCAATTTGTAACATTACTTCATAAGTGTGGTTTTACACATGACGATTTAAGATGTTGTAGGCCAAAACTAGAGTACTAAGAGAGGCATAAAAAGGTTTTCACCCAGAACTGCCGTGCGATTCTGCAACCATCTCACCGTGAAAACTTGGGTGAAATGAGCGTGGAGTGAGTCGTCAATAGTGTCAAACCTTAGCATCAGCATGACTCACAGCTCACTCTAAGCTCACTTCACCTTAGTTATCACGGTGAGATTTTTCCAGAATCGACCGGATGTACTGTATATGTTAGTGTCTTACGCAATTACCCAGTCGGTCATCAAAAAATACTGCTTAGTATTTTCAGTTTGACTCAGTCCAACCTTTTTTAAAAACTAGATAGCAATAATTACAAAAAAAAAAACATATACTTTTCTCGCTTCCTCTCCTACCTTGGCACATCGTTAAGGGAGGCGCTCGGCGTCCAACTTATAATTAACGACGTCCAAACTATAGTGCGAGCGGCCAATTAAATGATATTGAATTAAAACTCCCCGTTACGGAACTTATTAATCCACTTGGAATAATATTACTCCATGTTGAGGCATATAATATTTAATTTATAATTTGAAATATTCTGGGAACAAGCGGTAATTAAGTTTAAATAGATACTCGTGAAAATGAGAATTATACAGGAAAAACATGTTGCTTATGATACAAAATATTAATATATTGTATAATATTTTATTTCTCATTGTTAGTTAAATATTTATAATATTATTTTAATTATTGTGAATGTAAATAGTCATTGTTTTTATTTTCTCAATTTGAAACATGTTCTGGCAGTTTTACTAATTTATGCGGCCATCGTCCTTTTTTTTGGTATTGGTCGTCGAATCGTTGAGCTCCTTATGTTTTTAAGTTGAGCAGCACGATTACTGACAAATGCGTTCACTGACCGGACAGGTCCACCTGATCTGGATGGTTCTCACCTAAAAAGACCATTTCAGAAACCAATCTTCATGGTTTTTACATGACCTGATTTTAAATGGGACCTCTGAGTTTTTTCGGTCTTTCTTCTCAGAGTAGTCGAAATGTAAAAGTGTTTGTACAAACCTCCTTAGAAATAAATTCATTTATCATGTTTTTGAAAACATGAACATATTGTTCTAAATAACAAGGTAGAGAACTGGCGATTACTAGATAGTTATTATATTATTATTCATTCTGATCATTGTGATATTCTCAACAGCAGTTGTGATCTTCAAAAACTTGGCTCCACTTATAGGATCTGTGTCACCCTACAGTAATGTATCTCGCGCTAGCCATTCGTTTCAATATCACTTTCATGGCCCAGTTACAATTTAACAAAAAAAAAAAAAGCGGACACGGGGTCATCTGGAATGAAGATCTTTACGTGATACTCGCACGCACACACGCTGCGAATTTAATGCGCGTTTTTAATACAGAGTTATCTATGTAGTACACGTTTTTAGATGCTCTCATGAAGTTGTCGGCACTTAAACCATTTTGATTTAGACCTCGCGCTTTAGCTCTCTCGAAACGGATTTTTTATATATAACGCGTTTTCAATACAGAGCCATCTATGTAGTATACATTTTTAGAAGCTCTCATGAAGTTGTCGCAATTTAGACCATTTTGATTTAGACCTCAGTATTGGCTTTAGCTCCCTCGAAAACCATGAAAAGTACTTCTCTCACTATGAGACCAGAGAGAGAGAGAGAGAGAGAGACAGAGAGATAGAGAGAGAGAGAGAGAGAGATAGAGAGAGAGAGAGAGAGAGAGAGAGAGAGAAAGTCGCCTGAAGGTGTAACGCACATTACTCCTACTACCAGCCGCGTTAAAGTACTTCGTTCCAAAACATATGTTTTTTGTCAATGTTTGTCTGAACACAATCAATTAATCACCCTAGCCTTTTCCTATGTATGTATTCCTGTTCCTATTTCTATGTAGGGGTCGGCTTCCAGTCTAACCGGATGCAACTGAATACCAGTATTTTACATGAAGCGACTGCCTATCTGACCTCCACAACCCAGTTACTGGGTTATAATTTATACCCCTTGGTAAGACTGGTTGTCAGACTTTCGGGCTTCTGACGACACGTAACGACTGTCAAAGATCCACGTATGATAGCCGGGACTAACGGCTTAACGTGATTTCCGAGGCACGGAGGGGTCTTGGTATGTAAAGATGGTCACTCATCCACGGACCAGTAGCGTCTAGTGTAGCTTAACCTGATCGATGGACCCGTGCGGCTATTATTATTTAGCTACAAACACCGACAAATTAACTAAACTGTGTGCGCGGGGAACATTGCATTTAGCATTGTTTGCAGTATTTGTTACCTGCAGTTCCTACATTGTAATTCGAGCAAAATATGTTATTAATATCTCTTTATCTTCGTCTGTCATCTACGAATCAAACGGATTTATTTAGAGTGATGTTAATTTGCCATGATCAAAACCACCAACTAGGCTGTGGTCAGTTTCCTGGCTAACCAGATATAAATGTATATTTTCAAATGGAATGGAATGTATTTTTCTAATCTCTTCACCACCCTTGGTTGACTGGTAAAGAATGCCTGAGGCATTAAGTCCGCCTTTGTACCTTTTGTGCGAAAAGTTTAAATAAATAAATATATATATTTTAAGATAAAATTTCAAAGAGCTGTGGATTTTATGAATAATAAATAAATAAACCTTCTCCAACCATGACATCAAAGGACCCAACATTCAAATTATTTTCCTTACTTTTGCTTTCGAACCAGATTCGCTACGATATTGCTTACATGTACTATTCTCATGTCACTCATACTCGTACGAGATAAAAATAATAGGTTCTTTTTATCTCGCCCACACACACGTGTCTTTTCCATTCTATAATGTACATACATATTTAACATAATTTGTTCCAAAAGTATCTGATGAAAGAGTAAACAAACTGTTCAGAATAATTCTTACGCAATCACTCACTAAAGGGAATTGTAACACAAGCAGGTTTCAATTCTGTATATATCTCTACCTATTCCAACAAATTGTAATTGAAAGATCATCAATAAAAATTGAGGTAGAAATTAACCTTAAATGTGTAATGAAAAACATCTCTAAGGTGATTCATAATAATTAGAATTTCGGATTTGAGCATTAAAATAATCAAATCAAAGCACCCAATTTGTCAGCGTCACTACAAATTGGCATCCACAGGTAGGTTTTCTGATCCATTTGTTAATATTTTCATCAGATACTTTTTGAACAGACCATACCTTCATATCGTAAGTACGTTGTGTATTATATTTTTATGTGTACGTGGCTCGCGGAGATACTTTTTAATAGTTTGAGTGGTGCCCCGGGCGGCGTGTTATTCAATTTTTGCTTCGCCGCGGCGTTGCTAAAGTTTATACGTTTAGTTATGGTATGTGCACGTTTACGAATGTACGTAGAGGTATGATATAAGGTTTTAAATCTATGAAGTATGAGGGGCTTGTGGCTAAGTAATAACAGCCCGGGTCCATCGATCAGGTTAAGCTACGTTAGACGCAACTGGTCTGTGGATAAGTGACCATCTTTACATACCAAGATCCCCGTGCCTCGGAAAGCACATAAAGTTGTTGGTCCCTGCTGTCATTCGTGGATGTTTGACAGTCGTTACGGGTTGTTAGAAGGCCGAAAGTCTGACAACCAGTCTTACCAAGGGGTTTCGGATTACCCAGTAACTGGGTTGTGGAGGTCAGATCGGTAGTCGCTCCATGTAAAATACTGGTATTCAGCTGCATCCGGTTAGACTGGAAGCCGACCCCAACGTGGTTGGGAAAAGGCTAGGCAGATGATGGCCTACGAAAGTATGACGGGGTATTATTTATTTAAAGATAAAAGCTGTTTATCATGGTCGGTTCTTTGTATCTCTTAACGAAATCGTATTTCCACTTACAGGCTTCGTTTTTGAGTAGGTACAGCTATCTAATTCTAACTTTTCTTTTAAATTTTTTTTTTAGTCTTTCACTATTACACCACAAGGAGCCTCGTTTTCATCACCATACTTAATAACGTTCTTATCATTTGGTTTTCTCTAGTTTCCGCCACACGTATTACTTCAGCTCAATAATTTTCCTTTTTTAAGTTTCATAATCTATTATACATACCCTAAGATACACAGGTACAAACACAGCCAGTCGTTTCTGTAAAAATTTCACCGTGAAAACTTGCGTGGAGTGAGCTGTCAGTGTTATACCACCTATCCTAGGGATTGACCAAGCAAATAGTTACAATCATAATCGACATTATAATGATATTTTTTATGCTAATTCTATTGATCATTTTATATAATTTTAAAGCTAGTATTTTGTTGTGGAAATACACGTTTAATCCCACGTAGTTTGTGTGGCGTGATCACTTCACCCAATTCACGAAATATCGTAAATCAGGTGACTTCACCTGATTTACGACCACGCCGACTCGTCAAAACTAGTCTAAGAAAAAAAAAAATAACAACAACATTGACATTCTGACTGAGTTTCTGTTTTGCTATTTTATTTTAAAACCCCACAAAATAGTAATGCTTTGACAACTAAAATACTAGCATTGAAATGACAAAGAATTATGTATTAAAATCTCTATTGTGATTGTAAATGTATGTTTGGTCAATCCCTAGTATCAGGTGGGATGACACTGACAGCTCACTCCACGCTCACTTCAACTAAGTTTTCACGGTGAGATGGTTACAGAATCGCACTGCAGATGTACAGTAAAACGCAACTCTATGTTTTTTAAGCTTAATATTGGGAGCAGCAAGGGTTGTTTTCAGAGTTCAAGTGCTGCTACTGACTAGAATTTGACCTTAAGGACAAAAATTAACCCGCACTGGGCCCGCGTGGTGGATTACGGCCCACTCCCTCTCGCAGCCAGGAGGCCTGTGTCCCAGCAGTGGGACATTATAGGCTGATTATGCTAACGGAAAAAATCTCAAAGTACTACTACTCACCCCTTTCCCAGAGCACTCGTTGTTGTTGTGGTCGGTGGGGCACTTGGTGTGGTCGATGTAGGGGAAGATGGAGGTGCAGGTCTGGTTTACGCACACCAGGTTGTCGCCGCACGGCGTGCCGTCGCGTACCAGCCCCAGCGGAGCGATCTCTGAGTGTTTCGGAAGACCTGTTGTGGCTCTGGAATTGTGTGTAGGCGAGGGTTAGAAGCTTTGATGAAAAGTTTAGTAAAGAAATTTTATATTTAAATAGTAGGCTACTAAGCAGAGAGCTGTTTTATTTCGCCATCACATATATTGCCGTCACGAATTAAGAAAGTTTGTTTATTATATCCTACGTGAACAGACAATGTCGATCCACTAGGAATGTTTACTTCTCGTATGCTATATTATCTTAAATTAATCTACAAAGAATAAATTAAATTAATAAAAAAAAAAACAGTCATGAACGAAGACATAATCGTTTTCTGAATATCCTTCAATTAAATCAGAAGGTCTATTCCTGTAAATAAAAATATTCAAAATGTCAATGGCAAAAACTTGTCAGAAAATACAGAGGTACTTTTGAAAGATTGAGTTCAGAATGCGAAGCTCTTAAGTATACGCGAGTTGCCCCTCTGTTATCAAATTAACAGTTCAAACCTAATGTCAATGGATTAGATTGACTGGTATATTATTATTATTATCATTTTTTTTTTCAGATGACCAATGGAAAGTAAAACATATTATGTTTGACCAATGGAAAGTTAAACGTATGTTTTGACAGATTTGTCTTGATTAGGGAGACAATTTCGTAATTTTAAGAACGTTCACCGTCTGTAGGCCAATTTCCGTAATAAAAAACGCTCAAGATCTAGTTGCAATCTCTCATCTCAGCGACGATCAATATCAATAACTTGTCAAAAATGTAGGGAAATTAGAGGTATTTTTGACTGACTGAAATTGAGATCAGACTGTGAACGTTCTGAAAATTATGAGAATTGCCCCTCTGATCTCAGTCTCAATCTGTCAGAAATACTTCTAATTTCCCTACATTTTTGACATTTGGAATTGGCCTTCTGGCTTCCAGAAACCAGCTGCAAATCTGTTTGTACCTAAGTTAAAGTCAAACTTATACTAAACTCCGGCGCTACCTGAAAACATTTCCTCTTTGGAGAGGCACTACTCACTTGCATTCATACTCGTTGCCCTTGATACTGATGACAGTTCTTGTATAGTACTCGTCCATGCCGGTCACTATGGGGTACCTGTTCCCCTGCTGGCACTGTAAGGAGCCGCAGCGGACGTTCCTGGTGAACAAGATAGTTGTTACAAATGGCTGCCAAAATATTTTGTGTAGCATAGCTTAGGAATGTGTTTATGACACAAGCGCACAGAGAGGATCTTTACAGTGTTACTTTTATTTATTTATATTTATACATATCCTCGTATACTTTATTGTACCCCAGAAAATTCTTTCAGAAATTTCTTTCTGCGATTCCTTCCAGGCAACCTTGGAATGGACAGTGATTGCGAATGATTTGAATGATGAATGAGTGATTGTGTGATTGGTTAATGTAATTGCAGTCGCTAACCACAGTTTACTCAAATCTCTATAATTATCTTGTTATTCATCGAATGTGAGAAACCACATAACACAATACAAGGGGAAGACGACAATACAACAATGAATTAAGCTTCGTATATCTTATGACATGTCCATTCTGTTCACAAAAAAATAGTTAAATATATCCAATTGCTTAGTCATTATAGTTAATCAAAGATCGATAAAATCAGAAGGTCATCACTACTATTTTGTTTGTTCTTTTTATGTCTAATTGGGCCTGGTCTTGCCCTCGATAATTGCCTGATGGAAAGCGATGGATGAGGTCTATGATAGAACGTGCGTGCCCAGAAGATGCCTGTTCACTCTTGTTTTGAAGGCAGAAGGCTGCTTTTGAAGGCTACTTTTGTTTGAAAAAACATTTTTTTCCGCTGTTGTAATTTATTCATTAGTTTCAAAATATTCCTATGCATTAGTATTACCATTGTGTTCTTTTATTGTCGTATTGTCGTCTACACATTGTATATCAATGAAACCAACATAATCTTTGTCTATAACACTGAATATAATGTATGTGATTAATATGTATGTGTAAATTGTATATAATGTATGTGTACTACTGAATTAATAAATAATAAATAAATAAATCTAGCCATAGAACGAAATAATTAAATTACTTACTCCGTCTCGCACTTAATAAAATGACCGTTGCCATCTTTCCCGCAGTGTCCCGTCACCGCTCCCTTCGAGTTGAACTGATCGAAGCACTCCTTATCAGCCCCCACCGTGCCCTGTCCCCAGATGCTCTCACACTGCAGCGACAGAGTGGGGCACTGCCCCGCGAAACAGTACCCCTTGCCCTCCTCACACGACTCGCCGTTCTTCCGGTGCGCGTCCGGTGGACAAGAGCCGGACGTTCCCGTGCACGTCTCATCGAGGTCACACTCGTTTGTGGCGTCTCGGCAGGTCACGCCGCGTGGTTTTAGCTGGGGAGGTGAAAGAGGGAATGCTGTAATTCTGGATGTTGAGATTAGGCTAAACGGCATGCAATCAAAATCTTAGCACCAATGAAAGAAGTAATTATGACCTTTAGCACCTAGGAAATAAATTAGGGTTAGGTTCAATCTAAATCTTGATCGAGTACTCATTATCTATGTTAGGCAACCTTCGTCTTTAGCGTAGGCGTTTATCGGACGTACATACTTATAGGGCAAATGCAAAGGCAACCTACGATTCATTGTTAATATACTCAAGCAAACAGATTTACAAATATACATATAACAGTAGAGAACTAGACAGTTATTTAGTAATGAACCTTTTAAAACCTCTTCCCCATTCCAAACCATTTCAGAAACATACACACACATAATTACGCCGCATCCCTAATTTCCAACTAAATCTCTCTTTTTGCGGTTCCAAGCGCCACATTTGCATAGTTGTCCAAAACTTTATGTGGCATTAACTTTGTATTATTCAACATTATGACACACAGCGGAACATTAATCAGTTAGAAAACTGATGAAATTCAGACGTGGCGTTGTAAATTAGTCAGAATACATTTGTCTGAACAAAATGCAAATATGTAGCGACTGTAAGACTTGTATATAAATGTGCTAAGTGCCAGTTGTTTTAAGGAAACTTTGAACTGAGCCTACATACTTTAAGAGCTAGACTACAGTTCGTTGTAGTCAGAGAGGTATCAATAATGAAGGAACTTGGAGGTAATTAACGCATGAATTATTCCAGTCCGTGAAGCGAGTCGTATCAATATACAACAGGTCTAGAATGCTTCGTTGACTGCATAACTAGAACTAAGAAACTCTCTTTGATAAATGAACGTAAATCGTATTTAATATCCAATAGCAAGTATAAATAATAGTTATATAATAATATACTAATAACAGTTTCTTAGCGATAAGACCGCCCATTGTGTCACCCTTTGTAAAATTTATATATTCATGTCTGTAATTTATATGGCGTTCATAATAAAGAGTATTCTATTAATATCCATTCTTTGATAGGACTATCCCTGAAGATGAATTAGTTCGGTATATAGTTTGACCATCCTTAGCAATGCCTGTTGTAAGTTAAAATGAAAAGCAAACTTACACACAAAACATGAAAATGATAACACAAAATTAGCTCCCTATCATCATTGTAACAATATCTCTATTCATGAACTGAGGACACTACTGAAGCTAGTAGGTGTAACTATATATTATTTTATTTATTTATTTTACCATTTATGTACACACATATATAAACGGACAAGAAAAAACAGAACAGAAAAATAGGTACAAAGGTGATGCTTATTTCTTAAGAAATCTCTTCCAGCATACCTGCGATAGGACATTAGATAGAGAGATGTAGACAGCGTGTGAAAGAGTAAAGGAGACAAAAATAATACATAAAATCGTAATCAATTATTCGCTTAAAAAACTAAACAAATACTATGACAATATACTTACATACACACATACATACAAATAAACATACCTACATACATACAAACATACATTGTCAAGTAGGCACTATGTATGAAATTATTCTTGAAATTCTACATTATTCATTGAATACGGGTCTAGGCATCAGTAAACTTAGCTATTTGTAATACCTACAGTTGATAGTGCGCACACAATTTTGCTATCCATCGGTTTTGGTTAAGTTACCACGTCTTCTTTCTTACCTGACACCTCTCACAGCATTCTCCCGAGGCGCACTGCGACTCCTTGGTGAGACGACACGTGAAGGGGTCGCAGCAAGGGTTGGTGTTCTGACACTCCGTGATGGTGCCGCAGTCGCACTCCTCACCCTCGTCCAGGCGACCATTGCCGCATTGGTGGTGGATCACCAGCTGTGGGAATAGGGAGTAATTTTATTTGTTCATATTTGATAGGTGGTTTACTGATACGTATGCTGATGAAAGACATGCCTCTTTCATCAGCATACGTATCAGTAAACCACCTCGTCGCAGTTAGAACTAAAATAAGTTATATTTGTTTTGGCTGTTCGCAAAGTTTATTGTATGAATCCAGCTTAAGAAATTGTGGCGGTTATATTACACCGACAACTTGTAATTGGCATTAAACCAACAAATATGTCACAGCTTACGCTAAATTTCAACTATACGACATAGCTTGGCGTATTAGCTAAATGTGGGCCAGTCATTGCAGCAAACCGAACCACGTCATTCACTAACAACTCTAAGAAAGGCGTGGTGAAATTTAAGGGTGTGGTACAGACTAAAAAACTATGGAACTTTCTCCACGGGACCAACATGGTAATGGCAAAAAAAATATCAACTGTCGCATATGTTCTTCATAGCTAGCCGTTTAGCTAGATGTGACTTGCAATTACAACAAACCCAAGCAACTTAGTTCTTCACAAACCTTTATTCCTCAAGTTTCCCAAATCCCAAAACCTTTTAAAATAACAAAATCTCTATCTTTAGAAAACCTCCAAATAGAAAAGTAAAAACACACGTAGCGACACACGATCGTCATGTCAAACTCAGTCAAAAAAGCATTAGACGTACAAGGGAAACATTTCAGAATGCCCAAAGGGTGTGGTGAGCATACACACATATTGAATTTACGTCGGGAATCGAGATTCGAACTGTATTCGTAGGTAAAGGTAGTATCATGTACAGGAATGAAGATGAATATAAGTAAAATATCGAAAATAGAAATACTCAAAGGATCAATGTGATCTGTTACAGGAAGTAACTTGAGTAAGTTGAAATTATTTTATTGCGGAAATATATCTGTAATAACTATATGTCAAACGTAATATGTATATGTATGTGGCGATTAGGTAATCACATTAATTGAAACCATGTATTATACATTAGATATTTAAAACATACAGTTGTAAAATAATGAATACTAATTAACATTCTAGCCGTGAGCCCCTTTTCCGTTTAAGTATTTAACAACATTAAACTTAACTTGTGATTATTTGGTAACAATACCATACAGTTTGTGTTGAGTTGTTAATTATACGATCGCCCCGCGCTTATCCAGTACCTTATTACCAAGGATGGTTTATTTAGTGCTAATTTTTGGGGTATTTAGTTGGTTTGGAAAATTCAGATTTCTATTTTTAGTAAAAATGTTTATTTTAATATTTTAACAGACTAATAATAATACCCTAATCGCCACTCTGTATATATTGTGAAACTATACTTAATTTTATTCAATTTAGCGTTAAAACTGCTGAACTATCTTCAAGACCAGCTATCGGAAAAATACCATAAGGGTATATTGGTACTTAATATTCGCTGTGACGTTTTGTTTAATAGAATTCTCGATATTTGGACGCTGCATGCTGTTGCAAGCGCCCGTGGGTGATGGATGGTAAAAATGATTAAGTGCAGACAAATCTGTCTACTACCGTATGGAGATTGCAAGTGATACGTTTGTGTACAACGTGAATAGAATCATGTGACGTAATTTAAAAACTGATAAGATAACAGGATCAACATCCGAGCCACTTCCAATACCAATCGCCAACAAATCACGCATTACTATGAGCAACCGCGGATGATTGTGAGCGAACGCCTTTATGTTCCTGTAGCCGGAAAATAAAGGCATTCTCACAATCATCCCTCGATAAATATGTAAACGTGAGAAATCGAAGGGGAGAAGCAGGGCTTGGCATTATCATTCCTGACTATGCAAATTTATTCCAATAAACCCTGGCTGGCGTTCGCTCCTGTTATTATATATTCGCAAACGAAGAGATGATTCAGAGCGCGAGGGCAGCCTGTATTACCATAACTTTTATTAAAGGAGTGGGCCTTAGCGGGTCACGACAAACAATACGACAGCCTCTGATTAATTTTCAACGTGAAAATCTGTTTTGAATTAGAATGAACTCTTGCGTAGAAGTGGTGTGATGGTGACGAGCTCGTCTACACTAAAACTTTCGTCGTTGAATCAGTGGTGCGATGAATCAATGCACTTACGAAATATCAAATTAGAGGTTTGGTCATCCCTTCAACAGAAATCGAGTCATCGACTTTCCTTTCAACGAAACCCATCGTTTTTAATTGAGAATTAAAGTGATTTCACTCGAAGATCTCGCTGGATTGGATTTGATTTTACGATTCCGAGTTAATTAAACTTTAAATAGGTAAGTTTGAGGACTTCAATCTGATTAATTTTAAATGGAATTGTAGAATGAGTTTTTAATTAGATTAAATGGTGATATGTTAGTGATGAGCAGTGGAACAGTTGGAGGTCGTAGGTTCGAACCCAGACAGGCGTCTTATTTTGCGTAAAAAAAAAATCATCACCATTGATAAAAAACGGTACTAGAATAAAAAAAATCGATGTCATTTTAACAAATATAAACCAATTAAAATAATTGATTTCAGATTAAACGTGGATAATTCCATTTATTCCAGCGAAATCTCCACAGCAGCTGTTGCTGTGGTCATTTGATAAATAAATATAATTTCAGTGTAAAATTTTGTCGTGGGTTATTATTTACAATTATGAATAGTTCATAAATAATTGTTTAATCATAAATAATTGAATATCAGTATTTGTACGGGTTGCACGTTATCATTATTTGAAAAGTTATGACTCAAATAAACCTGCTCGGTTTGTTGAGCTGCTCATAAAGTAATCTTATAGCGTCATATTTAAGGTCCATTCAAATTCATGTGTCCAGTTAAATAAATATCTACTTTATTGTAGTGGAAATTGAGTTGATTTCAGAATGACTAGCGCTACAGAAAAAGGTAATAATCTTTGAAGTTGTAGCGTAAAATTAATTTTATTGTGTAGGTATTAAAGTCATTTTTCCAGTAACTCATATTTGTTTACATGTTGGGAAACTGAAACGCGAACGCAGAACTGATAAGAGCTATCCTATTCTGATGGGAGTTATGGCACACATGGTTACATTTGTTGTGGTGGCAAAATGACTTACTAACTCGTGTAAAATTAATTATTGTTGTGTACATATACAGGGTCAAATTAAATTAACTAGCTAAACTCCGCAGAATTTAGCTTCACTATATTGTTTACAGTATTTTGTTAAAGGTTTAGTGAACCTGTTTTTTTGAGCTCTTTACTATATTATTATAATTGATCTAACTAAAAAATTGTGCTCAAGCAACAACTAACTGGCTGAGCACATTTTAAGATTTGTTTACCTTTAGTTAATTACCTAAACCAATGGAGTATAAGTGCCAACAGCTCAACTTTTATCATATTTTCCTAAACGTCACTGACAAGTCAAAGTACCTCATTAGGTTTGTTGAGCAAGCACAGTCCTTGTCCGACCCGCAGCTCATTGATGTAGTCGTTCTTCGAGCAGTCGGAGAACTTGTAGGGCTGCACGTTGTCAGAGCCCACGATCGACTGCGCCATGATGCAGCCGTGCCAGTCCCGGCAGAAGCACTGCTCTCGCCCATCGTCGTGGCCCATGCCTGGGGAAGAAAATGTTAATAGTTAAAACATTTATAATATTTTTATATTCTTGTACCACACGCCCTGACACTTACACACGTCAGGCCCTAATGGCTGCATCAGCGAATGCCACCAGCGTTGCTGAATTTTGAGCCAAACAGATTAAAAAAAAAATATATAAATTTTTCCCATCGACACGCTAAGAAGAAGTAAAAATATGGTGGAAGGTGCAGTGTACAAAGGAGTTTTATAAGCTGGCTGGAAATAAATATAAAATAGAATATTCTTTATTATGTACACCACAAGTTTTCACAGATACAAGGAATGACATAGTGGGCAGTCTGCTAATCTATCTAGCGATCTTTTGAAGACAATCTTTGGATGAAACGAGAGACAATATTGTAGGTAGTCTGTGGTGTGCCATTTACATATATACAATAAATACATATACATAAAATATATACTATATAAATAAACATAAACAACAATAATCATAAACAAATAATACATAGACAGTATTCACTTTAATGAGTCCTAATATAACAGGAAAAAATAGCACAAAAATAAATCTTAGAAGAATAAAAGTATCCATGTCGGTATCAGTTTCCATGTAACATACCGAGTTATTATAATGCAAAGAAAAGACAAAATGTTATGTGACAAAAGTTTTCTCAGCTAACGTTTTGTTGTCATCGATTTTGCTTACCGTGATATTGCATTGAACAAGGAAAACTATTTCTTACAATGTCAACTAAAGTTTTCCAGACATATCATTTTGTCAACATTTATAAAAACTGAAGACAAAGAAACAGCATTTGTTATAAAAAATAATAGCTGTTTTCGCTAATTTGTAACATTACTTCATAAGTGTGGTTTTACACATGACGATTTAAGATGTTGTAGGCCAAAACTAGAGCACTAAGAAAGGCATAAAAAGGTTTCCACCCAGAACTGCCGTGCGATTCTGTAACCATCTCACCGTGAATACTTGGGTGAAGTGAGCGTGGAGTGAGTCGTCAATAGTGTCAAACCCTAGCATCAGCATGACTCACAGCTCACTCTAAGCTCACTTCACCTTAGTTATCACGGTGAAAATTTTCCAGAATCGACCGGCTGTACCGCAACTAGCCAATGCCGCCAATTCCCTTCTTCACAAACTAAACTAAATTTAAGTTCAGTGCGTCTTTTTCTTTCTATTTCATTAATAAAAGGACAGAAGATAAATATTAGTTTAGTCCTGTCAAATTAAGATACTCCATAGACAAGTCTAGATGCGATTAAAAATTTGTCTACTATTATAAAAATATGTCAAATTTACGTCAGGCGCTGACTAATTTGACAGGACTAGACTAACATTTATCTTCTGTCTTTTTCTTAATGAAACAGACAGAAAAAGGTGCACTGAACTTAAATTTAGTTTAGTTTGTGAACACGGGAATCTGCACCAATACGAACACAACAAATTCTTTACTGCTTTGGTATGTAGTTGCTTACATACCAAAGCAGTAAAGAATTTGTTGAGAGGCTAGCCCTGCAAGACAGAACTAGAAGCATTTGCTAATTGCCTTGAAAAGCATTTGCGGTACCAAGCCGGACGGCCTCGCGCGACGAAACCGAAGCACGCTTCCTTTCATTTGTGAAAATAACCTATGTACATAGGTTATTTTCACCCTATGTACCTATGTACATAGGTTTTTTGCCCTTGTGCCGAGGCCCCGACGGGACCCGCAGTCCCGATGGGAAGAACCGATACCTCGTATTTAAAATGAACAATAATTATGTGTAGCGGTAGTGACTTACTTGATTAAATTGTGATTTAATATAAATGATTACAACTACGCTATTATATTTAATAGACTTTATTATTAATCATTACGTTTGGTAACTAATTACAACACTGATTTCGTAAGCCCTTGTTTTATTGCAGTAACCAACCCCTGTTTATTTATAAAACTGTAATTATTACTGTAATAAACTTAACAAAAACCCCAAATACAAAACATGCCCTGAGAATGCCTTGTGGCATTAAGTCCGCTTATGTACCACTCTTGTGCATGATGTTTAAATAAATAAATAAATAAAAACAGGAAAAAGTAGGTATACACTTTCAATATCATTTTAATGTATACATGACAATTCCAATAACACGTATACAGTTTGTATTACGTGTATATGTATATGTTATAGAAATTGTCATGGATAGTTAAAAATGACATTGGAAGTGTAAACTTTTATTGATTTTGTTTCGTTTACATTACTGTGAAACCAATGTATACCCAGTTTTGACACAGTTTGATGGTTAGGTAATTTAGAAGAAAATATCGTACACATATTTTTTGAATGGTAGAAGTTAAGATAATTTAGAAAATGTGACAATGTTTATATATTATTGCTCGTGACTGTACAGCACCCGGTCGTTAATATTGTTCACAGGGTTTTAGAAAAAGACTGTCACACAAGTACGGGTTACAGAGACAACGTTCGAACCGACGTCTATAAGGATACGCGCCATTTCCTTGTTCATTAATTCTTTTACTGTAATTGGCTGGTGCAATATTGACATCTATGGCAGATCTAGATCTAGTGGCAGTGTATTGGACACTATACTGTTAATTTTAGTCCTATTCCAAGGCATCGAATCAAAAAATAAACAAAAGAAAAACCTACGTTTCATTGCCACTACGTGGAGTGCTACAGTCCTTTTACCTGTGAGACTTTGAAAACAGCAACCCAATAGCAACCTAATTGTAACGAAAATAAAGATCACAGTTATTATGACAATCATGCAGAATCAGAGGTAAATCAACTGTGAAAGGACTCCACAAGGATCTTTTCGCGTCTGCATGGCATTGACAGGGGGGCTTTGTTATCACAGAAATTTTATTGACAAAACAAGACGGCGGCGTTAGTTCCAATTTTGGCCACGTGCCAAAAGACCCTTGTGACCTTGTATTCTAAAAACTTAATTTATTTTGCTAAAACTTACCTATATTATGTCCAATCATATGCGCCATAGTCCCGGCTAGTAGATGCGGCTCATAAGTGTTGGTGTCCACAGATATTCCCACGGATTTGGGCGTGCACAGCGTGTCCGGGACAGATATCCCCGACTCGCCTCCGGGGAACGTCAGACCGCTGGAAGTGACGTCACGAATTATCATGGCGGCTGATAAACGTTTTTTTTGTGGTGTGTCTACATGGTGTTTTTAAAATGTGAACGAGATAGTTATGTGAAATGAAATTTTAATATGAATTTTGATATTCAGTTGTGTATGAGTAAAACAGTTAGAATACAAGAACTATTTATTAATCTTAACTAATTATATGCTAACTTAACTAAAACTAAACACAAACTACAATATAGCGTCGTAAAATTCATCCGCATCGCTGTCTAATGGTAATGTACCCAAGAGATTGCCGGCATTGCCACGTTGTATGGCAATGCTTAGCCTCTGGCCAAGGTAAACGCCAGCCCTTGGGTCATGGGAAATGTCAGTTTCGAAATTTCCTTAAAAAGACCATGAGCACTCGGATCCCACCGGCCCGAGGGTTTCAACCCCAAACGTCTCGAAAATATAATTACCAATAAGGTTATTATACTTTCGCCGCTTGAGGTTTTCCGCAGCCGCAGCAGCAGCGCCAGCACAACATGTCGAGCCAGGGAGATGGGATGGCGCAAGAGTATCGACACACGTTGCGTCCCACACTAAAAACCTACCCGCCTTTTTTTTTTTTTTTTTGGGGTGGGTAATTATCAAATAACTTCTCCCGTTCTGGGCGGAACGGGAGGGTGTGTCAGACTTTTACTGACTAAAACCCACCCGTGTTCCTTCAGTTGCCTGTGCCAAGGGCCACGGTAACTCTTTCGAACAACCCGCGACCCTGGCAAGCATCGGCCCCAGTGGGCCCCGTCACTGCTGACATCTCTTTGAGGCGCGCGTGGAACACAACGCGCCGTCGACCCGAGCCTGGTCCTTACCAGACGGCGAACTGCCCATTGCTCGCCGTCTGCAAGCCCGCGCCTACGGTGGCCGGGAGTCAGCTCTTGACTCCCGACGCCCAGGGCGTCTCCTGCGGCGATTAGGGGCGTGAGGGCGCAAAGATTGCCTCTCCCTCACGCGTTCCGTCTCCTCCTTTAGACCTACCCGCCTTAGGATATCATTTTGTTATTGTTATTAATTAATTAGGTATTCATTGTTATTTACATCCTTATTTATAAAACTTATAATTATTAAGATTAACAAGAAGTAATTCTATGTAACATATGCCATTGAAATAATCATGTCGATGTTTTTAATTAAAAGAAAAACACTGTCATAAAAATAAACATCCTTGAGTTCTCTCATATTCACTTTAAAAATTCTACAACTCCTCCATCCATAGAAACCACACTCCATAATATTAGTTTTTATTTTCTTTAATTACCGCCATATTCATGAATAATTACTAATTACCCGCCAATTAATAAAACATCTGAACTCATTCTCAACCTCGCGGCCTCATAATTTATTGTCTAAAAGGACAATGTACCGCACATACGAGTATGCCCCTAATCCGCCTTATGACGGTATAATGGGCTGAAACGCTTGATTATTATAATTTTTATGGCCTAACAGACGTAGCTAATTGGTTTAAAAGCCCCAGTTTGGCAATAATCCTTTTGTTATGTGAAAACGCGTTTATTTTTTAATTAAACATTTAAAATAATGATCTAATTAAGTTCGGGAACAGACTGTCTAGCTCTGTATATAATAATAATAATAAAATTTAGGTATTTATTTCAAATAAGTTACAAACAAGAAATACATAAATGTATTTGTTATGATTAAGCTCTAGACAGTGCATATTACAAAATATATACATAAACTCACGCCTACTTCCCACGGCAGAAACTACAGAACGCCACCTGCTACAATCCTTATATTCTCCTTTTACTTCGTTTACAGTCATACTGCATCCTAATTGCGTAACACACTTTCAAACACAATTTGAAGGATATTGCTAATCCATTGCTGCATATTATGTTCGAAATATTTGTCTGTTCAACAACGTTAATAGCGCAATGAATGTTGTTGAACTGTCAAAATTAAGTCAATGCTATTGATAGTGTGTTACGCAATTACCCCATTGATCATACACGTACGCCGGTTGCGATTACCACACACCTACCCTTTCTGAAGAACATCACGAATGTATAGCTTAGTGCATATTATTCGTAGCACAATATACTATATGTAAGTACTATATGTACTTATTATAAAATCAAACTGCTGTTCACATAGCCACAAACGAACATGTAAACAAAAGTTGCAACATGCAACAAAATATCATACGTACTAAAAGGAAAACTGGCACAAATGTAACTCAAACAAATTTATACATGAAATTAAACAGGTGTCATGCAAAGAACTTGGAGCGCTGTATGAAGACGTACCTATGTGCAACTATTCATACAAAGATTCATCCCAGTTGAGATTCAAGTACACAAAGTTGAGGCGTCCTACTAATACAGGCGTATGTGCTACGTATACGGGAGTTTGTGCAACGTAAACGACCGTACAGATGCCAGCACATCAAGCTACTATAATCTGTCAAATGTATTTAATAGATTTTCAACTTTATCGCTGAAGCATAAGGTTCAAATTTGATTGGGAAAATTTGACAGTTTCAGGTAGCTTAATGTGCTGGCGTCTGTACATATACGCGCGTTTACGCCCGTAGTATGTACGACCTATAGAGGCGTATGTGGATGCTTACTTTATAATATTCTAGTTACTTTGAGCGGAGATGTTTTGCAAGAACAACTAGTTTCTAGAGAAAAGTATGTAAATTTAAGCTAGTACGTGAACCCTTATTTAACTTGCAACTTGCTACATGAGCTCTGCTTTTCAAAAAGACAATTAAAACACGAAAGTGGAAAGTTTATTACACTTTGACTAGAGAATGTAGTAACTTGTATGCTGGTGTAGTTGATCTGAGCTTTTGTGAACGATTAAAATGTAAAAAAAAACGTCTTCGTTTGATGTTGTATAGCTGACAAAAAAAAAGCCTACATTACAATATTCAAATAGCACTAGCCTCCATACTAGGATTCCCTGTCGTGGAGACTAGTCTCCTTCGTCTTATAAGATTATTAGCTACGTAGTAGGTAGGTTCATTCATAGTATTGGTTGGTAAGTACTATTTGAAGTCATCCATCCTTAATGAAATTTATTTCCGGTTAGTCCGTGGTTGGCAATATCAAAATCTTTTGAGCATTTGTGGCCGAACATAGAAATTTTAAGGAATCCCGTTTTATCCGCCGATATCTAATGAAATTTCTGAGAAAAATCGACAGAATCTATCGTTTGGAAGTATTAAGTAATCGCTTATAGAGTTTGTGATCGAACGCGAATTTGACAAACTTGGTAACGAGACGCGATAACATCAGAACTTGTGGAAATATTACTTTTTGAAACATACTGATCAAGGACAATGGACGTGCCTGATGTTTATGTAGTTTTTGTTAGGTATTTTGAAGTGTGTTCAAGTTTTTAATCCCCATATTCAGGTATAAGTATGTGTACCTTTGTAACTAACACTAGTGTTTAAGTTGTGTATGTAAGTACTCGTACTAACAAATTGGATTTTATTATTTGAAAAATAAATAAATGATGATTGTGGTGATATTTCTGCGTCTCATTTTAGGTCTAAACTTGAAGGTTCAGTCAAAACTTAAATACGGTTTTTTATGATGAAGCTTAGCTACACACTGCATGAAGTAAGAGGCTATAAAGCCCGCGCATGAGGCCCTGAATCGTATGAGATATTGATCACTACATACATAATCAGTTTATAATTTTCCCACTGCTGGGACACAGGTCTACACAGGTCTACCACGCGTGCCCAGTGCGGGCTGGTTAGATGTCACATGCTACCACTGCTCTTAAAACGGTGAAGGACGACCTTCACCGTTTTAAAAGCAGTGGTAATGAAATAATTTACAAAAAGTTAAGTCCCTGCTTTGATTCGAACCCACGACCTACAACACGTAAGCCGCGGCCACCACTGCTCATTGATCACTTCATGATAACACAGAATTCCCCCTACAATCTATTTCACAACATCTACCTACAGATCCAAAGTTACACGTGACACAACAAATAAAAATGTGCAACACTAGTTGGAAACATTCAGTCGAGCACGCCATGCCTCTCTCTCTGTATGTTTCCAATACGTAGAGCACTTCGCGACGCAACTTTCAAAGGTACACTCGATGCTCAAAGAGCGGGAACGCTTCCACGAGAACCGATTCGACTCGGATATCGGAAATTATAGTTGAATTACTTCGCCAACAAGCGATAGCGCTGACGTCACCGCCGCCATCTTGGATCCTTTTGTAACAGACGTTAAGAGATAATTAGAAAAAAGAACTGTTTGTGGATTGATCTGATTGATTTTGAAATTTGAATCTTTTGTTTTGATTAGGTTTTTAATGGCATCTTTTTGAGCAGTGACATCGCTGTGACTATGAAATCAGTAAGCCAATCAGTAAGCAAAGGTTTCAGCCATAATGGCTTAGAAATTTTGTTGTTTTTTTAAAATTTTTGTTTCTGAATTTTATACTTCCTTATAATTAATTGCAATTTTAAGCTTTTATTATATGATATCTTGACTAGAGTAACATGTTGTCTTGTTGTTGTTGTCTTGTTGTAAAGTAACATGTCCTATTTAAGAGATCTGGGTGATTTGTAACTCAGGACCCTCCTTTCTCAGACAACTTTCTCTAATTAAGACTGTGCATTATATTAATCAGTGCCTGTAATATGATGTCGAAATAATTAATAATATTTATGATTATGATAATTATTGAGGCCACGAGAGCCAGAGTGGCCTAACTGTATTTTTTTCAATACTGATTATATTTGGAAAAAAACTGCTCTAAACGGTAAAAGTCATAGCGCCACAGTGGCATAAAAAAAAAATAATTAAATTACATATTAAGAGACTTGGGCAGCAAAGAATGATGAAATATATTTATTTACTAAAGTTACAATTATTTGAAATCAGGGCTTCTGTTTTTTCCTTACTACTGTAAGTTAGGACACTCTGGCTCTCATGGCCTCAGTTATGTGTTACAGAATGTGGCCCTTGACTTCCAGTGGAACAATAATAGGCTAGTATTATTATGTCTCAATATAAGTTCGGTCATCGTCATCAGCCTACAGCAGTCCACTGCTGGACATAGGCCTCTCCAATTGCACGAAATTTAGCTCGATTCTCGGCAAATCTCATTTGGTTGATGCCAGTCACCCTGCAAAGATCGTCCCTCCACCTAGCTTGAGGACGTCCTACCTTAAGTTTGCCACTCAAGAACAAATCTACCCCAACGGTTATCGGTTCTAGGGTTAAATCACATCTGACATCTGTCAGTCAGGACGACACACCAAAATTTTCCGTTTTTATAATTTTAATGCTTTTATTTTGAAAATTTAATTCTATCTCAAAAAATCGCAAAGAATGTGCGCAATTTGGATGGAGTAATGGCACTATTGAGCTAACGCTGTGTGAGCGTGCGTGTTCCATCGCCGCCCGTTCGATGTCCACCACGCACAGGATGGATGGGATGCAGCACATTAAGTAATTTTTTGCTCCGTTGGTGTAATTGCTATATGGCGTTCCAGTAGGAGGATAAATAAATAAATAAAGTGGCCGGCCCACTGCGGTGGGCTACACACCGTAAAAAAGCCTAAATCATTATTAACAGAGCTCTAAAAATGGAAACGACAATACCAAGGACTAATTACAGAAACACAGTCATAATAAGATACTAAAACCTCTCCCAGCTTTTGTAGAAATGGCCATAAATCCAGCCTACCGTATAGGCATGAAACTGCCTACTTTTTATGTCTTTCTAATCAACCTGAGGGTACCATGACCGGATGCCAGTCATAAAACCCTGGGAATTGTAGCACACATTCGAAGCACGTCGGGAAGTGAACCTTGGAAACCAATCACTTAGATTTTTGAGCCTAGTTATGTGGTTTGCATTAGTAATGTAGGTGTTAGATTCGCCTCAAGGTCTTCTGGGCTCAAGAAATTAGGTAACAAGGTCTTAAAATGAAGGATTTAATCTAGTTGAGGCTAACCCTAATCTAATCAGTCAGGATACGGCTTAAGACTATGTTGGGTCTTAAAACGGGGAATCCGTTAATTTTTTAAACCAATATCGAGCCTGATATTTCAAATTGTTAAAAAACTGTCAGGGGGAGTCCCTGACAGTTTTTGATGAGACAGGCTCGACCTAGTGTAGAGTTCACAAGTTACATAAAATATTTAAATGATGTTTCCCTTGTAACAATAGTTTTAGGAGTAGTTTGTTTCTATTTTATTTATAAGGAAATGTCAAAAAAATGATAAAGCGTTTATTCGTGGTGACCTTCTAAGCATTACAAAAAATGTTACTTCTGCCAAACTGTATGGCAGTTTTTTGCCAGATGTAGCTCCCATATACAATATTGCCTATATTTTTATGTAAATACTCGTAGTTACTTTTCCATCAATAACAAGAATAAACATTATAACTAAACACAAATATTTTACAATATCACAAAGGCTAACTAGTAGGTAGTGAATTGAAACGCTACTACGCAATTCAAAATGCTATCAGGCGGTCAATTCTGTAAAAATCTCACCGCGAAATCATAAGTGAAGTGAGCATTAAGTGAGCAGTGTTAATAGTGTTAATGTTTTTGTAAGAACATTATTTGGGCAATAAATGATTTATTGATTTTATTTATTAATTGTAAATGGATGCCAGAATGTCTACGTTAGACCTAAATGTTTTTGGATGGAGCGGTAGTAAACAGACATAATTTGGACATCTGAGAATATATAACGATAGCAGTAGTCCATTAGCTATTTTTGATGCCGATTCTAGTTTTTCCCGACGATTTCTCGTGATTATGTAATGTAATGTTATAAGAGGAGTTCTACCTCATAATAAAACTTACTGATAATGCTAGTGTTAATCTGACAACCAGTCTTACCAATTGGTATCTTGTTACCCAGTAACTGGGGTGTGGAGGGTAGGTGCTACTTCCGGTAAGACTGGAAGCCGACCCCGATAGAGACGTGAAAAGGTCAGGCAGAAGATGATGATGAAAACGTAAACATCAACGTAAACAACCATAAAGTTTACCAAACTGACCTCTTTCGAACACATCTATTCATTTAGAGCCATAGAGAACCCAATTATAGTTTAAACAGGAACATCCGACTCCATACATAAAGGGACTTTGGAAATTAGATAAAATTCCTGTTTGTCTATGCCCCGGGGTGAAAGGCTCGGCGGTCAAACTATTTAATTTCACTGCGAACTGTTATTGCATTAGTCGTGTTTGAGTTGGACCCGGGAAATACATAAATTAATAACATTGATTTAGTTTGTGTGATTGAGTTTCTTAATCGTATGTTTGTTTTATCTACGTGGGTAAGTGAAAATAAGGCAATCGCATCAAATCACAATGTTACATATTATCATGTGACATTTTTACGAAACAAGTTTATTTTATGTTTATTTGGTTTTGCAGTGCTCGTTTGAAACTTTTATTATTATTAAAACCTCTGTACTTATAACATTTTTGCAATAAACTTATTTGATTTGACGTTTTAAGAAATTCTCATTTAGACAATTCTAGAATAGACCTATCTAGGCTCTGTCTCGCATAGGGTCGTAGCATTATTCTGAGTGATGGCGGTTTTGCGTAAATATGACGCATATTTTCCTCCAACTTGTTCTTTTTTCTTTTTTGTGTTTTTGTTCTTTCTCTGTGTTATGTTTACCACAAAACGAGTATACGCATTTTCTTCCTTTCTATAATTTGTAGCACAATGGTAATGTTTTATTTCATGAAATAATTCTCATAATCTTTGCCATTCGGATAGACATAATATTATGTCGTACGCTTTGCTAACTAAATTATGGTTATTCTCATAATGGCACTTAATATCCGAATATCATAAATATATTTCCATGGTCCAATGAACAAAGAAATACAAAAGTATTACAAAAATATGAACACAAAGTTCATAGTTGTGTTACGTCATGCCACGGCATCGATCTACTTGGCCAGATTCCTGAAAGCTCACATCGACACAAAATGAATATGTAGATTCAGCGATATCCCAAAAAAACGGCCAATAAATGCCAAGACCGCATTGTTCGACTGTCAATCCGCTGCCGGTATTCTTTCCCGAAGGATCGGAGCCATTTCAGGCTACAACCATCGTAAATATTTGATCCACATCAATCATTCACACGACAAACCCAGGAATACACCCCCGAATTGAGTCGGAGACACTAACGCTGCGAGGATATCGACGTACATCTGCAGCTGACATCCTAAATTATGACAGGATAGCGCCTGTCGGAAACATTACCGCGGATTCGTAGTAATTTGTAAAATTAGAGCGATAATAGCCGATGATATCTCGCGACTCTTAACTCCACGCGAATGTAATCCCAAAAACTAGGACATTAAAGTTCGAAGTGTGAAAACATAACCACTGTAACGCTTTTCGTCAGATTCGTTTATCGCTCGAATTAATTCTCGACCTCGGTTCGCTTTCGAGATTAATTTTCGAGCTGTTTAGCGCACTGATAACTGTCTATCTAGCAATTTCGTTCGTTCAAAGTGAAAAGGGTTTTGTAAGTAGATTTGTGAGCCTCGCCCGTCGTTGAAACATCTCTTCCGAAATATTTGTATTACTTCGCAAAATGCAGGCGAGGAGGGCTTTAATAAAATGCAATGTTAGGAGTGTTATCGTTTTGTTTATTTCCGCATGTTGTTTTTAAATTAAACAAGATCTAGCGGCTCTGACAAGATTATTTTTGAAACATAGATTAAATGCTGCAGAGTAGTTTTGCTTCTGAATGAGCGTTTTATTAGAGTAGGCAAGTAAGAATAATTAATTTAGTGTTTTTTGTGTGATCTACGCGGATTATTCTTATTATAATCATTCATACATATGCCAATAAACGCATGTTCTTTCTTACATACATACATAAACTCAGGGGGTTTCCCATGGGTGTCGGCAGAACCAGAACGCCGCCTGCTACCATCCTTTCTTACTCATTTTGCTTCGTTTACATTTAAAGTGCGGCCGACGAGAAAACTCGTTCTTGAAACCTGTCAGTTTTATAGAAACAAATACGAGTTTTGCGAATTTGACCTTTATTTAGCTACTAGAATTATCGCACTGACTATTCTTAAAAATAACGGGAATTGCCCGTCTGTTAGTTATCCTTGGTTCTTCTCAACTAAGTTTACAGGCTTTGCACCCTAATACCCAGACACAACTGAACAACAATATTTTTTTACTACATTATTCTTCTAATTCAGCGCCATTTACATGATACAAGTTTCATGCCTGTGGCATACTGAAGCAACAAATGACTTGCATGATAAACACTGTTTAGACCAGTTATGGTATGCCACGGCAATTAAATCGCACCATGTATTACATTCATCAGGCATCAGGTTTTGAAGATAACTCACGTGAGCAGCTGCGTAGTATCCTTCTCAATCTTGAACAGTTTCCTGGCGGTGTAGTCGCTGAACTTGTGGATGGCTCGCGTGATGTCCTGCTTCCTGTCGATATCCGCCTGGTCCGCGCTCTGCCAGGACTCGATGTACACCAAGGACACACGGGTGTTCAGGGTGCGGAAGTACTGGAAACAAGGGAGAGTTTAAGATCTGCAGGTTATTTTAAGAAGCATGAGCAGCGACTGGCGCTTTGGCTTTTTGCTGATTGATAGTGGCTTTGGTCCCGATGACGATTTTACATCCTTGGATTTGTGATGATAAATAGGTACATATCTATACAAACTACAAATTAGACACATAGCTCAGAAGACTGCCTAAATATAATGGGGTTTATTTATAAACGTTGCTAAATTTAAGGTACGTTTAACAATAGCCCCCTTACTAACAAACGTGTTATATCAAATGGATAGTTACACACCGATTTCTCTATTCCAGTCGTCAGTAATTTGACTTTCGAAAGAAGAATACAAAGCGTTGTGTAACTATACAGATGCTATACAAAGTTTATTAGTAAGAGACGCTAACCATTACTTGACTTTACGTAAGCAACGTTTATAAATAAACCCGAAAGTCATCAAAGTGTAAATCAGTGCTATCACAAACCTAAGTTCATTTAACATTTAGCTCCTAGCATTAAACTTGATTAAATTTCCAAAAAACCTAAAATAATCTCAAAAAAAAAAAAGCCATAGACTTCATGCAACAATTTAAAACAAGCATTTTTCGTCCATCTGTGCCTCGAGCGATCCTCTTTCGGAAACTAGCTGCCTCTATAGCTTCCACATGTAGGGACAACTTCGTTAAGCACAAAATTGGCTGTTCGGTTCTGTTTTAAAGCGAAACACGCTATTTGAAGCTTGCAAAACGTTTTGATTAACTCAAAATTGAATTTCGGACAGGCATTACTTATTTCGAAGGTAGGAAAGTTTTTAATGAGATTAGTTAGGGGACCCGCTGAATATGATTGAAACTTTTCGAGTTTTACGCAACGTTTTTTGGATATTATTATCATCTCGGTTTTACAGTGTGAATATAATTCTTGTTACAGAGTTACCAAAGTTCGCGTTGAAGACTTTTTTATTCGGGGTTGTTTTACGTGGGGCGGTTTTTATGAAGTGGTTTGTGCTACTTATGATTTTTTTTTTATTTTAATGTCTAATCTATTTTTCTGTAAATAAATTCCTCCAGGCCGTATTTCGGCCACGGCAGCCAATCTCAACAGAGACTAGCCTTCGCCGCGGTACATATTATAGCGCACAAGTGTGCGCGCAGACACAGGTGCTCTCCCTCTTCCCTCACTCTCATAGTCCGATGGGACGGCAATCCGATACGAGCGGAGAGAGATCAGGCGCAGACCAACGGCTTAACGTGCTGTCCGAGGCACGGGGGTGTCACACCGCCATCGTCCAAACTCCGGGCTGTTACTAAGAAATTCCTAATGGAAAAACTCAATAGCATTTTGCCTGACCCAGGAATCGAACCCAGGACCCCACGCTCAGTAGTCGCGCTTGCGAACACGAGACCAACGAGCCAGTTTTAGTATTTTTCTATACTAATGTTATAAAAAGAGGTCAAATTTGTGACTGTGTAATGTAGGGGTAATCTTTGGAACTACTGAGAAAATTCTTTCACTGATGAGCTACAGTTAGTTTTGGCGAGTGTCATAGGATATATTTTATGATAAAACAAGAAATTTCACACAGTCGATGTCGCGGGCATAAGTTTTCGTCTGATAAATCCTCCCTTCTCTTTTTGTTTCGATGGCACAGACGCCAGCACTTCAAGCTGCCCGAAACTGTCAATTTTATTCCAATCATCTTTGAACCTTATGCTGTAGCGATAAAGTTAAAAATCTATTAAAGATATTTGACTGTTACAGATTGTAGTAAATTAATATGCTGGCGTCTGTACAACTATGTATAAATACAGAATTATTTGAAAGATTTATATTTCTAAAATGAGTATAGATTTTTTACCAATATTAAAAGAACACGTTAAAATACATTTGTTTTATTTGTAGGCTGGCTGATCTCTTTGGGAGGTAAATCCAAATCAACTCAACCTTTAATATCCTCAATTTTTAATCCAAAAGTTATTCAATAAATCATAGACAAAACACTGACTTCTAAAGAATAATTAACAAACGGTAACTACACAGGTTTATTCATTAAAAATACAATTTTTAAATTAAATTTCAACAGAATGTTTAAAAAAAAAATGGAATCTGTTGCTTTCATTGATGAAGAAGATTACTGAAGGCAACGCTAAGTCGAAATGACTCTTTCTGTCGGTTTAATATTGTACATAGATAAAGTAAATTCTAAGCACTTGTCTCGTTTGCGTTTAATTTAAATGAGGAGATAAAAGGGAACATGCTGTATCAGGGGTTGGCATCATTTCTAAGAGGATTGAAAAGGATTATTTTGATGCTTCAAGTTAAATAGATATTTATAGAGATAGATTCATAACATCTATTTTTAAATTAATACTATGAGATAGTAGTAACGGCCGTTTTGTTTTAATTATTATTAATAACTAACTGACCCGGCGATCTTCGTACCGCTTAAATTCAAGCGAATTAAGTACAAAATATATGAAAAAAATAATTATCTTCATTATTTTATTTTTCGTGAATTTTCCCATGTTTTAATAGTTATTTTGATATTTGGGGCGGAGACAAATCCAATAAATCAAAGATCATAAAAATCGGTCCAGCCGTTCTTGAGTTATTATAAATGGTCTAACTAATCCGACTTTGTTATTTACATACAGGGTGTCCCGGAAATTGACCTCAAACCGGAATCAGGTAATAGGCCAAGTCATAACAGTTGTCAGAAAAATACGAAAAAACAAAAACTCAAACTAATTACTTGCCAAACTCGCATAGTACATTTTTTTTTCAGTACAATCAGTCAAAGACGGGCGAAGTATTTATTTTGAATATTTGGTTGGCAAAAAGTGACATTTTCTTCCAAGTTGGAGCAGTTGGCTTTACATTTTAGGCAAGAGTTTCATAATTTAGCCTATAATTTTCCTACTGCTGGGACACAGGCCTCCTCTCGGTGATAGGGAGTGGGCCACAATCGACCACGAGGGCCCAGTGCGGGTTGGCAGATGTCACATGTCTTCCAATTTGTGGTTCTAGGGCATGCCGGTTTCCTCACGATGTTTTCCTTCACCGTTTTGAGAGCAGTAATGATGAAATAATTTACACAAAGTAAAGCGCCTGTCTGGGTTCGAACCTACGACCTACAACTCGTGTGTCGCGGTCGTTACCACTTGGTCACCACTGCTCACTGCTCACAACTGGAGCAGTTGGCTTTATATTTTAGGCAAGAGTTTACAGAAACATTATTCAGGATCCCAGAACATTTTTTTTTAAGTTGAGATTTGTAGCAACAGGAGTGAAAAAACTGATGCAGATTTTCCCGATTTTTTTTAAATGCCAATAATTTTTAAAATACACAACATAGTTTTTATTTTTTTTTCTGATAACTATTTTGAGTTGGCCTATTTCCCGATTCCAGCTTGACGTCGACTTCTGGGACACCCTGTACATATATATTTAGACGACTGATTGTTATTAAATACTTGCTTATAACAATGCAAGTAAATAAACAAATAAAAAATACCTATAAGAAGCCTCTTTACTAAATGGAACAAAAAAAAAACAGACAGCAAAAGACAATTTATTATTCAACAAGAAAAATTGGTCTAAAACAGACACTATCCTAAAAAAGAATACATCTTCATCAAAAAAGTACACTTAATCCAAAAAAAGGGATCTAATCCTCAAGTGTTGGCTGTCAGGTCCATCTCCAGAGCGCTGGAACGCTCATCATAATTTGTTTTACCCTTCTGTGACATATGTCACGCGTAGTCGCGTACTTCATGACATGTGTCGGGACGCGCGCTTTTTATTGTTCGGTGGTGCTGTAATTAGGTTCCGTAGCTCTCAAAGTTTATAAGGGTATTGTTCAGTTTAATTTTATCTAGACTGGGTTTGGGTGGTCATTTCGAGTTAGTAGTAAACTTAGGACGAAGGCATTACTTGTAGGTGGGTGGTAAAATGTTGGTTACTTTTTAAGTTGGAATTAATGTGAGTATAGATGGTTGGGCGGAGTTTTTTTAGTACTTTGGTCGTATTTTACTAATAAGAAAATATCCTATGAGTAAATTATTTACCTCGTGGTTCTTGACATGTCTAAGCTTACATATATTATAAAGATAAAAGATTTGACTTGTAGTATGTCTGTTACGCTTTCACGCTAATACTACTGAACGGATTTTGATGAAATTTGGTACATGAGTAGGACATAGACTTTTTGTTCCGATATTACCACGGTATCAAGTCTGATTCGGGTGAAACCATGGGGTGCAGCTAGTCAAAAATAAAAATAAAAGTCTTTAAAGAGTATTTAATAAATAAAACCCAAGTTTACCAGTTATTACCACCTGGCACTGTCAAGTTAAAACATCGTGATAATGCCGACAAAATAAATGGCTCGTTTAACAGAAGTGTAGAGCCGACACCACTGACGTTCGTCATTCAGCTGTGTTATAATGAATTTTGTATACTACACATAATTACGAAAGTGCGATGTGGATGTTTTTACAAGAATCAAGTTTGTTTGTGTTTTGTCTGTACTTAAAGTGTGGAGTGTAAATTGAAATTGGTCTTGATTCATTTGAAATTGTACTACACTAATATTATAAAGGCGAAAGTTTGTGAGTGTGTGTGTGTGTTTGTATGTTTGTTACTTCTTCACGCTCAAATGGCTGGACCAATTTTGATGAAATTTGGCATATAGATAGTGTATAACCAGGATTAACACATATAATACTTTTTATCCAGATATTCCTTCGTGTTCGAGACTTATGCGGCTGAAACCGCGGGGTGCAGCTAGTACAAAATAATAGTATGGCCCAAATGAAAGGCAATTGTGAGAAACATTTTAATTATCGCCTGGTGGTAGTGGTAACGATCGAGTTTGGAGTTTATCCTCATTGCATTATCATCTCATGACAGACCGACAGTTTACGATTGTCTACGAAACCAGTATGAATGCGATTGTATTTGTAAAAAAAAAAAAAACTGTGGCTTTAAACAACATTACTTGATCAACCCATGCTATTGCCAGAAACCATTCAAATTACGTTAGTATTGATATTACTCACCAGATCAGCAATATTAGCCACTTGTATAGCATCATGCACCACCTCCGACCTGGTGCTCCCATTCCTCCGGTCAAACATGGCCTTGTCTATGACCAGGGCTGTCTCTATGTATTTGGTGGTCTCTCTGACGTCACGCCTCCGTCGGTTGAGAGCGCGCAGCCCTGCATCCTGCCACCAGCGCCAAGCTCGCTCTTCTTTTGTTCTTGTTGTTGAGTCCCTGGGAATGGAAGTTGGTGGTTAGTTTTTGAATCAAAGACACTTTAAGCAGTTTGTTGATATTGATGGTTCAAGAGATATGGAGATAAAGTTACACATGTTTTTAGAGAAAAACATAGGTTTATTCGTCTATTTGTCCAAAAACAATTGTAAAATTATCGAGAAATAGTTACTGTGATTATATCCTACGTAAATGTTATATTATACAGAGATTTTGTGACTTCTATAAAAAAACAAAAACACTTTACCGAATTTTTACATTACCTAAATTGATCACTTCAGCATATTGCATTCCAACATAGAAAACGAAATACAATACGGGTTTAATTTTAATTTCGAAATATCGCACCAAATCGAGTCCATTTTTTAACAAGTCAAAGTACTGCCGTGCGATTCTGTAACCATCTCACCATGAAAGCTTGGGTGAAGTAAGCTTGGAGTGAGCTGTCATTCGCTAGGGATTAACACTATTAAGTGCTCACTTCACTTATGATTTCACGGTGAGATTTTTACAGAATCGACCGGCTGTAATGTTTTTACGTTTATAGTACATACTAATTCCATGTTTTTACTGTTACGTGTTAAAAATGCGCCAGTTCGCTCAAACACAGTCTATGATCGGCCACCAATAATGTGAAGCCATAGATGATATAAAGTGCGTATCCTTAAAAATCGGTTTTAAGGCTGTTTGGATGGGGGAGTTTTCCCCCCGTTCAGATGGGGGGAGTGCTTAATCAAGTTTATCAGTCCCTTCACGCCCCCATTATTGGGAACTAGGGAAATTTCCCGGACCCGCCGGGGTAGATTGCTTCCGGGCCTTCGATTGGAGTATTGTAAATAGAAAATGTTTTTCTTTGCTGTATGCAGGATGGATGTGTGATATGACGTATTTATGTGTGAATCGTATTTTTCCACGGATGTTTTTGTTGTGGAGTTTGTCTGAATAGAGTCGTTATGATTTGTAATGTGGGTGGTCATTTTATCGTTCAGAAGAAAAAAAAAAGTGTAATCGCTAGGAGTTTTAGTAGCAGGACGTGCAATAATTCATTGTATCATGAGCATGAATAAAGTAAAAATTTAGACAAAGAGGACGTGATTTAAAATAAAACCTTATTAAGTTTTAAGATTTTCAGAGAGGGTACACACGTGGGTTATATTTAATAAAGAGGAGCGGGTGAGGCTTATGAATCTACTCATTGGACAATTGAAGATGTCAATATTTTCAAAAGTAATTATTATATATCTATTCAACCATACGGCGGACTGGTGAGCGCTCGCCCGAATTAGATCGACAAGAGTTCACTGAAAAAAGAGTATCTTTGCGTACCTGTGACTGTGTGGTTCTAGGTAACAAATCATGTTTTTTAAATTTATACAATTGACAATTGATCTAAATATAATTTATAGATACTCGTAGATAATGTAGCTTTTTACCAGTGTTTTTTTTTAATTTGATCATAAGCTCCGGAGATTACCACGTTCATACACACAAATAAACAAAAAAACAAACGAATTTTACCTCTTTATAATATTAGTATAGATAAAATTACTTTTTCAACCAAAAATCTTTATCTATGTGAAATTAATGTTTTTATGGAAACTGTTCGTCCCTTTTCAATTTGGAAAACAAACAGAGGTTCTCGGCTACAATGATTACAATTAAAAAAAAAAATGGAAAAACACAGCTGCCTGCGAGAAAAAATAACCCCAAATTCTCATAAAACAAAAAAAACCGGAAACCGAAACAAGTTTTCTTAAAATATATTGAAGACAATTTAAAATTCTAAATTAATTCTTTTTTGGATTGCTTTCACGGTGGATGAGTTCAGGGGTAGGGGTGAAGAGAGAGGAGAGTGAACTAAGGGCACTTGTCACCAGAGATCCGCATGAGAAACCCAGCAAAAAAATTGCCAATCCTACCGCACCCTTGGATGTTGAAAAGGGCAAATTTACCTAGGAATTATGATAAAAGGATCCTATTGACAATTAGCAGCATCAAATTGCAAGTACTTCACATACGTAACTAAGATGCCTACGTCCAGACTGGGAAAACAAAAAACACGTCCTTGTCTAATTCTGGTTATTGTGAATTAATATTATCATTACAATCTTGGCTGCTAATAAGCAGCGGATATAAAATTTTACATTATACGAATTTTCTTTTCATTAAAACCAGCGTCGAAGAAACTTTTTCCCATTGAAATTGAAACTCCGTTCCAAAGGAGACGCTCATTGTAACTAATTCTTGAAAATCGAACACAAAACCTTCACATAATTAATTAAAACTTCAAAACGTTCGTTCATTCCTTTCGTTCATTATCTTTCTAAAATCAAATCATTCGGTAAGCGACACTTTTTGAATGTATAAGCTATCATTAAAATATTGCTGAGACATCAAAGTGAATGAACGAATGAAGAGGAGTGGCGGAGAACCTTTGAGGAAATTGGTTTTGTCATTTATATAGGAGTTAAGGTACTTTTCCGATAAGCTACTTTGTTATCTTTGAAAGGTGAACTGGTATGATGATTATTACTACGTCAGTCTTTAATATCTAATTGGAAAGACCTTTTTTCATACGGAGAAGAAATGTACATTGGACACCACATCGTTTTAGCGACTTTAAAGCTTGTTTCATACCGTGATATAGTTAATGTGGTATTTATTATTTTTCAATAGTTACATATCTTAACAAAAAACTACCTGCAGATTTTGAACACGCAGGAAAAACATTTTACTTGTTCTCTCTTGCAAATCGGGTTAACAAACAACCAGAAAAAACATGACGAATAAAAAATCGTATTCCAAATCTGTTATTTACGAGTCATACAAGGACATGTATTGTGTAAACTGGCACTTACACTCAATAAATGATTCAGGAGGACCCAATTTGCCGAGACTCGTGAGAGGCCTCTAACACACGATATTTCGCGGGATATGGATGTCAACTGATGGTAATTTTAACTGTTTTTCATTATAGGAACGATTGTTTCCTGTATGTTTTGCAGGATCAACCTTATCCTTAGCGTGTCATTGGCAAATATTGCTTGATTTTATTCTGATTTTTTTTTTTTTTTTTTGTGAATGGCATCTCGCAGTTCAACCTATGAGGTTGTCGACTGCTTAACCGGGCTTGCCTGTGGATGCCTCAATAAATTAAGGCCTCCAGCCAGGGCTTAAAAACTTAAAAACTAAGCGACTACACGCTAAGGGCACCCCCTGTGGGGTACGGACCTCGGCTTAGGGCGTCGCTGGGAGAGGGCAGCAAGGGACAGGCTGGATCGGAATTATTTAGGGGCGAATTTTGTACTACAGGCTCAGCGGCGCGGGCTGGCTCGAGCAAGGGTCGGGGCGGACATGCTATGGGGGGTCGCGACGGGCCTCGACGGCGAGGACGGAAGGACGGCTGTCGGGACTTGTGTTTTGTGAGCGTGCTGGTGGCTTTACTACTCTCCTGTAGGAGGGTCGTAGCGTCGTCGGGGATAGTGAGAGTATGCCTTGGTCGGCGAATCCTACTTATGCGAGAGGGAGTGTATCGGGCGGCCGCTGCTATTAGGGGATTGGGGTGCTTTATGCCAGTATCAAAGAAGCGCTTGGAAAGGCGTTTCATGAACTGCTGGATGGTGGGTATTCTGAGATCTAAGTGTAGATTCTCATTGCGGACATAGAAGGGGGCTCCCGTGACCTTTCTGAGGAAACGGTTCTGGAGGGTCTGCATTCTATGCAGGTGGCGAGGCTTGGCGTGTGCGAAGACTACGCAAGCATAGGTCATGATGGGACGGATGACCGCGGTGTAGAGGCGCAATTTGCACTTGAGTGACAGTTTGCTGCGGGCGGTCAGTAAGAAGTGGAGCCTACTGAGAGCGAAAGAGGCGCGCGAACGAGCCGTCTTTATGTGCTCTCTGAAAGTAAGGTGGTGGTCGAGGATGACACCTAAGTATTTGGCTTGCTTCCCCCAAGGGATCGGCTTGCCATACATAGTGATCGGACTGGGGAGGGGGGAGGCGAGTCGACGGGGTTTCGAGAAGAGCACTGCCTGACTCTTATCGGGGTTGACCTCTATTCTCCATTTCCGGAACCAAGCGCCTAAGACGCTTGCGGAGGTCTGGAGGGTGCGAGCAATAGAGGCCTGACAGCGACCCGTATAGTAAATGGCAGTGTCGTCGGCGAATAGAGCCAACTGAGCCTTTTTACTATTTGGAATGTCGCTGGTGAATAGGGTGAACATGAGGGGGGATAACACGGATCCCTGGGGGACTCCGGCACGGATGGGGTGAGGGGAGGAGAGTGCACCCTCGACGCGGTAGCGGAAAGTACGATCCGACAGAAAGTCTCGTAAGATGAGCACGAGACGGTCTGGCACACCTAGTAGATAAAGCTTATATAATAAGCCATTGTGCCAGACTTTGTCGAAAGCTTTCGCTATGTCGAAGAACAACACGCCCGTCATCGCACTGCGCTGGAAGCCGGCGCTAATGTGTTCTACGATGCGGTGGACCTGTTGGATGCACGAGTGTTTAGTTCGGAAACCAAACTGCTCGTTAGGGATAAGGCTCTTTGCTTCAGCATAGTCCTTGAGTCGCTTATAAATAAGCCTCTCATAGATTTTGCCAAAGACATTGAGCAAACTGATGGGGCGGTAGCTGGAGGGCTCAGACTTGGGCTTGCCTGGCTTGGGGATGCCGATGATGGTGGCTTCTTTCCACGTTTGCGGGAAGATGTTGTTGCTCAGAGCGCCATTGAAGATGGCGGTCATAAGCAATATGAGGGGGGCGGGGAGGAGTTTGTACACCTTATTGGTGATACCGTCCGAACCGGGGGCTTTCCGTGTTTCGAGCCCTTTAATGATGTCTTGCACTTCGTCGGGAGTGACGGGAGGCAGAGGATCATCGGGGTCTTCGACTGGTGGGAGGGAGGCTCTACGTTCGACTTCAGCGTCCACCTTATTAAGGTGCACTTGGTCTACTGGTTGAGAGCTGGGAGAGCATTGGGACTCTAGGCTGTCGGCGAGGCATTCGGCTTTGTCGGGGCTGTCGAAAGCGACGCTCTTGTCGGGGCGAATGAGAGGAGGCATGGCGACCTCTTCAGGGGAGCGTAGTTTCCTCTGAAGGTGCCAGAAGGCTTGGTGAGTGGGCTCGAGTTCGCTGAGCATCTTATCCCAACCTTCGGAACGCCACTCCACTATACGCTTCTTTACAGCACGCTGTAAATGGCGCATGTGGGCTTTGTTCGCGTCACAGGGAAAAGAGTCGTAGGCACGAATGGCCGCGTTCTTCTCGGTTATCAGTTCACGTACGTCGGCCGGTAATTTCCAGCGATGGTCTTCCATCACCGGAACTTCCCGTGAACAATCCGTCAATACGGATTGTACGTGTTCTGTAAACGAGTCGATCGCGCCCGTCGTGTCTGCGACTGAAGCTATGAGGAATGGAGTCCAAGTGAGGCGACGTGGTGGATTTCAGTCTTTCGCTTACTTTCCTCCAGTCGGTTATCACTTTGGTCTGAGGGGGCTGGTTGGGGTCACGCAGGCCCGAATAGGGGGCTAGATGCATGATAACTGGGCGGTGATCGGAATTAAGCTCGTGTAACGTCTCAATTGATTGCAAACGGAGGTTCACATTCTTGAGCAGCGCTACATCGAGTACATCAGGAAGCTGGTTGGGATCGCCAGGGAAATGGGTAGGGTTCATCGGAGCGATGACATCGAAGTTAAGGGTGGCGCCCAGGTTGTACACGATCCTACCTCTGGTAGTAGTCGTGCTGCTGTTCCAGGCGGGATGTTTGGCATTGAGGTCCCCCGCCATGATGACGGAGTCACTCAGACCGAAGAGGGCAGTGAGGTCATTGGTGAGAGAGATGGGGTCCTCTGCACCATTACTGGGTGGGATATAGGCGGAAATTATGGTGATTGGTTGATGACCAGTCATGCCGAGCCGACAGATAGAGATCTCCAGATGGGAGAGGAGGGGGGGTGGATCTACAGGGATGCAATATAGTGCCTTCCTGTAGTAAATAAGGGTACCTCCCTTGTGACAACGGGACCTGTCATTGCGAACTAATTTATAGTTGGCAATGTTCGGGTTTCGGTGGTGGGGCTTCAGGAAGGTTTCCTGTATTAGGAGGACGTCAAGCTGATGGTCGCGGAGGAAAGTGGCGATCTCGTCGCGTTGACTAGTAATGCCATTTGCATTAAAGAAACCTAGTTTTAGGGAACGGGGTTTGGTAACACTAATTCTTTGTTGATCCATTGGAACAATTAGAATTTTAGTGTTTGAAGGACTTGCGTAACCTGGGGATACGCATTGAATATCTCGGCGATACGCCAAGCATTGCCATTGCAGGCTTTAATTTCAGCTGCCATAGCGTTGGCGGGGGCGATAAACGCTGCATATGCACCGAGTATAACCTCCATGCTATTAGGCTCACAGCTGGGGACTGGGGGTGGGGGGGACCTACTAGGACCTGCGGGAGCAGCCCTGGGAGCGGTAGGAGGTCGGACTGAATTTTATTCTGAGGACTAATTATGCAGCTTATAATTATTTCGGGGTTTTTTGAAAGTGTCAAACTTGATCTATGAAAGGAGGAAATTTTACTAGCGGAACGTCTAAATCGTGTAAAGGGCCCTTGGGCTATTAAAACAAATCCTTAATGCTAGATAACACTGAGCATTAGTCACGTATTAATTAGGAGTTAGGAGTAATGTCGCACGATTTCGCACGAATGGCCACGGACACTAACAACTTGACGTTGCAAGAAAAAGATTGCAGGAGGCTAGTACTAAGTTTTCATTTAATATTATTTTAGCAAATTGCAGCAATTATGTAGTGTTACTACTCGTACAACTCAAAGGCCCAACTATTTAGAGCCGACTCCAAAAATCCAGCCCGTCATTTAGTCCATCACAGAAACTTTGCACCACCAATACACATATACCTACAACTACACAGTTCTGAAAGTACTGTCATCATACGCGAGGCGTGAGTGTCAATAATTAATTCAAATTAACGAACGGGCCGCTGCGGTAACAATCATCGTGCGCCCTACATATGCATACCAACCTGCTACCTGCATCAGGTGATGGACGAAAGCTTTTGGCCACAGGATGTGGTATTCCGACGCTTTCGCGGGCAAGTGCCACCGGAACGCACAAAGACTTAGTGCTACCAAGTGATACTAACATAGTTTTTAAGTTTTATTTACTAACACAATTGTTATATTATGTATACTTAAATTAAGGTATTTATCTATGGGTCTTTGTTACCTGAAAATAAATGGTTTTATTATTATTATTTATTATTATATGGATGACAATGAGGGCGCCGGCATTTTGGATGTTGTGTCTGTCAACAATCGGTCATGGCAAATTAAACGGGGTGAAAGTTGCGGTGCGTGACAGCAGGTGTTTGTTGGTGGTAAATTGGAAACTGTGTTTTATGGTTCTATGGAGGTGAATCATAAACATTACTCTCCTTCTGGGACAGTTGGGTATAAATATATTTCTCTTGTGTACTTATTGATCGGTGTTAGACATAAGCAAACAAAGATGAAATATCTATATACAACGTGTAACGTTAAATGCGCAAAACCTCAGACATCCTAACTGATTTTTAATTCAGTTGACCTATTTCAGAGAGAAAATAAGTCATTAAAGAAAAAGTAAAGGTTTTATGTGCGGTTTTGGTTTTAGTTTTGCCATTCTGATCGATTCTTGCGTCTGCGACGACGCTTTATCGAGGGAGGAGTCGTCACCGGGCCGCTGCGCCGCGCTGACATTGGCTTGCTTGACCTATTAATAAATAGACACGGCAACGTTTTTAATGAAGATTTTTTGAAAAATGTGACCTATATTAAAAAGTGGTTCAATGAATTCTGCTCGTTATTCTGATCAAACTATTTTCAGGTTTTGCGCATTTAACGTTACACATTGTATGTATATAAATGGAGAAACTGACTGACTGACATATCAATGTACCTAAAGTTTAAGGGGCGGATTTTACTGCTTGCTTCCATTAACTCGAAAATGGGTATAAATCATACAAGAGAAACATACCAAACGTTTTTTTTATTTAAAATCACTGTGCCCCCAAAGGTACGACACACTTTATTTGAAAAATCTTATTCGTTTAATTTATAAACTTAAAAATTGGCCCTTATACTTTATCTAATTAAATGATAAAGATCGTAAACATACATTTTCAAAACTTTTAGAGTAAAGTACGAAGTACACGCGGACGAAATCGTGGGAAAAGTGCTAGTTATTAAATATTTCTTTAGTTTTTGTGCATACATGAGATGTCACATAGTTATATAAGTAAAAAGAAGATGTAAAATATTTTAAATTAAGAATAAAAAAAGGAAATACAAGATGAGGTTTTTCACATCTCATGCTCTAAAAGTTCGTCTTTATGTTGTGCGTTGGCGACCTAGTCGCTTTTTATGCTCTAGTGCATAAAGTTTTTTTTTTTTCAAGACTAAGATAATCAGACTCAACAGCCACACGCACTATAAAGCGTAGAAGATTAAAGTCGTTATTTTATCTCATTTGCTTTAATTTATATCACTTCTGTGTTTTCTATCGTTAATTTAATATGTCTCGGGGTCAAATGGCTTCTTTCATGCACTAGTTGTACAATCTACTATTATACCTTCTTTTTGGCTCTATCAATCGGTGTACTGATATTGGAAGAGAGATGTATCGATCATCCAATGGCCTTTATCATCGTCGTATCGTATCATAAGGATGCACATTTTTAGCAGTTATTGTTACTATTGTAGTTTTATTGCTGATTGAAGTTAATAACGGTAAAAACTGTATTTGCTTCCCAACTCTTTCACGAAACGTTCAAATTCACGTTAAAAACAAATATTCTACTCTGACTCCTTAATTCCTGTTATCAAAACATTCACCCAACAGCTACCAGAGTCACTTAAACAAATCCAAAATAATATTCCACGAAAACGAAAATATGGAGAGCTGCATAACAAAGTATGTCCCTTTGTCGCCCAAGTTTAAATTATTTCTCAAACAAATTCAAATAGAATTCAGAAAGGAAATCCGCAGTGTGTAGTCGACCGGGGGAAAAAACTCCCCGCCAACTTAGCACGCTGCATTATTCACTTTTCATTTGGTTTGGGCTTGGACGACAAACCTATGATTAATAGATTAAACTTCTTCTTTTTGAAGTCCGACTTAGTTTTCTAACCAGCCAGTACCTAGGTTAAATTAAATTGGAGTTCTAGGGGTGACGGCTTGTTTACTTTCGGGTATAGAAAAAAATGCGGATTTAGTGAGTTTTGTTATGCGCAAAAAGGTCATTATGTAAAAATTATGCCCTTTAAATACGTACTTAGTGCTAAGTCGGGACAAGACATCTAGTGGCGGCATCATCACAAGAGTAATGTTTTTTCATTGTTTGTCTTATTTGTTTTTAGCATATTCGTGTATTTATATATCATTAGGTACATATATTATATTTATAGTTTGAATAGGTTTTTGCGTATATTTAAATTTAAAAATATTTTTCCTCAATTTCCATAATTGCACCTTGAAGAAAAACATGTTATATAGATTAAGAGCGTGGGTGTTAACTTGTATTCGGTATAAGGCAATTTGGTAAATTATTTTCTCAATTTTCATCAGACTAAGGTCGATAATATTGTGAACACCGATAATTGTTAAGTATTAGATTTAATAAAATATCTTCTTAACTATGAGGTGATAATAACATCTTAAATGCTTCAATGCCACGCTAAACAAACAGATTAGGAACCACAGTAATTTTCAGGAGAATTTCTACCTCGTAACTTCGGAAGATTAAAGCTTAGTTAACTTAACGATACCCATGGGACTCTTTAGAGGGATTGGCCTGAATCATAAGTTCATTATCAAGATTTTATTACCAAAAATTGAAAGATAAGAAAATATCACAATATTATTTTAGTATTTATTGTCTGCCTCCTCAGTGGGGCGAACTGTTTTGGGGTTTTACTTTGAAAATTCATAGTAGCAGCCGGTACTTAGACTTTTTGTCTGGTTTTGGAAATACAAGGTGATAGGGGACATCGACGCGCTAACTGAAAGCATGAATTCATGATTCTAGATCCTTCAGACGTTCCTAAACTTTTTTTTCTCATAGACCACTTTAAAATTTTGCCGGTGGACCCCATGCAGCTACATTTCTACCATATTCCCAAAACTCGACAAAAATATGTGAAGATTAGATCGAACGTAGACCCCCGTCGTGCCTCCCATGGACCCCTGGGGGTTCACCTGGACCACTTTGCGAATCAATGCTCTAGCGTAAAATTTTTTCGTCGGTTATCAAAAATGTTTCATACATAATGTGCGAAAAAATTCATTTAAAAAAAAAATGACTAAAAGTTTCGACGCAGGTTACAAACCATGCACTGAATTCATGGTAACAGGTTGCGCGTCGATATTCCTGCCCCTGTATTTCCAAAACCGGAGAAAAGTTCAAACTAGCGAGTGCTACAATACATTTTCCAATTACCCTGTATTATGCCTCCTATAACATAGAACTTCTAACAAAGCTGGTAAAATGTGACTGTACTTTCATGTCTGCTTACTTTTTTTTAACATTGTAATAATAATAATAATTTAATTTAATAAAAACGTTCACAAAAAGTGTACATGTAGCCAACAGTTAGTAAACTTCCTATACAATTATGATGCCTAATAATAAACTGCTTCGGATATTGTCGTGATGTTATTTAATATGTATATTTTACATCGTAGACGCCACTGATGTGTCACAAATAGACGAATGGTTCATAAACAAATAATTGGCTTAAGGAGGTATCCCTGTTGATGCTTCAATAATTCAGGGACTTGACTCCGAGGGTCCGAGATGGACGTCTTTACACTTGAGTGACTCAAATGTAATCAGCCAGTTATTGTGTCAATATTTTTACGAGATTTTTAAATAAGATGGATATTATTTTTCAAATTATTCAAGCGAGATAAAATGTAGAATCACTTTTGTTCCTGAATTGAAGTCTTGAGTTAACTGTAATTTTATGACAAACTGCGAACGATCCCGCCAGGAAATGTCATTGAAGTTAAAGGTTATGGCAACGCTGTTTTAAGCACCAGTTTGGGGGTTCATGACGAGACATGTGCCTATATTTCAGTATCCTACATTATTCATTCTATGTTTACACAACTAACTGAATTACGACGAAAGAAATCTAAGACTCAAAGGTCTGAAATCGCTTACATTTTCTAACCAAACGTAAACAATGCTTGTTTTGTGATTGTTGATTGAACGAATGACTGATTATATTATAAGGTCTTAAGTTTGCTATTTAAACTTGAGTATTTGCTTACCCATATAATAAACGCGAAAGTAACTTTATATTTGTTTCACGGCACTACTTTTTACACCTTAGCGGCTGAAAGGATTTCGATGATATTTGGCACACAGCTAGACCATGACAGGACATAGGATACTTTTTATCACGGTAGTACGTCCATCATCAGTAGTAGTCCATCAGCAGTAAGAGTCTGACAGACCCCGCCGCCCGCCCCAGGGCGGCGGACATCCATGAGGATTTTCCACACCGGAACAAAAAAAAAAGGCCTTCCAACGCTATGTCTTCCGGTAGCGGTAGTAGATTACCATGGGATAATTTCTAACCTCCAGCAAAAGCTAATGTTTGTAAACGTGCACATAAGTCTACTCGTAAGCAGTAATCAAAACTTGAACAGCAAAATCTTTTCCCCAGCCCCTTATAACAACGTTAGCTGCAAATATTGATTTTGATAACTTGCTCAATAATTAAAGCGCTTAAATTAGGCGAACTCAGTCGCCGCGAGTAATCCTCTGTCTTCCTGTAATAAATCGATTCGTAAGTACTTGTTACAAGTTAATTCTTCGCACTTTTCACTTAAGATTAATTCGTGCTTAAATTGTTGGGAATGGATTTTGAAGTCGCTTCATCAGGTAAAGTGCTGTGCTGATAAGCTGCTTATGTCAGTGCGTCAGCCAACATGTTATACCTAGTGTAATCTACATATGTCTGACTGTCATTTGATAGTCTGTACTAAAATTAGACGTGCATGTTGGTTGTTGGAGCGGAAGATGTCTATACAAATAAATATTTAAGTGTCTGTTTGTAATATCAAACTAACAGTTTTTTACTAAGTGCATATGAAAGTATATACGGTATTTATAACAAAGACAAAATGTCCTGATGTGAATGGATTTTTTTTTTGGGAATGGCATCTCGCAGTTCAACCTATGAGGTTGTCGTCTGCTTAGCTTTCGATCAGGTCACGTGTCCTGACGCGAGTTTAACATTTTTTACCCATTACAAAAAAAGTGTACAACGCCGCTAAAGAAGTTTTCACTTCATAAAATTGCTTCTCGGCTCATTCCTTAGTAGGTAATATTTGTATCTACTCACGTGTTGCCAGGGTCATCAGCGAGCGGCTCCTCGACGTAAGGCACGTGCTTGGTGCGCCGGCTCTTGGGCCTGAACTCCAGCTTATTGGCGCACCCCTTGTTGGCCTTCGTACGCGCCTCAAAGATCACATGTGGGTGCTTCTGCTGAAACGAATCGGTAAAACGTGTGCTGATTAGAAAAGGCCTTGTTAACATACATTTTTTGAAGTAAACATTTGCACAGTCATCGATATTGTATTAATAAGTGCAAGTCCGCTTGGATACAGAAACATAAAAACATGTAAGTTCGAGGTAATTCTTAAAATTAAGCTGTTTGATAGACACATCACTCTTGATTATTTCATATACAATTCAGATAATAATATCTATTTAGAACCAATTTGATCAAATGGTTAATACAGTAACGTTTTTGTTTTTCAGCTGCTAAAATACGTAAAAATTTTAAGCTAGATATCAACAATAGCACAATTTTGAAAACGTAACGTACATCATACGTGTCTGCGAATAACTAAAAATTTCAAATAAGGAAGAAAAAGCTTATAAAATTCCCAGAAAACTCAACGGCAAGGAAGCTGAAGAAACGCTATCTCTTAAAAGATAAGTAGCAGTAATATCTAGCTAATAAGCATTACGTTTTCCCGTCCAACGGCACGGAAACGGTGCCGGCTTACATAACAAAATTTTGGGACATTTTTCCCTCCAAAATTAGTTTAATTAATCACATTTCAGATGTCTGTTGGTTCAACGCTTACTAGTTTAAAAGGAATTACAGTTAATTCATGCAGAGGAGCGAAAAAAACTTTCAATTTCAATTGCTGAGGTTATTTGCCGGTGAGGCGGATTATTTATAGTTTTTTTCACACGTACTTGGAAATTCGAGCATTATTTTGACAACCTTCTTCGATATAAATTGAAAATGCTGTACTGGTCAAATACAAGCGGTGTAGCGGTCGGTATGGAAATCCGTATCTGTCGTGTTTAGCGGCCGAATAAATTAATATGGAAACTCATATCTATTGTGTAATTTAAAACGCGTTGCGAAACACGGAGCGAACTTTTTAATTCGAAACATGGCCACCAAGGAGGAAACTTAGCAAAAATTTTATTTAAATGTCGAAATGACTTGCAAATAGAGCAGCCTGAAGTAAAAAAGAAACAAATGAACATTTGGTAAGCGGAAAATGATTATTGATTCTGATTCTCTTGAGGAATTTACTATTAATTTACTTAGTATTAATTTTCGCGCGTTATTTAAGAAAAGGCTAGGCTGCAACCAGACATTGGTGGGCGAACGTGAAAAATGCCTCTTTTGCAGGCGACCAAAAAAAATTCCAATGCCTCTTTTGCAGGCCGCCGCCGCTAACCACTGTTCTATTGACTTATCGATAGGTCGTCAAAAAAGTTGTCAACCAATCAGATAACTTATTAATACTCCCAAGATATGAACAACAATATAAAAGAAAAAATTATAAAGTTTTATGAAGTGATACGAGTCCTTAGGGACACTCGACCTCCGCGGTACGTAGTTGACAGGAGACAAATAGATGCACTTGTTTATCCACGAACATAATCAGCCAGTGTCCGTTTTACAACACCCTGGTGTGTAAAAATGAGTTGAGGAATATTCTTAGAAATAAAACAGCTTAAATTAAATCCTCCATGAAATAATATGCATATATTTATACTAATATTATAAAGATGAAGAATTTGTTTGAACGAGCTAATCTCTGGAACTACCCGTCGGATAAAAAAAATCTTAGTTTTTTAACATCACGCTACGATCCCTAGGAGCCGAGCGAAACGAAAACGTCAGCAAGCCACGTTAAGCTAAAACGAAGTAACGGGGCACAGCTATAAGATACGCGGACAGAAGCTAGTGCTGTTATAAAATAGTTAATTGATGTTAAATCACTTTTTCATTGTTGTCTTTGGCCATCGTCTCCCATAAGGTAATAATACCAGGTAATATGAGGTCGTTGCATAAATGTGCGGGATTTTCGGGATCTCCGTCATCACGTGAAAAGGCCTTGACCGTAAAAGATTGGAGGAAACGGCAAAAAAGCGATGACAGGTGCTTCAAATGGGTGAATGCTAATGTTAGAATAGTTTAGCGGTTAACTTTAAATATAAGAAAAAATATATACTACACGTCAAGTTAAAAATACGCTTATTTTTTAGTGGCTTGGAAATTCACATGTTTTAATAACTCTTAAAACACTTATTAACTATAATTACAGCCGAAAAACGTCCACTGCTGGACATACTCTTCGTCCAAGAACCGCCACTTCGACCAGTTCTGTAATTTCCGCATCCATTAAAACTACCAGCATCCTAAATGTGTAACACACTATCAAACACAATCCGGATCATTTTGAAGTATATTGCTAACCCATTGTTTCAAATAATGCTCAACAAAGTAAATAACGCAATTAATATTGTTGAACTGTCAAAAGGAAAGCAACTGCTCCTGTTAGTGTCTTACACAATTATCCCGCTGGTCCAATGTAAATTTACAATCTTATACAATTCCCGACAACAACAGAACTACTAATCTCTCAGCGATCCTTTTTAGCAATTACTTCACTTAAACAGATAGAATGGACAGAATTCATTGTAGAATGAACTCAAGAATCCCCCATTGACAATTTGGCGCAATCAGCTTCCGTTGAGATTAACTTCGTTTAGAATTGAAAGGAACAATGGGTGTCCTGACGGGTTCTATTGATTAAAGGTCCTAGCAGATAAAAAAGGGGGTCAAGCTAATCTGAAGTAATCGGACAGGAGTCAAGAGCCTTCACTTTTGTGACGTTTGAACTGCCAATGATATTTGATTATGGATTTTTGGAGATATTTTTAGAATGGCACTTTTGATTTGCCTTGCGAGAAAAGTGAACTGAGCAAATTAGTTTTCGGGTAAATTTAACCAATGAAACTGAACGCGATCAGCATGTCTAAGCAGTGTTAAAGACTCATTGACAATATTTCACAAAAAATGATGACACTGACAGCTCTTGAACGCTGTTTAGATGTGTTGATCGTGTTCAATCGTTGAAATTCAACCTTAGGAAGACTATACGCAATTTTTGAAGTTTTCATGTAAGAGTATGACGAAATACTTACAGTATTATATTTGTCAGCTTATTGTTTTATGTATTTGTACTCACCCTCCTAGTCTTGAGTAATATAGTCGTTAGCGAGTTTCCGCATCAAGACTTACGTGTTCATACTATTAACCTCGTAAGGCCCAATGTACAATGTATTGAACAAAGTGACATACAGTATTACACATTGCAAACATGCATTTATATTAATTAATGTACATTGTAATGCACATTGGGCGTTTAGGAGAAGGTTTTGTTTTTAGTCTGGACCGGAATGCCGTATGTAGCTTTGTTCAATACATTATACATTGAGCGTTTAGCTCATCTTGCGAAATTTTGCTTGGGCGTTACGAGGTTAAAATAAGCAATGGAGAGCAGTAGTGCCCCGTGGGTAACGGCTCCGACTTAGTTTTAGGTCGTGGCTACGACAAGCTTTACTTCGTGTAAATAATATCATCACCACTGCCCTCAAAACGGTGAAAAATAACATCGCGAGGAGATCGGCATGTCTCAGAATCAAAAATCCGAATGGAATCCCACATGTAACATCTACTAACCCGCATTAGGCCCGCGTGGTACGTGATAGTCCTCTCTATCTTGAATAGAGAAAGCCTATGTCCCAGCAGTGAGAACATATGTAATGAATGTATGAACGTATAACCAAAAGCGAGCTTCGTCACCAAGACTTACTTGTTCATTTTACTATTTATAATAAGCAATAGCTGTCAAACGTTTCGGCAGATATTTATTTAAATTAGATCGGCTCTTTGAAGCCAAGTTATTGAGTTGTCCAATAAAATTACAATCTGTTAACGTAAGGCCTTGTGTACACGGCACGGTTTCTTTATCTAGAAAAATCGTATCCATGTACAAGCTTCCATTGTGATCCATACAACCCTGACGACCGTGCCTACACAGGGCGAATAAACCGTAGTTTTTCACGGCAAAAAAAAACATGTGTGTATACTGGGCCTAAAGGTGTGTGTATACTGGGCCTAAAGGTGCTCGGGTTTTCATTTATTGGAAATAAAACAATAATTTAATAAATGGGTAGTCAATTTGTTATGAAAAGGGTTGCGTACATTTTCTAAAATGTGTCAGTATTTATGTTGAATAATATTTCAGTAATAAAATAAATTGAACCAATAGCAAATAACATCTAATATTTCTACTTAAAAGCCTAAGTGATAAATGATTTTATGTCTGTAAGTAGGTTTGTATACGTCAATCATATTTTTAAAACTAGAAAAGGTTGGCGGCGTTTTCTATCTGACTACTCTGAGAAGAAAGGCTGAAACAAACTCAGAGGTCAGAGTATCTTTTATGGTCCAGGAGGTGGTTTTATGGTATAATCTTGGTCACATCATGTGCCACACCACCAGCACTCACCACACACACACACAATAACCACACAGGTTGAGTGGACCTGTCCAGACAGTGCGCTCATTTATCAGTAATTATGCAGCTTAACTCAGAACTTAAGTAGCTCAACGATCAATTTAACGCACACAATAATAAAGTACAAAACAGATTCAATAAAAGTCTTCAAACAAAACTATTTTTGCTGTTGAAGACCTAAGGTGGGAATTTAAAGTTTATTCGTCTCAGTCTAGACTCAAACCAACCTTGGGTGTCCTAGACGGCCTTGGCAGTACTTACGTTCTGAAGGGATTGTCTGAAGTCAGACTAATCATATTTCGATAAAGCGTAAAGAAGGCTTCGAAGACTTTGTAATTAAAATTTGAGAATAATGTAGAATTAATTTGATAGACAAGGGTTTTGAGTGCTTTTGAGTTTTAAAAGTGACAAAGGACCGATTTTGACGACGGATCAGAATAATTGATTGTTATATTGAATGATTCTGGTACCGATAGACCTATGTCATGATTGCGAGGTAGCTTTTAGATATAAATTGATGAATGGTTTCAAATAAGTCAACATTTTAAAGCTGGTTTTTAGTACTCAAATTGAAAAGCGACAAAAAAAGCTCTTCCCATTTTTCCTTTATGTACTTGTACATAATATGTATATACAACATTATTTTTAGTATAATACAAACCTGAATATAGTTTGTTCAGAATAAGTAACCGAATCGATTACAATAATTTGTACACCTTGTTATATTTTGTTGTGTAAAAGGTTAGAAATTGGATACGAAGCGACGAGCGAAGTGTCGCTCGTCGCTTCGTATCCAATTTCTAACCTTTCATATGATTGCGGATATGTACCTACTTAGTGAAGTAGGTACATATCCGCAATCATATGCGCACAACATAGTTCACGGCCGGTCATATCACCGGCATCGGGCACTAAGCGCGAGCGCACAGGGAGCTGGAGGCGCGGGCGGTGCGAGGGCGCCGCGTGCTGTGAGCATATTTTGCTACGGACATCCAGGTAACATAACAAGCTTATAACTTTGTGATTTTTCATGATACAGTTTTGAAATTTTGTACATAAATTCTTTACATAAAAATACTAAACACGTGTTTCGGGTTTTGCATATACTAAAACTAATGTTGCTAGATTGTATATTGTATTTAAAATTTCTTGATAAGCCTGTAAATATTTATATGTAGGTATTAGGTTTAGGTTTTTAATTATGTATATAGTATATTTATAGTTTTAATAGGTTTTAGCGTCCTATTATATTTAAAAATGTTTAATCCTCAATTTTTCAAAATAGCATCTACCACTGTTTGTCTCTGCATCATCCAAAGGTTGACTGGTAGAAAATGCATATGGCATTAAGTCCATCTTTGTACATTTGTGTGCTTAAAGTATTAAATAAATAAATATTTGAAAAAAAATATAACATGGTCGATGCCTAAATTAATGTTTAAGAAGAATTAAATTAACTGCAAACTTATATAAACAGCATACAAAAACTCGATTATCTTTAACACGTTGCGGGACGCACTGAATTAGCAGTAGTTTTTTTGAAGTTGAAAAATGACAGTACGGGCACCGCCGTACAATTTTAAACTCTTCTAAAGTGAGGTACGGGCATTACAGCGAAATTTCGTATAGAGGAACAAGGAAAACCGTTTTTACTGTCGTATCACATCAATCCCTCATATATATAGAAGCATTAGAACGCACAAACTCACACATTGAAAATATATGTGTTAGTGCGTTTTCTATGAAGTCCTCGCACGCACACTACGGTTATGCCCGTAATCGGTCTATATAGATTCTATGCGACGGCTCGAGTAGTGTCACGCCACGAGCGGTTGAATAAAGTTGTGTTCGTCGACTTTCGCGCCATTTTTTGTTCATCATATTTATGGACTAACGTGAGTATTTTGACTGATATTTGCATTTACAATAGTTTGTTATGCACTTAGGCTAGCAAACAAGGTTATGTAGACAGATAAATCTATTTCAAAGGCGCGTATTCGGATGTGTAAGTGAATGATCATTTGTTTTGTTTTAGATGGATTCAAATAAAGATTCGAACCGCATTAGTCGTCTTCTCGAAGAAGTTTCAACGCCGGAATCCAGCGACAATAATGAAGACCCGTACCACGACGATGGAGGAGAGTATGATTCTGACGACGATTATCGTCCATCTGCTGAATCAGATTCTTCCGACGATGAAATTGGCTTCAATGGAATCTCAGCGCGCCACCGCCACCGTTATCATTCGTCGTCTAGTAGCGATAACAATGCGCCGGTAAGTCCATCCCTGCAGTATCCAGCCCTTCATTCAGAACAGCCCGTTGCCCAAGGAGCCAGTGATTTATTGCAGCCTACCGACATAGACCTCTCCTTTCAGTCTCCAGAGATAGAACAGCCTGGTGCACAACCTGCCAATGATAATTTTCACGATATGGATATTTTCGTTCCATCTCCAGAGGCTACCGATTCAGAGCAGCTCCAAAACAATGAAGAGTGGTCGCAAACGACTAAACCAATCGCTGATTTCCACTTTGAGGAGTCCTCATCGGGACCAAGATTTGATGTAAATAGCATTCAAACGCCACTAGATATGTTCAAATTGGTTTTTCCGCAAAGCCTAATTGATCACATAGTTGAATGTACTAATAAATATGGTGAAAAACTAACTGGTCAAGGTGGGCCACGCACTAGGAACAGTCGTCACTATAAATTCCGACCTGTGGATAGGCAGGAAATATTATCTGTTTTCGGCATATGCCTTCTACAAGGGCAATTGAAATTCCCCCTTAGACGGAATTTTTTTTCTAATGATCCGCTGTACTACCATCCGTTTTTTCAACATGTAACATCTGGTAGAAGGTTTGAACAAGTCATAAGATGTCTGTGTGTAGCGGATGATCAAGCAAAGGGAGAACACAAAGTGCTTGATTTTATAAAAGCTCTGAATAATAACTTCCAGCTTATCTACGGTCCTTCGAAAGAATTATCCATAGATGAATCACTTATTCTATTTCGGGGTAGAATAATCTTTCGTCAATACATAAAGTCTAAGAAAGCGAGGTATGGTATCAAATTCTACGTCCTCACAACTGCGAGCGGTTATGTCCTTGATATGATTATGTACCGTGGTAAAGATGCATCTGCAGAGACAGGAAAGAAAACTCAAAATATCGTGCTGAAATTATTGGAACCATATGTGCTCAAAGGTCACCATGTTTTCATGGATAATTTTTATAATTCAGTGGAGTTGTCGCAAAAGTTACTTGATTTGCGGACACACTCTTGTGGGACATTGAGAAAAAACCGTAAAGGTAACCCAAGGGTACTAACTAGTCTAAAACTAAAAAAGGGAGATTATTACTGGTATCGCAAAGGCCAAATTTATGTTTCGATGTGGAGAGATAAAAGACCGGTTTATACAATTTCTACTCGGGATCACCCAAAGCTAGAACAAGTACCAAATCGACATGGTAAATTAGCAACTAAACCCGCCGAAGTAGCTGCTTACAACACTTTTATGGGGGGAGTAGATAGGGTCGATCAGATGACTTCATATTACTCATCCCCCCGCAAAAGCATAAGATGGTATAAGAGGGTTATCTTTCACTGCCTCGATATAGCTGTCTGGAACGCATTTTATCTGTATAAGACTTACGTGAAAAAGAATCGAAAATATAAGTCTATTGAGTTCAGAGACCAATTGATAAAGGAAATGTGTCAGATTTCTGGTGATATAAAAGGTCCCGATGTGGTAAGAAAAGATAGTGTGTACAGCAGCCGAAGATTTAGGCAAAATGTTGTTGAAGAGTGTAGTGTCGCTGTAATGAAAGGTCACTGGCCAGTCGTGATGCCACCTCCAACCTCAGATGGCAACAAAAGAAAATTCAAATATTTAAATTGCAAATTGTGCACTAAGGTAAACAAGCGAAAGGAAACTAAATATATCTGCAAGGGATGTGTGAAAAGAACACCTTTGTGTCCTGAGTGTTTTGAAGATTGGCACATTTTGCATGGGCATATTCAGCAAGATGCAAATAATCAGGAAGACTAGATTTAAGGTCAATTTAATTGTTCTGATTACATGGCACTGATTAGAAGTTTCTTTAATTACTGTTTTTGAGTATTAGATATTAGATACTACATTATGTGATTCAATAAATGCTAAGTATTCTTTTAAATTTTGGTTTTATTTTGAAAACAACTTACATTCCTATAATACTGCAATAGCCGTAGCATCATATTTTGAGACCGTAAAATATTTATAAAATACGGTACGGCTATAACCGATTACGGGAATAGCCGTAGTGTAATTTTAACATGTCATTTATGCATAATTAAATGACAGTACGGCTATAACCGGCATACGGCTATGAAAGTACTATCGTTGTATTATTATTCTTTAGTATTGCTCTAGGTAAGTACGGATATAGCAGTGGTCTTAACTTGTATGGGCAATTTTACTGTCATATCGCATAATTTGAAAAAGTCATTACCGTCCCGCAACGTGTTAACACTAAAATTTTGTTTCATAGCAGTTTTATCACAGTTAAAAGATTAATACTATACTGAAAATGAATTGAGACTACTCCACAGCAAAACCCCCTTTCCAACGCCACTTTACCACCATTCACTCTAACCAAAACATACGTAAAGCCTCACCACGGACTGTAATCTAATTTCGGCGTCAATACCTTAGAAAGGACTATTGAATGCTATAGTGATGGACCGGCCAAGCGCGCCAAGACACGTTGCCTAGCTTAATGATCTAATAAAATACGACTGGTCCACGGTACGTGAGGTGAGAGCCAAGTGGTACGCGGATATAGAGAGACGACTTGGCTGACACTCAGCAAGACTTGGCAGGCGGTGGAGTGGTTAATTTAAATCGTGGAGTTTGGAGTGTGAAGGGGTGAAAAAATTGAATTAAGCGATTAGGTTTTTGAATGTATTTAAACGGAGTGATGCTGGAAATCCTATTTTTTTTGGCAGAATGTTGACAGACCTAGAAAATATTAGGAGGATTCACTTACATTTGTGATATGGATCGCTGCATTTGACAACTCCTAATAATTCGAAGATAAACAGGTCGCTTACTTGCGTAGCTGATCCGCGATGACTACGTAGATTGCGTAGCGGTTACACCTACGGCGTAACGGTGGCACCTACGGCGTAGCGGTGACACCTACGTTGTAGCGACCGCGTAGGTTTTTCAAAATAGTTTCTTGCATTTGCCTACGAGAGGTCCCAAGAGAACTTCCTTCAAGTTTAAAGTACATTAAAAAGTACTACTGGCGACTATTGTGACCAGAAAGATTAACATTTGAAATGGAACGTTTTTTTTTAGTTATTGTAATCTTGCAATCGAGAGGATGGGATGAGCTGGACTCCTTTCTTAATTTTGGTCCTTGGCGGCTCAGGGCAGAGAGAGGTGGAAAAAGAGTTGGGAAACCTTTGCCCAACAGTGGGAAACTAACGGCTAACAATAATAATCTTGCAATCAGTCAATAGACAAGATGGAATGGTATGGACTAAATATATGTATAAAGAAATGGTCGATAAATGTAATTCATCGATCGTTTCTAGCTCCTTGTATCTGTGTTTCACACAGTCATAGTTTGAGACAACGAACAGAGTTGATCGATGTAGCCGCCCAGCCAGTATTGATGGAGGGCAGCTGGAAAATCGTTTTATCGAGACCGTATTGTGTTTATTTATTTACACTCACTTTTTGTTTATTGGTTCGGTAGTAATAAGATAGTTTGTATTGATGTTTGATAAAATCCACTGCAAAATATGGCTTCATTTGGTAAGTGATATAATTTAACAACTAATAAACTGAATTTTGAACTGCCTTATGTAATTCTTTGTATCTTGAAGATAAAACATGATATTAGTCATGTTACTTTTAAAGTAAAGTCATTCATTTATTGTACTCGTAATAATGGCAGGAATTGTATTGAATTTTGTCTTGTAAACTGGCCACTGTCCGCAAAAAAAAAAATATGTTTCACTTTGTCATTAAAAGTTTAGTCTTTTGTCATCTATCTTATCCTCTGCAGTCCCAAAACTTTTCATTTACAGATCTGCATACAATTCGAAAGTAAGTCACAACTTTCACAATAATAAAAGTAAAACTTCCAAACATTATTCTTACGTTTGTTACCTCGGAAGATCATTTGGTTTTCCCTTTCCGACGAAAGCTGGAGTAAAAACAGCGAACTCTTAGTAGCAAGACTTTCAGCCGTGAGAAATATCCAATTTAGCTGCGTTTGCCCTGTAAATTGACGCCATTTTTCATTTAGACCGGTCGCCATGTTGTGTTGTGGCGGTGTGCGAGATGGCCGAGCTCCGCGCTCCTACTCGAATATTAAACAAATAATAATAGTAATGTTTTAGAAAATAGTACTCGTTTGTTTAGAGAATTAGGCTTTTTGTGTTGTAGGCTGATTTTTTTGTTTATTCAATATAAAGCATGTATAAAATAATAAATAAAAAGGTCTTACAGAATGTTACCTACCTATGGTGGCCTAACGTTGGAGTTTCGTGCCTTTTTTCTCCATAAGAAGGACACCTTTTGGAAGGGGCGATTATAATCAATTTATTTTTTGTACTTTTTGATGTTCAAAAGTCTCTTTAATAAGTTTATTTCAAGTAAATAATTTGACTTTGACTTTATGTAATTTTTGATATGGCTTATTGGCACATAAGGCTCAGTAATAAATCAGAAATGGAGAGTTTTAGAAAAAAATATGAGTCCATTTCACTGTGTTATCAATACAGATCGATTCAAAAACAATTTAACTAACAAATTATCCTCACAAAGTTATCCATTCAAAATGTTTGTTTTGTCTAATCCTAAAACTAAACGCATACCGAACGTGATTGGATGCTTAATTCGTTTCACACCTGCCAACTCGGCTAAGTGGAAGAGTCTCAATTTGTATACACCTGGGCCTTTCTCGTTGTACTTGGCTGTTTAATACGTTTTATTTATTACCGTGGTATGCGAATTTATCGGTCGCATACAATTATTAGGAGGTCGAATACAGGTTTTTTGTTCGGTTTGGGTTAAAGGGGTTTTGAAGTATTCAACGCTGAATAGCTCTGTTTTGTTCGATATAAATCCGTGGTTTATTGGTTTCTGTTGGAATTTCAGGTTTACGCGTGTAGTAATTTATGGGATGTTACAGTAAGTTATGTTCGGTAAATTCCTGTGTTATTAGCGGTATTTCAGTATCAGGTAATTTTTTAGGATAGAAATGGTTTGTGAGCCAGTTCTGACTTTCGAAGTTGAAAATTATAATATTATCTACTAGCTTTTGTCCCCGGCTTCGCCTGGGTGGATGTTGGAGAATATCCCACGGGAACGTACTACCGGGATTAAAAGTACCCTATGTATTAATCCAGGTTTTAAACTATCTGTGTGCCAAATTTCATCCAAATCTGTTTTTGCGCCAATCTGGAACATACGTCGTTTTGACTTCGTTACTATTTACAAAGTCAAAACGTTTATTGCGAACTAAGCGTTTGTCTATTTATGTATGTTTATGTATGAGTTGAAACGAAAATGTGTCAACCTGGGTCTTGGTACGGTTTCTCATTCCTCGCGTTGTTAGGTCCTTCGGACGATTGAAGACCAGAATTTTTTGTACTCGCAAATATGAACGTAATATATTTTGTGAATGTGTTCTTGCGTAGTGGAAGCCCCATAAATATCCATCATGAGAAACGAAATATTGCCTTGTAAGGCACGAAATACGAGTATAGGAGGGGCTTTTGGCTAAGTAATAACAGCCTCACAGGTCGGTCGATCAGGTTAAGCTACGCTTGCTGCGGTTGTTTCGTGGATGGGTGACCATCTTCACATACCAAGACCCCTCCGTGCCTCGGAAAGCACGTTAAGCCGGTCCCGGCTGTCATTCGTGGATCTTTGACAGTCGTTACGGGTCGTCAGTAGCCCGAAAGTCTGACAACCAGTCTTACCAAGGGGTATCGTATTACCCAGTAACTGGGTTGTGGAGGTCAGATAGGCAATCGCTCCTCGTAAAATACTGGTATTCAGCTGCATCCGGTTAGACTGGAAGCTGACCTCAACTATTTTGAAAAGGCTAGGCAGATGATGATGAAGGCACGAAATATATGAGTAGTAGATTTTGTGCTACGAGGTCTACAAGGCCTCGTAATCGACACGTAATTTAGGAAAAATAAAAAGTAAGGGTTTGTGCTTTAGTTGGAAATAGCATTCGACGCAATAGTTATAAGAAAGAACAGCTCTTTGCGCAGATCAGAATAATAGTCCCCGCAAACAACAACGTTCAAATCTAGTGTAAGACTAGTCGCAATTTCATCTCAGCGACAATCGATGTCAAAAACTTGTCAAAAATGTAGGGAAATTACAAGTTTTTTTTTTGACAGATTGAGACTGAGATCAGACTGAGCGTTTTAAAATTACTAGAATTGCTATAAATGCTAAATAAATGATAAATGATTTGTGGCGATCCTTTACTTTCATCTTACACAATACAGTTACTCGTATACCTATACATATTACATAATAACATAACATACACATTACACAAATACACACTAATACCTACAAATCACTGTTTTGTATGTGATTATTTAAATAGATATGTTGTAACGTGCCAAGTAGTATTGTGACCTCCTTGTGCTTATCATAGTGTCTTCTATATTTCTGTGTTCTGACATAATTTTAAAACCTGCTGTCGATAAGACTTTTCTTCCTGGTGCATTTTATATCGTGTATGTAAAAACTACAAATGCTTTCCGTCTGTGAATGTTTCTATTTCGTGTGTATGAACATTACAACCGTGAGTAGTAAATAAGCATCTTTTATTTACCACACGAACATTAGTGTACAACACCACTAAATATTTATTTTCTGTAAGTAGGTTTGTACAAACGCTTTTACATGTCAATCATATTTTTTTTAAACTAGATGAGGTCGGCGTTTCCTATCTGACTACTCTGAGAAGAAGAGAAGAAAGGCCGAAACAAACTCAGAGGTCACAGTCTCTTTTAAAGTCCAGACATAATCTTGGTCAGATAATGTGAAGATGTGTGTCTGAAATGGTCTTTTGAGTAAAGAACCACACAGATTGAGCGGACCTGTCCAGTCAGTGCACGCATTTGTCTTACGATTCGACGAACAATACCAATGAAAGGACATTTGGGTAGGCCGCATAAATGACTCAAACTGCCAGATCATGATTAAAAACATGCTCCTCAGGTAATAAGAAAAGGTCTATCTTTAGGCGGAAGATTTAGGGCTTTGAGGATTCAGATAGGTTCCTAATAATGACAGAAGATTTTTCGACACCAAATACTCGTATAATAATTTGTATGATTTCCCTAGACAAACGTTTTTTCGTATAAATTTGTATTCCTTAGAGTCCGCGTATCGTCCCAGTGTAGTCTCCAGTGTAAGCTAGTGTTCGTCGTTTCGTCAGTTTTGTATATTTAAGGGAAAACGTTTTTACGTGTTGAAAAATACTTAGTGTGGATAATTTAAGCTGCTATAAATAATAACTAAACTTATTAAAATTATACTTTATTAAAAAAAAGCGCTTATTTTCTAAGATTACTTAACTAAAATCTAACTAAAACACCTAACGATATGTCGTAAATACAAATAAAATGAAATAGAGACAAAATAAAATAAATACATAGTTTAACACCCATGGTATCATAATAATTTCACCCATAGTAATTTTAGCCTGTATCGTTAAAGATATTGTGGGTTGTAACTGATACACTTTTGTTGCTATTCAATATGGAGACGACAATGCGACAATAAACGAACACACTGACAATATTAATACAACGGATTATTTTGAAACTACCAAATAAATCTTAACATCGAAATTGAAATGTGATTTTTTTCAAACAAAATAATTAGTAGTGCTGGGCCGACTATAAATTTTTCTAATCTTTGACTAGCTAGCTATAATTTTTGGTTGAATTTTTGTTTGCAGACTGGGAACAACATTAGACAAACGAAGTTCATTGTATTATCGTATTGTTGTCTCCACCTTGTATGGCACAACATATGAGAAATAATCCATTTTCACACACGCTCCAATACTCGATCCATTTGATTGCCTTTACTAAGAGTTGTGTTTGACGCAATTACTGAAGTCTTATTACTCGTCAAACTTCTTGTAACGAGGAAACTTTCACCAATGAGACCAGAACATATTATTTCTTTTTTTATTGTGACTCTGTTCGGCCAGTTTGGATTTTAATGAGTTTTTTTTTTACTCTAATGGCTCTTTCGACTTTTGAAATGTTATTTAAGGTTTGATGATGAGGGTTAGACCCTTTTGGAAGTCTGTATGACTGAGGTGTTGGTGAAAATGGTGATATGAAATGTTTATTTCTGTAAATATATGTCCATATTAACTAGAGATTATAGACTACAGAAGTTGATTTTTTTATTTGGTTAGTGACCGTAAGTAGTGTAGTAATTATAAATATCAGTTTACAAATCAGTTTTATTTAGGTAATGTTCATAGACTTGATGCGATCGATATCTAAACACGATAAAATACTCAGAGACAGATACAGACTCGCGCACCGAGGGTTCCGTACAAATTTGTAGGTACTATAAACTACAAATTTACGGTTTTCAGATTTTTTCCTTTACTTATGCTACATGACATTGCTTCTTGCCAAATTTCATGATTCTAGGTCAACGGGAAGTACCCTACGTGTTCCTGAGAAAAAGGGTCGTGATAGACAGACGGATGACGAAGTGATCTTATAAGGGTTTTTCCTTTTGAGGTACGGAACCCTAAAAATAAACTGATTTTCTCAACTCAAACTTCAGTCCCCAATATTTTTTTATCAAGTAATTTTTCTTTTGTTTTATCATGTTAAGATATCGATACCCATCACTTCTAAAAAGTTTCGCTTACTGATTCAATTTGAATCTGTAGATATATTATTTTAAGACATTTTTACAAGTCAATTTTGGACAATATTTTAAGACAAGATGGCGTCGACATTCTCTAGCTGACTGATCCCTGAAAAGAAACGCCGAAACAAACTCAGGGCGTGTGGTGTTTTTGTACGTGAACACGTAAAAGAAGTTTTGGTCATTATTTTGTATGTTGTTTGGTAATGATTTGAACGTTAACACGCTAGAAAGGAACTAGTCTATCATTCATATAGTGTTTGTAGGTAATAATATACTAGCTAGATGAAAATTGTGTATTCTCGGACTAAAATCACACTAATATTACAAAGCTGAAAGTTTGTGAGTATATTTGTATGTTTGTTACTTCTTCACGCACAAACGGCTAGACCAATTTCGATGCAAGTTGGCATACATCTAGTTTATAACCAGGATTAACATATATAATACTTTTATTGCGATATTTTTACGGGATCGACACTTATGTGGGTGAAACCGTGGGGCGCAGCTAGTCAAATATATAACGACATAACTTCATACCTGTTATTCCCGAGGGGTTAGGCAGAGCTAAATCTATCGTACACCCACATTTCGCCACTTATCTTTTAAGTCCCATGTAAGGGGCAAGGCCTATTACCCTCAACCGTGCACAAATCCAGACTAGGAGCTGCTAATTAGAAATTCCAGATCGAAAAACCCAATAAAACTTTGCCCGAATATTAAAATTGCTTTTTAACATCAAATATGTGGTTAGGTATTTATCAAGAATATTTTATTTGGAGTCTGCAAATATATAGCTAATATTAAAATATTTGTTGTGAATATTGACTCATTCCAAATAACTCTAAAGCTTGTTTGTTGTTTATTATTGATGCTTATTTTTTCTTGCTTTCATATTCAAATGAAGAGACCTCTAAGAAAAATATACAAGGCACTTAAAATTTGCTCTTAAAGAAACCCCTCATTTAGTTAATGATGCTTACCCGTCAAATTCAAGGTTTCCTACCATTCACATGCATATAAAGTTGATGGCACCCGAAATATATAGCCACCATTTAATATTAAACAGCGCATCGTAGATAGCACTTCAATCAAATCTTAGCAATATGGATTGGAATAAATCACACCCTCGCAGAACTCTCAAATTTCTACCAGCTCGGCAAAATATGACCCGATTTATTCACACAAAACAACCAAAATCCAACCTTATATCAACGCCGTAAGTTCTAACACGACCGCATGTAAAATTTCTATCGCTAGAAACCATTGCAAATATCATTTTCATGCGACACAGGGGATTGTGAATCTTATGCTTGCGGTGAAAGGCTAGATAAAGGTGCACAGGATATTTGGTTGGCAAGGCATTTTATGGCGAATACAATATTAAAGCGAATGCTATTTCTTCATAAATCCTTGCAAGGTGTCGGCCTGTGTGGTGTCTTTAAAATATTTTGCGTTAGGTTTAAAATATTGGATGCGGTTTTAAGGCCTGCCATACACTTTACGATTTATAGCTTCGATATCGGAACGAATTTGATACTGGCTGATAAATTGTTACGTGCACCAGCCTAACGACGTTTCGGATTACGTTCTATTCGATCTACCTAGATAGGAAAGCAATTTGTTTTCCCAAGGCTGGGAAATAAGGTTAGTGGTTCAGACTGACGTTACCTTAGACAAATGACATGGATCTAGAGAATATGGATGTTGACTGGCCAATTGGATAGTCGTCTTTTGTTAAGAGGGGAGTCCAATTAAAAGTGGTAGGGAAGGGGGGGAGGGGATCATCATATTCACCACATTTGACAAAAGTGTTGCTGTTTTTGTTTTTGATAACATTAATCATCCCTTTTACGCATTCTTACAATCATTTTAATCTACACACAACCAATTACAGCAGCTAATATTAGTGTAGAAAATAGATTTACTTCAAATCGATGGCACGGTTAGCGCAGTGGTGAGTGGGGGTTAAGCTATTGACTGTTACGCTGCGTGTCGCGGGTTCGATTTCCGCACGGAACAAATATTTGTAGGACCTACAAGTAGTTGTTCCAGGTCTGGCTGTTTGTCTATGTGAGTTTAAATGTTTGTAAACGCACCCACAATACAGGAGAAATTCCTAGTGTGGGGCAACGCTTAAAAAAAATCAGAGGGCAATTCTAATAATTTTTAGAACGTTCACAGTCTGGTCTTAGTCTCAATCTGTAAAAAGTACAGACGCCAGCACATCAAGCTACCCGAAACTGTCAGATTTTCCCAATCAACTTTGAACCTTATGCTTTAGCGATAAAGTTGAAAATCTATTAATGAAATCTGACAGATTGTAGTAGCTTGATGTGCTGGCGTCTGTACATCTAATTTCCCTACGTTTTTGACAAGTTTTTGACATTTCTTTATCGCCGATGAGACTGTGACTACATTTTGAACGTTTTAAATTAAGAGAATTACCCTTCTATACTATACTTGACCAGTTTTCCAATAAATTATGCTTTTATAATTGATAAATACCAATAACATAGCTTCACAAAACGAGCGCACAATCAAAGCAATTCCCATTAGCTGGACTGAAAAAAATAGTATTCAATTTACAAACCTTCCAGCCGACTGAAAACCTTTTTTTTTTACCGAAGTCTCATTCGCCTGTTAACTGCGAAAAAGTTTAAAATAAAAATATAGCTATCCACTTTGCTTTGAGCTGGGAAATTATGTTTTAAAGGACCCTAGAATATGTTAAACCTAATATGTTTTGACCTTTGTTGAAGTGGCTCTGTTTGGTCCATCAATTGTTGATGGTGGCGATAAAATGGTGGTATGGTAAGTGACGGTAAGGTCTTGGGAGGCAAGTATTTAGGATTGGACATTTATCGGATGTTTATGAGGATGGCAACAGTGATGGCTAATGTTGGCGTAATTATAAAGACAGATGAAAGGATACTATACGCAAGGCCGTGGGTTCGATTCACATCCAGGACAAATGTTTGTGTGATGAGCACGATCATTTGTTCTTTGTATGGGTGTAATTTATCTATAATATGTATGTATTTAGAAATTTAAAGGTCTAAGTATATTCCAATAAGGGCTGATTTTTCCAACACCAGATAACTTTATACCAGGAATAATTTCGAATTTTGACATTTCTTCTATACAAAAACTGTCAGACGTCAATTTTATTCCACGAAGAAAAATTATGTGTTGATTAAAAGATCAGCCTTTAACTGAATAAATAGGTCACACCCTATTTGTATCACAAAAATACTTATCACCATTACTTCGAAGGCATACTGCTAAAAGTGAGCTTGGTAATGGCTGAAATGAAGTACACCGAAATTTGAAAGATACCACCAACTAAACAAAAAAAAAAAACAAAATAATTAGATGATGAATGAAATGTTTGCTTGGTCAATCTACACGTACCCCATTACTAATAAACGTTGTATAGCTTCTGTATAATTACACAACGCTTTGCCTTCTTCTTTCGAAAGTTAAATTACTGACGACTGAAATAGAGAAATCGGTGTTTAACTACTCGTATTCATCTGATATAATACGTTTATCAGTAAGGGGATAATATTACAAGGAGCTACTGATCTGATTCAGAAAATTTCACACACAGCTACAGTACTGCCAAGTTATTTGACATATATTTCATGTTACAAGAAATTTCACGCGAACAAAGTCGTGGGCTGAAGCTATATTTTGGTTCTAGTTATTGTATCCATGTACTAACTCACTGCATTTAACGTCCCTACTAAACCCGTGACGTCATTCCAACTTGAATTTTCACACAGCATGGCGCCTAATCAAAGCGCACTTCGAAACTAACTGGTTTTAGAATAATAGAAAGTTAATTGAACCAAAACTTTTGGATAACTATGCTAATTTTAGAGTAACTGACACTAAAAGTGTGATTTAGTGGCATTGGGAGATTAGGACGCGTGTGTTGGGGCCTTAAAATTCGTGGTTGCTGTAAAACTAATTTTGAATTTGCATACGGTTGTAAGTTCGGGACAAGTTTGGATATAATATGCTAAATATACGAGTTCCTATGGTAAATTATCTTTGAGTTCGTTTGTTAAATAAGACGAGCACAGATATTTCGAAACTATGTAAGTGAATTATTGATAAGAATGGAAATGAAAATGATAGCATTAATTTTAGGTACTCCAAGCTAAACCTAATCTTGAAATGAATCTAAGTCCAATTTCATTCAGTTAAAAATCGCTCTTTTGTGTACACGATTTGAACCAGCTTTTAACAATAAAAATAAATAATAAAAACTTAATTACTAAACAGATTACACAGGGATACATTGGCCCCAAACTAGGCAAGCCTGTTTCTTGTGCACCAATATGGAGGGTTTACCATTGAAAAAATTATTTTAAAAACATTTTCGGTAACAATTTTGAAACAATATTTGGGGATTTGAACTTTAACCCTTCGTAACAGCGAACGTGGATCCATGGCTTTGACCTTTAACCCCTTGAACGTGGAACCACGCGAGACACAATAGCTTTCTAATTGTTTCTGTAATTACGGCATTCAGCCGGTTAATACGTTCATTCAGATAAAGCTGAGAACTAATTGAAAATCCCACAAATATGTTTGAACATCTTCATTGACCCTAACACATCAATGGGGTCCTAAACAAAGAAATGCATTCAAACCAAGTTGTCAAACTTTTAACACCCCTTATAGTTATTCAACAAAAGAATCGCATTGCACACTAACATAATTATGCATGAATAGAATCTTTTCGGTAACCAGCACCAAAGAATATTTGCAAGAGATTGCATTATTCAGCCTTATAGTCGTATCTTCGACAGTAAATAAGTCACAGGTGGGGTCGAAGCAAATGCACCACTTAAATCCAATGCTCCTTTTTAAATTACATCTGCTGGCGTAACAGGGATGGACTGAGGTGGTATTCAGGGTGCAACAATGTGTAAAAAGATTGTGTCTTGTAAATGATTTCTTTGCTGCGAAAGAAGTAACAAAATAGAGTTTTAGGAATTGATTGTATTTTTGTAGTAAGGTTGAAACGCATTATATTTCTTTGTGTCTCAGTGGTAGTTTGCATTTATCAGCTTCAGCTTCCACACTTGAAATGCTTTTAAAAAAAACCGTTTTACAATTATTATAAATTACCTATTATGCTTTGGTTTCTCTTTCAATACTGAATTTGTGTTTTATTTAAAATTACATTGCTGTTTAACACATTAAGCCTATTGCATTAAGTGCTTTTCAGTTCATTTTTGTATTATTCTAATTTTATTTTACGGTCATTCGTTTTTAATCTTTAAACAATGCCAACGACATAGCACGAACCATTAATATTCGTTATAAGCTACCCTGAATGTGTTAGTATTAAAAGCGAATCAAAACAATAGTTCAGCGTTGCAGGTTTACAATACAATACCTGCGAATAATGTTTTATGGTCCACTATTAAAACATGAAACATACTGCGTGGCAATGATCTGCGCTTATGTAAAATGGGTGGTCTTATCGCTAAATATCTCGAACAGATAACCTGTGAAACACATTAATATTAACGAGAGTCAGTATTAAAATGAATGAATAATGAATGTGAAAAATTGTGATTAATTAATGAGCAGAGCTAATATGCGTAAATCTAGTCCATATCAGGTATTCTTAGCGAGTATTAAAATGCTCCCGTATTGCCGTCTTGTTTCGGCCCTGGTATCGAAACTGATTCTCTGGGTATTCTCTTCTGGTTTTTACTCCGTAACATATTGGGGGTACATAAATCGAGATGTTCCTTCTAGATCGAGCTCTCTATCCGAAGCGAGTTATACATTTGTTACTCTAAGAAACATGGTAAGATACCGCTTGCTCCTTTAGCTTAATTTAATCCTACACAATTTTATGAGTAGGACTATAAAAAAAAACACTTTAAGATAGAGAGAATTTCAAGTCCTGAAGGGTTGGAGGGTAACAGTTTTTCTTGTAAATCCTTCATTATTTACTACCGCAAAAGATCATCACTCACAGGACGCTTGAGGGAGAACATCGCCATTTAGGTAGACGACGACTAAGGCGGTGTGATGACCTGATAACTTTTGCAGGGCCAGAATGTTCAGAGATTGCATGAGACAGAGAGGCATAGGAGGAAAAAGGGAAGGGCTTCGCCTAGCAGTGGGACACAAAAGGGTTAAAAAAAAAACTAACTACGTATGTAATTTTCAATGTCTTATTTATTAATATGCCTCTGATTTATGTTGAAGGAAAATGTAGGAATAAAATCTAGACTCGTGAACAAAGGTGGCTCCAGTTCCCCAAGAGAGTACACACAAGGGAACTCTAGTCACGTTTGTATGACAACTGTTTATGCTCTGCAGTAATATGCATTTATATCCTCACTAGCTGCACCCCGAGGTTTGAAAAATGATAAATGATTTAGTTTCTGTAAGTAGGTTTGTACAAACACTTTTACATGTCAATCATATTTTTTTTAAACTAGATGAGGTCGGCGTTTCCTATCTGACTACTCTGAGAAGGCCGAAACAAACTCAGAGGTCACAGTCTCTTTTAAAGGCCAGACATAATCTTGGTCAGATCATGTCAAAATCTTGTAGATTGGTGTCTGAAATGGCCTTTTGAGGAAAGAACCATACAGATTGAGTGGACATGTCCAGTTAGTACACGCATTTGTCAGTAACCGTGCAGCTCAACTCAGTTTCACCCGCATAAGTCACAACCCCGTCAGAATATCGAGTTAAAAAGTATTTTATGTCCTAACTCAGGTCACGGTTTATCCATGTGCCAAATTTCATCTGAATCCGTACAGCCGTTTTAATGTGAAAGCGTAACAAACAAACATACTCTCTTCTAATTATCTTTATAATATTGTAGTTTAGATAATGATTCTACACCAAGAAAACAGCAACCAAATTTTAAAGTTTTCCTTGCACCATACGTTAAAGGCCACGTTACCAGCCTGGGAACTCTGGAGACAATTATGCAAAGTGCGCGACCCACCGATACCGAGACAAAGGCATCTATTTGGCGAGCCTCCTGCAAAACCAAGGATTATGTTAAAATCTTCGTAGTGACGTAACATGGCGATACGGTTTAAGAAAATATTGTTTTTCATTTTCGAGTGCCGTATTTAGTTTTTCGTGAAATTGAATCGATTATTAATTTTTTTGTGCGTTATTTTAGGTTTTATTGAAATCCATGACTGCCTGATTTGTAAACTTTTAAATTTTTTGGTTCTAGTATATGCCCACGATGTTTTCTTTCACCGTTTTGAGAGCAGTGGCGATGAAATTAAATACTTAAATACACAAACTTAAGGGCCTGTGTGGCTTCGAACTCACGACCTTACAAGTCGTAAATCAGGGCGGATACCACTGAGCCAGCACTGCTCTCCTGGCAATTTTAGCATAAAATATTTATATTAAATGGCTTTGCGTTATGCTCGTGAACGGGTGCTGCTTGTGGTGACTGGTCGTCTTGCTGACCATGGTTTTATCATTGTTATCATTATTAATAACTTGTTTATTTAGTTTCCTTATGGTCCTAGTTTATCATTTATGACTTCAAGCGACAGCTATGTAAACTGAACCCAGCATTGCATAAATATGTTAGCGGTCACGCCCTTTATACCTGGAGGCTTTTATTTAATTTCCATTTATTAATTTTTGCTTGAGTACGTATAGTTTTTTATTGTATTTCTTGGTATATTGGCGTTGCTAGCTGACATATGGCAAATCATTTAATTTAGCGTTCTGTGTCTTGTAATGTTAATTGCTTTGCATACCTTGTATTGTATTCAGTCAATTATATTTTCTAACTGAACAGACAGCTGTGCTGCTGGGGAGTTTGTTGCGCCACTTCTTCTTCCCAGCGAAAGCACTAGGAAGTGGTGAAGGGCGGGCGTTTTGGGGGACTGTCTTTTGTAATTTTGACGTTCGAAAAGTGCTGATTCTCAGCCTAGTTTGAATAAATGACTTTTGATTTTGATTTTGATTTTTTAAAACGTCTAAAATAAAACGATGTCATTAAGTACAACAAAAGTTAATTCCAGTTTCATGTAAATTAGAAAATGTTAAACTAGTTAAGCCAAATCGTTTTTGTTTTAAGCTATTTAGTTAAAATCTTATTAACGTTAATTATTTTAACGTTAAGTCTTTATAAAGGCGTTTCACTTTGGGAGAAAAATAACATTGAAGGACCTTTTTGGCTAGTCTGACACTGGATAAAATACTATGGGTCATTGGTTCCTAAAGAATTTTAGTGCAGGACCATTTGAGTCATCTTCAGTATCAAATGAGATTAAAACGGTGAAAGATGAATATATTTCAGAAAGTAAATGCATCTCATTTCACATAAACTTTTATCCGTCAATGACAATCAGTGAAAGTTACTCGTATGTTTATTTATTGGTCACTTCAACGACTTACTCACTAAACACACAAACAAAAATCACATACAGTTTTAGGTGTTGCCAATTATTCACAAGAAGTGCACAGCACTAGCGTAGAACTGAATGATTAAAGGATAAATTATATCGATATTCAAATCCGACATGCTTATCACATCTCAACAACCCTAAAAATACTCACTCAATACCATGCGAGTAAATTTGCATGTGTGTGTAAGTAATATGCTTGTATGTGTGCGTTCGGCCAATGAGGGCCCTTCGATCCCGTGTTCCGTTTTTTATCATTGTCATTGTGATGAATTAGGCTCATTTGTTAGGACAGTGAAGGCCTAGATTTTAAGGTAGTTTAGGACAGAAGGTACTGCGTTGGGTGAAGGTGCTTTATAGGTATCGGGAAATAAGTGGTTCGGTTATGTGTTGCTAAAGGAAAAAGCAGGATTAATGGCGGTAGGTGGAGATAATTTATAGGGTGTGTTAGACTAAAATTGTATGGGTTGGTTTTTGTTATATCTAATGTGTGCTGTAAGTTTCTGAATTATAAAGCATCGCCCGTTACTTAGCAGTTTTAGCGAAAACAGTTTATTAATTAAATGTTTAATTTTAATAAATAGTTATGAATTGGGTTATTGAAAAAATAAAAATATAGGTTTTCCACAAAGGAATGGCAAAAACTTTAAACTTTCAGCCGTGGTTAGCGGGTTGAATGCCGTAATTACAGAAACAATTTAAAAAAAACCATGTGTATCGAGTGGACACGTCCGTAAGAAGGGTTTAGCCTATTATGTCTTATATTTTTTTGTGTTATTTAACTTGGGATGTCACATGAGCCATAATACCATTAAAGCCAAAATTGATCGAACAAAATTGGGTCCGAAAGTTAATAATTTCTATACGATTCTCTGAAGATTTATGACACCCCATTTCTAAGAGGGTGAGAACTGATTCTGAATAGTTTGAGATATTCACTCGATTTATCGTCTTAGGAACCGAATTTTACATAATATTATTGTCACCTCACTAAATGTGTTTGGTGAAGGAATTTAGACTTTATTAAGTTCAATTTAGAGTTGGAATTTGTATGTTGTTAATATAATATACGATACGGCTCGAACAAGGCCGATAATCCATTGTTTTTTTTTGGTTTATGACGTCAGGTGGAGTAGATTTGAGGTTTAATTAGTTAGAAGGTAATGCTATTGCTAAAAAAATATTTAATTTATTTATTTATTGACCGCTGCTGGGCCCTGCTGAGCCTTTTCCCAACTATGTTGGGGTCGACTTCAATTCTAACCGGATGCGGCTGAATACCAGTGTTTTACAAGGAGCGACAGCCTATCTGACCTCCACGACCCACTTACTGGGTAATACGATATCCCTTGGTAAGACTGGTTGTCAGACTTTCGGGCTTCTGACTACCCGTAACGACTATCAAAGATCCACGAATGACAGCCGGAACCAATGGCTTAACGTGCTTTTCTAGGTTCGGAGGCGTCTCGGTCTGGTCACCCATCCACAAACCAACCACGGAAAGCGTAGCTTAACTTTATCGATCGAACTGTGCGGCTGTTATTATTTACCCACGGGCCCGTCCGTTGGACTGCTGGTTCTAGGACTAGAAGCATGAAATTTTGTGAAATAGTTCCATAAACAGCGAAAGCGAGCACTAAGGATAGATTTTTGATAAATCGCCTTTGTTGATAAATCGCACGGCTTGTTATTAAAGATTTCTGTTGACCAGAGCTGCCGTGCGATTCTGTAACATCGAAAATTGTACCTATTTGGATTATATGCCTTTAAATTACAGTCCACTGCATTTTAGTTAAAGTCCATAGTTAGGTCCCTAACAGAAATCATCGTGAGGAAACACGTGGGCTCGCATGGTGTATTACGGCCTCTCACCCCCCACGCCCCTCCACTCCTTCCTCCTTCCTTCTCGGCCCTCCCACTGAGAGGAGGTCTGTGTCCCAGCAGTGGGAACTTTATAGGCTGATTATGGCTGTAAGACTTTAGAGAACGCAGGGAAAGAAAAGCGTTGTTACTAAAAACACTTTTCGGTAAAAAAAAAATAAAAAAAAATGTTGTAGACCTGCCTGCCTGTATCTAATCGTACTATTAAAATTAGCGTATGAATAATACTTCATTGAGTAGAATTAGACCTATAAGTGGCGTTGATAAAGAGCTTTTGATGGCAATTCAGATCTCTTTCCTAAATAACACACATGCAGATTCTGAAAACGACGAAGCGTTGGCAGTCATTTCTGAGATCGATATTTCTATAAAGCAACGATATTGTAACTGTAGCATTCTCCCTGATAAAATTGACTCAATACAAACGAATTGACATAACACCGATTGAATATTGCAGTGCATAAAACGATCCAATTGACAACATTTCAAACCTGACACGACCTTAAAACAAAAATACCATTTCTTTATTTTCGTCTCCTGAGTTCAAATATATTTATTTTTTATTTTTTTATTTCTTCATTTCTGAGAAAAAAAATGATAATCAAAAAACATGTAATGACGTCACATAAATGGTGGAATGAGGTAGTTACCATTGCGCATTCCAATGTCTTCGATGAAAACATTACATGTCAAACAAGACATGTCAAATATGTCAATGTCACCATAAAACAAAAACAAAATATTGAATTGAACAATTTATTTTTCTTATCAACTCGACACGCTATAATATTATCAGTTTTTGTTGATATTTCGTCAATGAAATGGATCCAAATCAAAAATATACGCCAATGAAGGAACCAAAATATTGTTATTTTTTGCGGTGCCCAGCTCAGTAAAAAAAGAGTGGTGCAATGCTGTGGGTATATCATGTCCTAAACGCGTTATATATGTATGCGAAGATCACCTCAATGTAAGTAACTAAGTAACAATGATTTTTACAAACTACGTACCACAAACCACACACTTTTTAGCGCTTTTTTTCTGACAACTTCTGAGACAAGTGATATTATGACAATGACATTTAACAGTTTTTTTGACGGGTCACAGTAAAGCAAAGGTTTTATCGCCATTCCACCGTAAGCATGACGTCATTTGGCGCTTACGACTTTTTAGAATACACCGAATTTCAAAATTGAAATTATGAATGAAAAGTACATAATTTCGAAAAACGGAAAAATACGGGTGCCTTAGATTTCTATTTACTTTTATAAAACGTAATAATACATGCAGGTCAAAAATATGAAATGTTGTCAATTGTCAAAGGAAAGCATTCAGCTCTCTCACTTAATTATAAAGAAAGGGAAGTACTGAACAAACTGCACCGACTTGAAATGCTTTTAAAAGTAGATGCACACTGAAGAACAACAGGAAGATCTACGGGTAAACACTAGAGGTATAGACATAAAGGTATAGTTTCACCTTAAACAAACTGCAGTCCGTTAGCTCTGCCTAAGTGGGGCACAATCCCGGGTCTACAGCACAGATTGTGCGAATGCAAATTAGCATCGTTTCGCTTCCGAAGTTGCACGAATGCTTTCGAGTCCACCCGAGCGAGGCTTGCTTGTCATGTAAATTGGGAATTAAAATTATGGGGAAACGTGAGGGGGACGGATATATCATGATCTAATAGAACGTGTAAACTGGGGTAAGTTTAAAGTTTGTATGGAGTTTTGAGTTTGGAGATGGTGTAATACATTAGGGGCTTGGTTATCGCTTCTTGAAGACATTTTGAGTAGTGGGGTATGTGTGTGATTAAGGGGTTATATTTTATAGCCCGAAAGTCTGACAAACAGTCTTACCAAAAGGTTTCGTATTACCCATTAACTGGGTTGTGGAGGTCCGATAGGCAGTAGCTCCATGTAAAATAATGGCACTCAGCTGCATCCGGTTAGACTGGACGCTGACCCTAACAAAGTTGGGCAAGGCTAGGTAGGTAGATGATGGTGATTTGAAAGGTTTACCACACAAAAATATCAGCCGTCTGTTAGGGACCGTTTCAGAGACAGATTTAATGTAGAGACAACAAATACGACAGTAAATGAAAACACTGGCAATAATCTTCTTCTTCTTCTTTCGTTTCCCCTAAGGTATTAATTTATCGGTACAAAAAAAAAAACGACGGGTTGCACTCCGGGAGTGCCGGCAGAAGTGAAAACTTAAATATTAACGTTGTGCATTTTTTATATTTTGGAATGGTTAGGGAATCATTTTGCACGAATTGCTTTAATTATCAGTATAAAAGTACTATCATTTATGTCGTAGAATACAATATTTATTTATTGCGCTATCTTGCACAAACATGACAATTTATATTACATTAAAAAGTTTATCTCTCAGAAAAATCAACTTCCATCCATAATTTCGACGACTTTTTCACCATCATTATTACCAGAACCATTATTTTATTATTTTTTTAATTTTTTCACGTCCACCGGAGGTGTGCCATATGTTCCACCAGTTATCTGTAGTTCCCAAAATGCAGATTTATTGTCGAGAGATGTACCTTCAAGTCTATCAATACATTCTAACTACAATTCTAATTAATTCATTCATTTAAGTTAAGTTTGTTTCTGTAACATAAACACATACGAACATTCGCGCAAGCACCCTGCCCCACCTAAATTAAACAACAGGCGCAGGCATACATTTTCGCCGCGCCGTAGAAAGAGAGGGGGATACTTCCTCGCCTACGCCGCGCCGCCGGCTGTCTACTCACCATCCGTCTTACGAATTTTCGATCAGGGTCACGTGTCCTGACGCGAGTTTTACATTTTTTACCCGTTACAAAAAAGTGTACAACGCCGCTAAAGAAGTTTTCACTTCAAAAAAACTGAACCATGTTTTTCATGAACGAAGCTGTCAGCAGAGTCTTAGTTTTTCAAGAAAATTTTCAGTTATAATCCTTAGTAGTTATTTCAAAGCAGCTCATGCTAAGTAAGATTACGCTATGTAGCTACACGAACCTCAGTCCTAAGCTAGAATAACGGTAGCCGCTAACTCGCAACAAACTATCGGTTAAAGTTAACTTAAAGTTAAGTTGTTTTAACAAGTTAGGGTCACAGTTATCGGGTGAAGATAGTCGATAGTTTTGTAGATGCTAACTTTTGTTCTAAGCTGTTTGTTCAAAGAGAATGGACATAGGTAGCAGTAGGTATCTTTCTAAGCTTTTGCATGAATTCATACTAGGCCAACAAATTGTTTAGCAATTACCAACTTACTTACGAGTATGCTCATTTAATGTTAATATGAGCTGGACTCCTTCTTAAAGGATTGGCCCACAATCGCAGTAGATCGGGAAAAATGAAAAGAGAGAAGGGAGGCCTTTACACTTCAGTGGGAGCGCATAGGCTTCTAATATAATAATTATGTTAATTTAATAATTCTAGGACCAGAACTATTTATTATTCTTTGAATAGAATAAAAAAAATCAAATTAAAAAAATATATTTACTATTTGTAGGAATTTTAGATAATACTTATGTATTCACTTGAGTGAGAGATACTTGAGCGTGAGATACCTGAGATACAGGTTTATTCCTAGTTCAGGTAGAATGCAATTATTTCTTACCTACCTCTAATGTAAGGCCCTATTTTGTAAATATTTATGTAAATCAATTATTTCAATAAATAAATTTCAATTTCAATAAAAAATGTTTATGAGCGTAGAATGCAGGTAAACAGGTGTGTTGTTGCAAACAACGTTTCGTTCCACGTACATTCTACCATTTGGCATGCAATTGCACTTATAATTGATATCTTTTTTTTTTTGTGAGTCATACTGTGTCCCACTGCTGGCCAAGCCTTCCCTGTCTTGTGCGATCTCTGACCATGTTGGCCTTGCACACGTTATCACATCGTCACACCACGTTCGCCGTGGTCAACCTCGACGGTCATGTCCTCCGTCAGGCGTCCATTGAGTGACGATCTTTGCTCAATCTCTCCGGGTGCATTCCTGAGACTTGTCCGACTCACTCCCACTTCAGCCTGGCTGTTTTTTTCTAACATCCACCATTTGACTTATAACTTATTAATATCTACAATATCTATAGTAATTTTATTCAATTTTGATTATGCTCTCATATACATTACGAATTGTCCAAAACAGTACCACAACTAACCAAAAACGATCTTCACCAGCACGTTTTACCAGCAGAAGGAACCCTAATGGAGCCGTGATTCCGTCCATGCTCCAAGTATTCCGCTTTATCACCGAAGATAGCCGAGTCTGGCCAAAGATTTACGAGACTTTTATCGCGAGTTTAAAGGGCTTAATAATTTAAGCGATGCTTAACTTGTCCAGATTGTATCATTCCCCTATAATAAAATTTATTGCGAAACCGACCACAGATTATGTACTAAAAAAAAAGAAAAATTTTGCTGAGTAACCCATTCTTTTTAAAGGTAGGTAGAGATGTCATGCCTTGTATATTTTATTTTGAAAGATTTTATATAAGAACACACACATAAACTCACGCTTTCTTCCCATAGAGGCATAAACTAAAGAATGCAACCTGCTACTATCCTTAGATCCTTACATACTCGTACCATATCCTTTTACTTCGTTTACGTTCATACATCTGGTCATACACGCACGCCGGTTGCGAGTACTACTCAACTGAACTTTCTGAAGAATATCACCAATAAGACTACTACAATTATGTCCTTCCAGGGCGTCCCGGCGTTATCACAGACTAAGTAGGTCATAATCATCTGCCTAGCCTTTTTCCAACTATGTTGAGGGCGGCTTCCAGTCTAACCGGATGCAGCTGAATACCAGTATTTTACATGGAGCGACTGCCTATCTGACCTCCACAACCTAGATACTGGGTAATACGATACCCTAGGTAAGACTGGCTGTCAGACTTTCGGGCTTCTGACTAACCGTAACGACTGTCAAAGATCTACGAATGACAGCCAGGACCAACGGCTTAACGTGCTTTCCGAGGCACGGATGGGTCTCGGTACGTAAAGATGGTCACCCATCCACAGACCGACCGCGGCAAGCGTAGCTTAATCTGATCGATCGACCTGTGAAGCTGTTATTATTTAGCCCCTCCCTCATCACAGACTAAGAAGGTGCTAGTTAATTATTATTTAAGATAATAAATCTATATTCTAATAAAATAATATTATTTAAAGCAATTTCTTCTTTGATTGGTCATATAAATTGCTTTTGAAAAGCCAATTTTAAAAAGTGGTGAGAAATACTCTTCTTTACTAGATTAGAAGATTCTTAATTACACTATACGAAGTAACCCACTCAATATATTATATTATCTGATATACCTATGCAAGTAGCTAGGTACATATACCATCGGATACCAAACTTATGGCTTCGCCAAGTAACTCCTCTTCGAGCTATAAATCTTGGCCATGACTTCGATACTTGGCTGTTGTTAACTTTTGACTTCAACTGGGCTGGACTGAACGACGTGTATGGATGGACTGCGGCGGATAAGTTTCGGATATATCCGAAAATGGGGAACTGTTGCGGATAAATTACGTAATAGTAGTAATAATAGCTGCCAAGTTTTAGCAGACGTTTTAGATTTCATTCCATATTAGATACATAAATCTGTACCGCAAATAGTGTGCTGAGATTCCAAGTAGTTTTGAAAGGCTCTCGGTGTCAACGACACCTACACTCCAAAACAAATCCTATCCACCTAAATCTGGGAAACAAAACCTGCACCCTCTGCAGCATTACCGAGTATAAACCACGGCATTCAATTGTGAGCTGAATAAGCGTCGGTCCAGAACTTATTCTGCCAGTGTCCGGCAGTTCACGTAAATTAGTTAAGTTCGTCGGGTGAACCGCCTCGGTAATCAACGCCAGGGTGCAGCACTAGTAAGCCACAGAGTCGGGGAATGCACGATTACAGACGCGAATGGTCTGTATCTTCAGAATTGTGTAAATTGCAAGATGTTTATCGAAAAATGAAATGCGAAATCAGAATAATGTAACTTTTGTCTTTTTCTTAAGTAAAAGTCAGTGTCAGTAAGCGGCAATAATGCCTGAAAAGTATCAACTAACACTTCCATTTTGTATCAATAACTAAACCATCGAAGTTATGTTTTTCAAGTATGAGTGCTGTCTGTCACCTCAGTCACCATCATCATCTTTTCAGCCTAAAGACGTCCTATTTCTGGACATAGGCCTCTAAGCACCGCCACTTCGACTGATTCTGTGCTTCTCGCCTCCAGTGGATTCCTGTGGCCTTCACCAGGTCATCGACCCATCTTGTGGGAGGCCTTCCAACGCCACCTCTTCCGGTACGGTCATCTCAGTATTGTCACAAAGAAAATATAATGAGTATGATGTCAGAATATGAATGTTTTTTATACACGCACTTTAATTTGGTTACAAGGATTAACTTTTGGAACCAAAGTGAAACAACGTAAGTAAGTTTTAATTTATTTCATAAACGTTAAAACTAACTATTAACACTAGGTACCTACTCAATTAAATTACTAACTTACTAAATATAGACAAATATGTAATTATTTTGTTTGGTTACTTAAACGTGCACAGAAGGCAGGCACCATTGCCACGTTGAATGAAAATGCTAATTCTTTGGCCAATGAACTAGCCTGCCCTCTGGCCTAAGTACAATGTCAGTAAGTCTATTTACACAACAATGTACAAAAATCACAGTAGTCTTACTGCGATTCGTTAGTCTGTGTTCCGCTAAAGTGAGAATGGCTAATCTGCAATGCATGCAAGAACTATTTGAGTAACTAAATAGCCTCGCGCAGCATTTTGGTTACTGGACGTGAGATACAGTAAGTTTCAGCTTTTATTTCAAAAATAGGGAGACTAAAGATAGGCTTTTAGGCAAACAATTCAGGGCAAAGCGCTAAAGTAGCCTGGGAAATTCAACTTTTTTTTTTTTGAAATTTTGCATGTCTGTGTCTGGTTGTATGTTGACTAAAATATGATTCGGGATCGTAACAAATATGACTTTACAGAATTATAAATCAGCAATACAACTACTTAAGTTAGAATTGGCTTCAAATGTCATGATTTTGTGAAATAGTTATTCAATAGGGTTGTAAGAACATAGAGATCTATTGATGATTTTTACGATTATAATTCTATAAATAAATATTGTTTACGGCCGCGAGTCGTATTTAGATAAAAATACAACCTGATACTTTCCCGCATTTTCAGTACATTTCCGCCAACCAAAATAGAAACTTACGTTATTCGCAAAATGGTCTTCTTTGTCCCAATCACTTCACAGACTTCATTCACTCTTCCTTCTTCGTTCAGTCTATCTCTCTGTGGAATGCGCTCCCTCAGGAAATCAGGATGGCAACCAACCGATTATCCTTTAAAGTTCGCCGGCGCATTCACAAGAAGGCAGTATCATCACAACAGCAATGTTCTCTTATTGTTTGTCTTATTTGTTTTTTGTATATTTGTGTATTTATATTCATATATTTATTTGTGCTTATATTTATATATAATTATGTATATATATTATATTTTTATATTTAAAAATATTTATTCCTCAATTTTTCACAATAGCATCCACCACGAAGACGATTGAATTTATGAAATTACTTTTTTATACTAGGTTTTTAAAGAAAAGAGAAGTATGGAGAAATAATTGGATTAAAATAATTAGAAACTGTAACGATGAAAACGACTGGATATCAAACAAATATAGTTTGCAGTTTACATTTTGAAGCTAATGATTTAGGGGTTAAGTTTTGAGTTTCCGAAATCAGATCGAAACACGGCAAATCTAACTTAGGGAGATGTACGGATGATTCTTATGGTTATAATTATGTAAAAAAAGGTATTTATAATTGTCGTGAATCATATTTTAACCTAAGAAAATTTGAGTTTCGCGGGCTACCATAACGCATTCACTTTAACCTTTTCAAAGGCACGGTATAATTCTGCCTACATTTCCAAGAAACATGTCTGCCGACCTATGTTTGTCTTAAAATAAAATAATAATAAATGGGTAAATTTGGCTAACATGGCAACCCTAAATTCACTCACACAATAAATAATCGCCGCCATTACGGGACTCAGTTCTGTCATAGCAGGAGTTCCATCCGATTATTTTTTATACGTCTATGATTGTAGTCTACCGCAGCCTACTAGCACTTCTAACAAAAACTATTCGAACAACTGAATAGTTCCGACTTCGATTTGTTAGGAGCACGTGAGACTCTACAAAAGGAAAGAACGAATGTTGTAGAAATGTTCATTCGCGAAGGAATGGAAATGTTCGTTCAATTCAATTGATGAAATGGATTTGTCGAGTTCAGTTGTGCTTTTAGCGTTACCTTTTTGTTCGAGAATTAGGAACTTTTTATGGTTTAAAAGCTGAGTGATTTTTGTGTGATGAACATTTTAAACTCGATGCAAAGTCGGCCAAATGCTATTATATTTGTTTTTTTTTAATGACTGCCCAGTTGTTTGCAACAGATTTGCCCCCTATACCCACAGTCATGTTTGATTCCGTGGGACTTAACATAACTGACTAGAAATCATAAGTCACTAGGATCTAGGCTGCTAAGCAAGCGTCTCAGTGCGTGTCTGGTCTTAGACATGGCATGCAAATATTAATGATATCATGTAAGTACCTATAATGTCGTGTAGACCATTTTTTTTTACTTGTTGACATGCCTACCCTGTCCTCCCACACCTATTAATACTGTAATAGGAAAACATTGAAAAAGCCAATTATTTTTAAAATTAGTCTTGCCGGCTCTTCTCCATAGGAAACGACCAATTGGAACCGTGCACCTAGCTTCTGACGTTTCATAAGTGCCCATGTAGGTTTATGTGAGATAAATATTTTGATTTTGATTTTTGATTTCGTCACTCAGAGTCTAATTACTAGGTTGTCTCATAAGTTCTTGCCATATTTTATTTTTCTAGAATTATTTCGTATTTAAACTAAAGCGAGCAGCCAAAACGACTCGGAGTCCAACTTTTGCATGACAACGCACGACCTCATTGCGCCAAGTTAAGACATAAACAGCTGGAGGAGCTAGGATGGCTGACTGTTCCACATCCACCGTATAGCACGGATCTTGCGCCTTCAGACTTTCATTTATTTTGAGCTCTTAAATTTCATTTACTAGGAAAAAAAAATGTAAATTCTGGAAGAATTAAAATTGAACTTGAAAATTTTTTCGAGTCCCAGCCTGCCTCATTTTGGGAGAAGGGTATTCAAATTTTGCCCAGTAGATGGCTGACTGTTGTTGATAAAGAGGGAGTATAGTCTCCCTCGTTATCAACAACAGTAATTGATTAAATGTATTTTTTATTAATAAAAAAATATTAATAATAATTGGTTTTTAAGTGGCAATAATTTATGAGACAACCTAATATTAATATCACTGGATGTTGCTTTTGCACGTGTCAGTTAGGTTAGGTTAGCAAATACAGCAAAATCACAACGTACAGCTTTTATTACTATAATTATTATTATTCCTGGTAAATTAATAACCAGCTTTCATTCAACATTCCATTGAAATTCTATTAAATATTGGTTAAATTGCATTTTGTTGATAATTCTCTGAATGTTACGTTATTTGACAAGCCTTTGTTATTCATAGTTTATTTTAATTAAATGTTCTTCGTATTTACTCATTCTATTCATTAATGATGTTCAATCCCTTTTTTTGTCCCAATCATAATCACACAGAGGGAGTTATTTTTTTTATGAATAAAACTATCAGAAGGTTTTCTGGCTTAAATTATTTCACTTTCCGAATACGTCATAAAGTGTGGAAAATAGCACTGTTTTTTTCAAATCCAAATGAAAGGCGTGAAAGATAATCTTTTGAAGAAATAATTATGTACTCTGGATCTTTATTTTTTACAGAAATCAGTAGCCCGATGACGATTTGACATTTGGGCGAAATGTAGGTGTACTAAAAGTACACCTCTTACTTACCCTTCTGTAAATACTCAAAACTCAAACTGAAAGCATTAATTTCAATTATGTGAATCAATTACAGAGGCACTTTTCTCAAGGAGTCGGTTAGTCAGAAAGATGTACTAGATTGTCCATTCCAAAGCGGGCATACCTATGGAGAAGAACGGACCAGAAACTCCATGGACACTCTTTTAAGTCAAAATATTGTTACAAAGCATAGGTGCACGATAAAAGCGTACAGAGTAAACAATAAAAAAAAATAAACAGACGTGGTGATATGTGTAAATATGCTATTTCGATTAGAAAAACAGAAAGTGTTAATATCTACACTCAACATGACACATGAACTGTAAAATTTTAAACTCGACATAAAATTCAACCCTCAAGCGCGCCGGAACTGGACTGCGATCACCGCCCATTTGATTAAAGCTACTGCAGTCCCATAGGCCCAGAGTGACATCTAAATTTATTTCAGAGCAAAATTAGCGTGTTTCGCTTAAATGTGCACCGCAGTCACGTCATTGAGGACACACGGTGGGTGTCACGCTGTTGATAGAGTGCTGACAGTGTGATTGATAATGGTCGAAGTGAATAAGGTTTTGCAATAATGTATGGGAATTGTTTTTTGTTGTTTGCTTTTTTTTTTGTGAAAAAAGCTTTTGTTTATTTTTTGTTAATCAATTTCGTGTGTCTATTGAGAGAGTTGATTTTGCATTTCGATACACAAATATCCGGTTCGAAAGTTAAAAAATGGAGATTTTTGCCAACGAATTAGGTGTTCAGTTTTTCTTGATTACCTAATTGAGGAACGAGGGGCTTGTGGCTAAGTAATAACAGCCGCACAGGTCAATTGATCAGGTTAAGCTACGTTTGCCGCGGTTGGTCAGTGGATGGGTGACCATCTTCTGATACCAAGATCCCACTTTACCTCATAAAGCATGTTAAGCCGTTGGTCCCGACCGTCATTCGTAGATCTTTGACAGGTGTTACGGGTCGTCAGTAGCCCGAAAGTCGGACAACCAGTCTTACCAATCGTATCATGGGTATTGTATTACCCAATAACTGGGTTGTGGAGATCAGATAGGCAGTCGCTCCATGTAAAATACTGGTATTCAGCTGCATCCGGTTAGACTGGAAGCCGACCCCAACATATTTGGGAAAAGGCTAGGCAGATGATGATGACCTAATTGAAGAACTAAATAAATATTGTGTCCTTTAAATTGTTCTTGCAGTTCTTGGCATAAATGCATGTGAAGCTACGAAGATTCTGGAAAAATCTGAATCGGCAGTTTGTTTTTAACTACAACAAATTGAAGTACTGAATTGCTAGCTACTCTGTCTTCTTAGTGACGTAACTACTCCATTGCATAAACCCTTTTTCTGCTACATCAAACAACAAACCGTCCAACCACAATAGACAGTACAGAGCCCGCAAATATTTAAAGCTACGTATACATTTGTATAACACTTGATTTATAGTCAAAGATTTGCGTCGGACGTGTGAATGCGTCTTAATATGTCTCTTGTGCCAGGGGATTAACCCTTCGTCGCCCGATTGACGGGTACAAAGTTGCTCCAATGGCTTTACAGAACGACGGGCTTCTAATGATGTTTTGAGGTTAACATTTTCTTTGCGGTTTTATAGTGCTCAATGATGATTTATTTGTCTGAAAAGAAAGTAAGTAATTTAATAATACTAAAATAATATTTCATTTATTCATTTTATTTTATTTTTTAGGAACAAAGAACAACTGTAAGAAAATTAATAAACTATGGTAATAGACATGTAACCCACACCGTTGTCCAAGTATGTATTAATACAAAAATCAAAGAAGTGCAGGACTGAGATTTGAGTATAAAAAGGTTTTATCTGTAACCATAACCAACATATCTACAGCCTTTTTCTTGCCTCTGTCTGAATTTGGTTTGTGAAGAAGTTGTCGCCAAAACAGCTGCTGAGAAATTCCCAATGGAAAAACCCAATAACATTTCGCCCAACCTGGGTATAGAACCCTGGACCCCACACTCAGCAGTTGCGTTTGCAACCAAGAAACCAACGGGGCAGCTAAAAGTAAAAAAGTAGTAACATAAAAAAATCTTCAACCCCATTTTGCACATTAAAAAAAAAAAAAACCTACTCCACACTTTTGTACAAACAATGATAAAAACAACAATTTGTCGCACATAAATTGCGTCGATCCGGAAACAAAGTCTAAAATACAGTTGGAGCTAGGTCTTACCCCAAGTTGGGGGAAGTAGGGGAAGTTATGACAAACGATGCTACTCCTAATCCCGATGAAAATTTACACAAACATTTGCTTGGAGTTTCATCTTTCCTGGTACGCTATGTAGGCGTAGGTAGTAGGTATGTTTTCTTGTTTTTGTGCCTACTTTGGGCTCCGTTGGTAAAGGATTTCAAACTGTGTGGCAAATATTTGTTCAAAGCTTTATCCGTAAACAAGTAGGTCATTGTGCAACTTTGTAAGTTATAATTTATACTTCACGCTCGTGTTATTATAAATAAATTATCTTTAATGTTTGGAGATACTTCACACAGTGGGGAGACGAATTCAAATCTCACCGCGCATAATAATCCCAGGATGATTATTCATTAATTAGAAGGGTCCCATGGCTAAATAATAACAGTCGTACAGGTCGAAAGATCAGGTTAAGCTACGCTTGCCACGGTCGGTCCGGGGATGGGTGACCATCTTTACATACCAAAACCCCGCCGTGCCTCCGAAAACACGTTAAGCCGCTGACAACCAGTCTTACCTACAACCAGTCTTATCGTATTACCCAGTAACTGAGTTGTGGAGGTGAGATAGGCCGTCGCTCCATGTAAAACACTGGTATTCAGCCGCATCCGGTTAGACTGGAAGCCGACCCCAACATCGTAGGGAATTATTCATTAATTAAACATTTTATAATCAACATGCCAAAAGCCTTGTTTACAACTCTGCAGCGACAATAATTACAAAACTTCCCACTCTTTTATTTAAAACAGATCTTTCATCCCCTTAGAACCCCCACTTAACGAGTGAACACGGACAAATTGGCAAAGCGGCAAGCGAATTCTAAATTCCTTTACACGTCAAATCAGTTGAATCGTTGGTAGATTGTTCGAGTGCATTACTGGCGCGATAAGTGGTTCAAACGCGTCGTCAAAGTCAGGCGAGTGACTCGGGAGAGTTATAGGAGTTGGCCGATAGGCTGACGTGACAGGTGACGTGCCAAGATGGATGGCGGGCGAAGTGATTGGTGTACTAAGTTCGTGTTAATTTGAGTGACTACTGATTTGTGTGCCGACTGTAAAGTATGCGACTGGAATGTTATACCGGCTGTGACCCGTGATTTGGGTCGTTCGGATTTTAACCCCATTTTTTTCTGAACATGCTTTGGATACTTTCATGTTATAAAGACTTATACATGCCATTTACGAAACTACGACGGCGAGTTTTGGGGAAAACCTGTCAGCCGTGTGTCAACCACTAGCTTCTGAACGCGACTTCGTCCGCGGGAAAGATTGAACCAAAAACCCATATTTTTCACCCTTTTGTGGACCTCATGAATTGTATTCAAAAGTGGTAGTTTTTAGTGGTTTAAATGGTAGTTTTCAAATGAACAAAATTCAAATTTAAGCATAGATCTTGGTTTTGAGATCTACTAGATGAACTCGTTATTTAATTAATTCAAAGTGAATTCGACATACACGGTGATATCTTGTGTAAAAAATCTCAAACAAACAATACCAATTTTAACAAAAAAATCCGTTCTGTTTCAATCGATTATTAGATTTTAACAAAAATAATCCAAAATGATACACCTTCTAAATTTAAAAGTCTTGAACATAATAAACGAGATTGAAAAGAATGTTGGATTAATCTTTTCCGTGAACAAGTCAACTAACAGGTTCGGCTCGTTATATCTCGGAAATAAAAACGATGCTCAACTTGAAATTTTGTCTACTTTAAAATGTCATCATGAGCAAACCACTTTTCAAACCACTTTTGGATCAAATTAATGAGTTCTACAAAAATGGCGAAATTTTGGGTCACTGTTTCTTGTACCCCCGGCCCTCCCCGTCGCAACGCACCGTCTGTCGCGCTGTAACTTCGCTGTCACTCAGCGTTCTTTCTGACTTTTTTGGTTTTTAATCGGCGCCTAAGAGTCTTAGCTTGATATTAAGTAGCCGTCCTCAAGAATCAGGCTATCTGATGCAAGCCGGCCTTTTCAAATCTGTTTGCTAGTTTTAGAGATTAGCGTGTTCAAACAAACAAACTCTTCAGTTTTATTATTAGTATAGATAGATATAGATATGGTTCTTTATAAAGTATTTACTGTTGTCTAGAACATTGAATATGATCAAAGTAATCCTATTTGTTTTCTTAGAAGTTCACCACCTGCGAGAATTCTCATAGAATGCATCTTCAATGTTGCACAAGACAAATAAATACCACACTCTTCAAAGACTGCACTATATGTAGCTGCCATTTTAAATATTACATCCATTTAAGTAACATTGCACCACAGCAGCTCGTTTTAATATTCCAGACGAAAAGGAATGCACATGTGCCTGACAGATTTGAAACACGTTCCAAAATTAAACAATGTCAGTTTAAGATATTTCATCTGTGGCATCGTATGCAGCGCATGCAGACAGCTTGAAATATTGTCATTGTCACGGCGGTGTCACGTGGCTGTCACGCTGACGTCTCCGGCCGTCCGATAGCGTTCCGATGTCGAATGCGGTTTGAATACAGCTTAACGATTCAATGCTCAATCGAATTCGTATTCGGGGGTTGGATTTAATCGAATAATGTGATTTGATAGTCGTCTATTATGTTTGCGATTGAGAGGTGTTTGAAATTATAATTCGGTAAATGTTATCTTGTTTTCTAAATTGCAGACAAGAAGCAATTATAACAATCAATTGCCGTGCGTTATTCTCGCAAAATTTCGAAAATGGTTCGAACGGTTTTTTTTGTTTTGTTTGCTTTATTATTGGAGTGGTTTAAGAAAAAAGGAAATTAGAAAAAAAAAACTTCAAAATAACAGCTGAAAATCGAAAAAAATTAAATTTTGTATCGATCTCACGTGGTACTATGAGTAAAGTCATCTAGTGTTTAATAAAAAAATCCGAATTGAATTGTACAGATTTATTTGACCAACAATCATAAAAAACAAAGTAAACTGTGCTTTTTACCCCAGACCCAAAAAACCTACTTATCGTGATAGGTATTTATTTTTTAACAACCAAAATCTTTCCGCAATACAACTCCAAAACATATAACAATTCACCCCACACTCCCCAACAAAGTTGCTATCAGCGCAACATGCACTAACAACAGCTAATACTTTATACGTAACACATGCTGTTCATCTCATGAGGATCTTTATCTCGACTAGAGCTGAAATATAAAGGCTGGTCTCACTAGCCGCTTGAAAAATGCGAACCACCGGCTCGGGACATCCACTATTTATTGGCGAATACTTCAAGTGAATGGGGCTCTTAGCGGCGCCCTTAGTGGGAGAACCGGAATTGTTTATTCTATTTATAATGTACTCGGAGTTTCACAATTGTGGTGTGTTCTCGGGTTTGGAATTCATGGCAGATACCTAGTTTGAGGCGGTTGAATAGCGCTGACAGAATTTAAAACACATTTGCGCGAGATTATAGTGAGATTATAGTGTAGTTTATGCATCCTCGAGATGAGAAGATTAGGGATTGCGCTAACGTTGGTGTGAATATCTTGTTTCTATAATAATAATAGAACTGTGTGTAGTTTGCGTCTGGCTGTACTATGTAGGTGCAACTCTGTCTTCTGCCTAATCGTGCGAGGAAAACGAGCGTGTAGATATTATAAGTATGTATAAATATAGAGCTTTTGAAAAGATAAATGTTGTTAATAAGTAATTATTCCTCAGTATGGGAATAATATTCCAGATGTTAATAAAAAATATTTTTGTATTTTTTTCTAAGATAAGATTTTCAAAAACCGATATGTCTTAATTAAGACATTATTTTTTTTATTTTTTTTTCTGTTACAAAATGTTTAATTATACACCCTTCAGGAAAGAAATCAATTAAAAAACAGTTACATCCATCTTAAAAAAATATCAAAATACTGTGGTCAAATCAAACCCGACAAATACATTTTTAAATTCAACATGTTCTTGTTGTTGGACTAAAAACCGATAATTCTTATTAAGTTTTACACAATTCAACAATGGTCGGTTCAAATTCAATTCAGTTCAATACCGACATATCCATTTTGGTTTCGTCAAAAACCGATATATCCAAATGATCGCGTCAAAAACCGATATATCCATACTTGTCCGCCAAGTATCTCCCTAAATTAAGTATCTACCCTCCGTCAAGTTTCACACATCAATCGATGTCACTTTAACTGCAAATTGACATGCTATAATTTTCCACTTTTGTAACATTAAAAAACTTACAAGCTTTTTTTAATTTGTGAAAAATATGGTAAATTTGATATATCGGTTTTCGTTCCGACGCTCCTCAATTGCTATCAAATAAAATTGTTTCGTATTTCTACAACGACTTTCAACAGGATTGACAGGCTTTTTGGTAGCTTATGCCAAACCAATAGAAACATGTGGATTTTTCACAATCGTAGAATGTCACTTTGTCTAGGCCTTAAGGTCATATTTTCTAATCTTCCTTGTCTGAAATAGTGATGAAACTTATATTTTAAAAACAGCACCATTTACTGCGACAATAATATGAGTTTCTTGATCCCGTGGGAGTGATCATACAATTCTTTGGAATATGATGTGGTGCTATTCATGACTGATAACAATCTTTTATACGAGTATGTAAAAATGAGTGCAGTTTTCCGACCTTATATGATTTCCAGTATAGTTTCAAGTGCTTCAATGGGTGAGTTCCGTTGTGTTAAACTAGTTTTTTTGTTATAAGACTTATGAATACTCAGCCTACAACGTTCCCACTGCTGGGACACCGGCCTCCTCTTGGTGAGAGGAAGTGGGCCGTAATCCACCACGCACCCAGTGCGGGTTGGTAGATGTCACATGTCTTAATTTTTCTCTATTCTAGGACATGCCAGTTTCCTTACGATGTTTTCCTTCACTGTTTTGAGCGTAGTGGTGATGAAATAATTTACCCAAAGTAAAGCGCCTGTCTGGGTTCGAACCTACGACCTACAATTCGTAATTCGCGGCTGTTACCACTTGGCTACCACTGCTCTAAGATCTATGATTTAAGATTCTAAATTCATGGCGGTTCAGGAAAAGGATACCTGGAAAACTTTTCCCAGGAGTGGGACTAACTAGTAACTAGTATAGAGTACTAACTAACTAGTATACAACGTGTAACGTTAAATGCGCAAAACCTGATAATAGTTTGATCAGAATAACGAGCAGAATTAATTGAACCACTTTTTAATATAGCTAACATTCTTCAAAAAAATCTTCATTAAAAACGTTGCCGTGTCTATTTATTAATAGGTCAAGCAACCCAATGGCGCGGCGGCCTGGTGACGACTCCTCCCTCGATAAAGCGTCGTCGCAGACGCAAGAAACGATCAAAATGGCCAGTAAAACTAAAACAGCACATAAAACCTTTACAATTTTTTAACGACTTATTTTCTCTATAAAATAGATCAATTGTATTAAAAATCAGTTGGGGTGTCTGAGGTTTTGCGCATTTAACGTTACATGTTGTATAGTAACTAAAAAAGAGGGTGTGCTTGTGGCCACACGATAGAAGTAAAAACTTACGACTGGAGCCGAGTATACCCGATTCAGCGTCAACGACCCAAGCGTGACGGTTCAGTTTCGTTCACTGTTCAGAGAGAGCTCAAACTAAAAATAAATGGCCTTTTGAGTATGTTCTTTAAGTTGAAAGTTAGGAGACCGAATGGAATCAAAACCAATGAGAGTCAATCAGTTTCAAGATTCAATTATCAAAACCCTGACCTAGCTCCATTTGTTTCCAACAAACCTATATTACACTGGCAGCCAATCAAACTAATACCATTTTGAATTATTTCTCTGAAATGGCATTCAGCGTGGGCCGGCAATCGTGATGCAATTAGGTATTGTTAGTTGAAATTGTAAATGTGGGTCAGTCATTACATGAGTATAATGTGACATTCTCAAAATTTAATCATTGCGTTACTACGAGTATGTAATATAAGCTATCATTTAAAATAATAATATGTACATGTATATGAAAAAATAAGCAAAAGAATCACAGGGCAACCAAAATTCGTCCACATCGTTGTCAACAGGAACAGTGCCCAAAAGGTTGGCAGCATTGCCACGTTGTGTGGCGATATTAATTCTTTGGCCAAGAAATAGGCCAGCCCTCTAGTCACGACAAGAAACGACTACACGCTTGGCGATATCTCGGAAAACTAAGCGGGCACTCGGACCCCATGGCCCTAGTGTTTGAACCACAAACGGATCGAACATATCTCTCCCAATCAGGTTAGAATATTTTATTTTTAGGGTTCCGTAGTCAACAAGGAACCCTTATAGTTTCACCATGTCCGTCTGTCCGTCCATCTGACCATCCGCCCATCCATCCATCCGTCCATCCGTCCGTCTGTCCGTCTGTCCGTCGGCAGCTTAGCTTCCGAGACTCTTAGTACCATAAAGCTATAATTTGGCAAGGACATACATAGTACATATTAATTACGCCGACAAAGTGGTAAAATAAAACCATGAAAAAAGTTTTTTTAGGGTACCTCTAGTAGACGAGTAAAGAGGGGTTCTTTTTTTTCTCGTCCACCGCATGGTGTGGGATATCGTTGGATAAGTCTTTCAAAAATATTGCGGGTTTGTAAAACAAATTTTCGATTCAGGGATCCGTTTGTGAAATATTAAGCTTTAAAGTGCTAATTTTTGCTAGAGTCAAAGTGTCCCCTCCCCATGCCGGCTAAATGGTGGTTTTTGACTATGTAGAAAAATTCACGGTAGTAGTATATATAACGAAGTTAACAGGAAAACTATCACAGTTAAGTAGACTTTACAAGTTTACGAACAATAGTTGACCAACTTACAGTTGCATGTTAAGTTTGTTCTTGGGATAAATTCATTCCAACTACGGAACCCTTCATTGTGCGTGGTCCGACACGCACTTGGCCGGTTTTTTTTATTTTACGTTATTACGTTGATTATTTTCGTGATCTTTCGTCACATAGATAGCGTGTGACATGGTGTAGTGTAGACACAGACAATTATTTAAGAATAAAACAAGAATTCCAAGATGATGACACGGGTTTATTTAAGCACTGTCAAATTGTAAATGTCTTTGACAAGGTAAAATTACGCGTTCTAAGCGAAAATTACCAGAATCTTGGTACAGTTCAAAAATACGAAAGGCTAAAATCGTTGCGTCGTTTGTCAGGCCTACCCACTTTTAAGATACCCAAATCTAATAATGTCTATGGATCAAGGACGTGGGAATGCATGCTACCGTTTATTATGAATGACTTACCGTCAGAAATCTGCGACAAATTAAATGTGAAGAATTGCTCGAAGGTGCTAAACAGATACTTTCTGGACTGTTGTACAGTCTAGGAAGTGTCTTTTTGGTACCAATATCAATATCTAACATACTATTGCCTTAATTCTGTTAAATGTAGAATCAATATCATTGTGGCACCGAGTTGCCGTGTCTGGCATACCTCTGTTAAACCCGCGATGGTTTGTGAGGTATGTTAAAGTTTCTTTTTTTTATAAGTCTAGAAAATGTTTTGAATAATAAAATAAAAAAAAGATAAAAAAAAATTACACATAACTTAATTCCCGAACGGTTAGGCAGAGATGTACCTACAGTACACCCACATTTCGCCAGAAACCACACCATTTTTTTTAAATAACACAATTTAAATAACGAACAAACGTTTACAAATAACAACCAACAATGTTATTTTTGAATAATTATGCAGGCGATTATAAATCGTAAAACTAACAGACGTATTGCATAAAAGCTACAAAATGAGATTTCAAATCGTCTCAGTTCCCCCACACAAACCAATTGCTCACACAACAACACCTAATCATCGCAATCAACAAACAACTCCCTTTACACAAACGAAAAAAAAAAAAAAAAAAAAAAACCATTTACTCGTCCACTAACCCGCGGATGCTATCGATACCCGAGTTATGGCCCACTTCATAAAAGGGCGCAAACACGGCAATATTTTGCCAGACCGCCAGAAAAAACCGGGACATGCGGTCTCGGACCGTACCGGCCGTAAGCCGTAAGTCACACGTGGCGCCATCTAGTTATTTATCGAGCTATGATTGGATGGCCTTGTTACATTTTATACTTACTTTATGTTTCATGTTATATTATGTCCCTATTATATTTCGGAGTTAATGTCCGTCTCTAAATTGAGTTTCGTTTATTTTTTCTCGGCGCGTTGCCTTTTGTTTTATATTTTTTCGAGATGGCGGTCCACTTGCGAGTTGTTTAGTTTAGTTAATGGTAACAAGTTAACATTTGGAGGTTTATGATGATGAATTTTCGTGTTTGAACAAGGAAGTGAGTGGTTTCTGAGTATTTTAATTTTTGAAACACTGTTATTGAGAATTATACTGTACTTTTAATCCTTGCTTATGTTTTAAAAATCGACACATATTTCTTGCATTCGGGAGTTACGCAGTTAGAGACTTTTATAAACAAGATTATCGAGATTATTTATGTGTATTATTCACTATTATTATTTATCCGTGAATCATTAAGCATAACAAGTTCTCCAACTCCCTAAGTTCTGCCACGCTAACAATATATTTTTTCATCCAAGAAAACGTTAGAATAGGAAAAAAGGCTAACAACTTTTTCATGCCACGCAATACATATCACAAACACGGACCGACCACCATAAATTTCACCTCAGCGTATTTTTTTCCAAAAAATACTCGGTTATTTATTTACAACATAACTTCATATTTTCGTACGTATAACCGTCTGGTACGGGAAGCCTGCGGAGCTCATTTCCTCAATAAATTCCCGGTAGAGCAGTGAACGAGTTAAATTAATGTAGGGGCCCTCGCTAACGATCATTTTTAGGTCAAATGATACATCGATATTGGTGTGAAGTTTGCCGTATGTACATTTAGGGGTATCGCCGAAATTACGATGACAATAACTGAGTTTTCTTTCTGGGTGGGTGAAATTTTGGGGCTGATAGTGTAAATTATTGTAGATACATTCAGCAAAAGTACCAGACATTTTCTGTTTGGAGTTTAATTTCTGGGCCATTTACACAATGCAAGTTTCTTGCAAATCAATATATTTGAATTTAAGAAAAGGAAACCTGCATGCATGATAATATTTTATTACTTGCAACTTGATTTCATGAAGAGGTTTTAAGGTCGCTAGACGAGGATTCTTATTGAGTCCAAATCAAACGTCATTTATTGTGTTGAGAATTTGAACTTCAAAATGACATAAGACAGTCCCCGAAAACGCCCGCCACTCACCATTTCCTAGTGCTTTAGCTGTGAAGAAGAGATACATACGCGCGATTGGTCGCTCTTAGATAGGTAATAAGGTTATCAAATATTTCAGCTCTACGAAATAATTTAGATACTTATTATAGCAAAGAAAAAAAGACAATAAATCACCCTGAAAAGATAACCCAGACCGATTGTATAAAATAAACACAGGAATAAAGGACGTTTTGCGTTATCTTTGCTGGAGTAAAAAATATGTGATCGGCCGAGCTGATAGCGAGTCTACCGGCCGCTTTTAATTATATACTTAAACTTTCGTATTTATGGACATAATGGACTCTATGTATTGTAGATGGCGTATTTTTAATTTATTATTTATGCGATTTAGAATTTTAAGGCAGTGCGGTTGAGTTGGTGTTGGGAAGATGTTTCGGGTGTAGAATAGGGTTGTAGATACTCAGTTGATGATGTTAAGGTGTCTCGAAAAACAATTTAGTAAGGTGGGTAGTTATCTGTCAAAGATCCTTTGCAGGGGGTTAGCAGAGAGTGAAGTGAGTGAAGCTTTTTTCAATGGACAGTGAGGGATATGGTGATCTACCCTAGTAGAAGGGTTTGTTTCATGTCATGACATGCCCATGGTAGGTAGCCTTTACGAATTTACCTTTAAGAAGGGGGGAATAACTGAATAACAGAATAACGTAAAACTGCCTATCTTCAATTCGTTTTTCACGAAATTGACAAGAACTTCAGTTAAAAATAAAAATAATATGAACAAAATAATATAACTACACGATATTTCCAAACTTTTTAGTTCTGGAACAGATACACACAATTCGATAAAAAGGCATCATGAACTTACCTCTAAATTTTACGTATTTTTTTTTCATAATTTGTTAGTGACTAATAGAAAAAATCACTTGCAGGAAAAACCATTATACCGGGTTATTTTTCAAAGACCAGCCAAATTTAAGGGTGTGGTACGGACCATCAAACTGAACAATTTTGTCCATGGGACCAACATCGTATTCGCGAATAAAGATTCAGCCGTCCCATACGTTTAGGTCGAGTAGGTATTGAAGTTTTCTAAGGGACAGTTGATAAATTTTTCGCGAATACGATATTAGTCCCATGGAGAAAGTTGTTCAGTTTGATGGTCTGTACCACATCCTTAGATTTGGCTGGTCTTTGAAAAATAACCCGGTATAAAAAAACAAGTAATTTTGGCTTTGGACACACCAAAAGTAAAATTTTTCTTCAAACCATTTCACAGTGAAAAGTCCAAAAAAAACCACGAAGAAAAATAAATGTCAAAATTAAACATTATTTACGAGCGATGGTGTATTTACGAGACTCTCACAAATTGCTCCGCGCTGGCTGGAACTTAGATAAAATTTTACTGCTAAACTTTACTCTTTTTAAGACTAAACTCCAAGTTTGGGCTGTTTGTTTCAAATTCTGTGAGGTTTATTGCCCCCTCATGTAATAGGGTTACCGTAGTTTTGAATCTAGGTGAGGGTAGTCTGTTTGTGAACCGATTCCGGTTTTAAATGAGACTTTGTTAGAGAGAAAGTGTTTGGCGAGAGATTCTTTTGTGCCCTGGTGGTTCAAAAATATGATTTTGTTTGTAAATTATTGTTATTTATGCATTCAAGCCTACCAGCCAACCTTTTTACCATCTTGCTACCTAAGGACGAATTTCACCAATAAAACCAAACGCGATCAGCAAAGCTAAACTGCGTTCAAGAGCTAACACTGACAGCTCTTAAACGCGGTTTAGACATATATGCTGATCGCGTTCAGCTTCATTTGTGAAATTCGCCCTAAATATCTTTGTCACGGTATAAGCTACGAGTACCTATAGCACGGTACGGTGTACGGTGTACGGTCCATGTCTATAGGAGACCAGAATATACATATTAATGAGCAAGTGTATAATATAAAAATTATTTACTAAACATAAAAAAGACGTAGATCTAATCACGTAATTCTCTGACTCCTGCGCTAGGTAAAACTGTGTTGCGGGGGCAAAATAGTCATAATATTTTCAACGAGGTTCCAAGTTTCATATGAATCAACTGTAATTGGGCCTTGAAAAGCTGCGAAAAACCACATCTACCAGGATAATTCCATCAGTTCATGAGTAAATAATTCTCCCCCATCTATACAACTCTCTCAAAACAAGATGGGATCCGTTTTATTGGCAGGAAGTCCATCTAAACGAAACAGGTCGTTATCGAGTCTCACTTCTAACTACGGGAACTATACGTCAACAGCAATTACGTCAGCTTCTATAATACATAACACGTTCACACACTGACCAGTCGAAGCGGGTAGCGGCCAGAGTTAATGCAAATTAGTTTTGTTCGCCCAGCAGTTGTTAACAATACTTGTAAATGGAATAATGGTTTGTTGAGAGTTCGCTGCAGTTTATCTGGAGTCCTAGTTCTGTGGTGAATTTGGGTAGTGTTTGTAATGCCCGGGCGGTTAAATAAAATTGATTAACATGATAATTAAACGATATCAGAATGTATTTAATCAAGATAATATTTACAAAATATAAGCTAGCATTTTAAATAATAATATGTACATGTATATGAAACAAGAAGCAAAAGAATCATAGGGCATAAAATTTGTCCGCATCGCATATCAACAGGAACAGTGCCCAAAAGGCTGGCAGCATTGCCACGTTGTATGGCGATGCTAATTCTTTGGCCATGATATTTGTTTTTGATTTAAAAATATTAATTGGTCATATCCACTAGATAGTCGCCGAACCGTTGCATCTCAAACGTTTAGAAACATTCCGAAAATGTCTTATTTATTCATGAAGTTGTTCAAACTGTTCAAGCTGACCGCCACTTGTATGTACAACCATTTAGTGTATTACTAACTTTAATTATGTGTTTCTTTGTACAATAATGTTATTATTTTATTTATTATTCTAGAAACCTGAAAACTTAATTCAGATCTTAATAAATTCACGACATCGAACTAATCAAATTAATGCAGCTCATAAAATTTTCTAGAGCAGTTTGAAGATTTCTAAGAAAATAAAAAAATAAAAAAACATTCACTGAGTACAAAAGTCTATGACCAGCTATACAGTGCCCTAATTCGGAACCAAAATAACATTAATTACTCCTAAACCAAATTGCTGCCAAACTACTAAGACATTACAAAAAAAGATTATTTCTTCGTTCCATATGTGGGTCATCGATATCAACTTCAATCATCAACTATCGCATCTCAACACTTTTCCCTTAAACTTTTTCAATCGAACAACACGCGGCGGCCATTTGTTATTGTCTGTCGCCATACGGGACGTGAGTGTGTCACTGGCTTTATTTTGTAGGCCTTCTTCGGTCAGTTCAAGCTTTATCTCCTTGCAAATCGTTGAAAAATAAGAAAGTTGTTAGGAAAGTTCGATTATTTGGTTTGACAATCTTTATTAAATCACATTTCATTTACTTTTGACGTTGCAAACTTGAGATTGTTTCCGTTTAGACAGATTTTCGTTTCGGCAGATTTTTGTTTCGACAGCGTGTCACTTTGTTATCTCTAACGTACGTATAAAATAAAAGACACAGGTATATTAATAAAGTATGTTGATGGTATGACGATAGTAAAAACTAAAACGTCAAATTATATGTCATGCAAACCCGATGGCAATCTACCGACGAACAACATTATCTAGGATTTTTAAGCATTCTATTCCATCGCTCAGCATAATACTAAGAACTTATGTGAGACAGAGCCCCAGCGCTGATTTTCAGGCAACCCTGGTTGCTGAACGTGGTTTTTAAGTTCTATTCCCGAGGAGGGCGAAGTGTTTCTGAATGTCAATGTGTGTATAGGTAGGTATATTGTTTTTCATACAATCTGGTGTTTGGAATTGTCTGTAGGCTCGTTCCATCTCATAGTACAGGATGGCAGGAACGTCGACGCGCAAACTGAAACCATCATTTCAGCACATGATTCTAAACCACCCTGTAACAGGTTTTGCGTCGATGTCCATACATGAACCATATACCTAGTTTTAGTAATATTTAACATTTATTTTCATAATCTCTTAAGTAACTATTTACACTAGGTACTAAATTAAAAGACTAACTATCTAACTACTAATATAAATAAACTAGCAGTGCCCCGCGGTTTCACCCGCGTTAATTTCAGGAAAATACCTATTAAAATATATTCCATTACTTATGATTATTACTTAGTACACTAATACTTACTGTAAGAAGCTATTTTAGGAACGTCACGCTATGATCAGTAAGAGTGGAATTAAGTATAGTGTAGTATTACCATAGTAGTATAGTATTACCATAAAAAAGGTTATAGCGAGTCAAGCATAAAAGATAGACATATGCTGTTGCGGACTTTTTTTTAGAACTTTTAAGTGAAAACAATTCCGTCATACATGATTTTTGCGTAACTTTAACCATTTACGCAGCGCACGCAACGGAAGCTCTCAAAAAGAATATTTTTTCCCGTTTTTGCAACATTTTTCATTGATGCTCCGCTCCTATTTGTTGTAGCGTGATGTTATATAGCCTTCCTCGATAAATGGACTATACAACACAAAAATAATTTTTCAATTCGAACGAGTACTTCATAAGATTAGCGCGATAAATCAAATAAACAAACAAACAAACTCTTCAGCTTTATAATATTAGTATAGATACAAAAACAAATGGATATTAAAGGCGTCGAAGTACTCGTCCGCATCGCTGTCATCCGGAAACGTGCCCAGAACACTGGCAGCATTGCCACGTTGAATGGCAATGCTAATTCTTTGGCCAAAGAACGAACCAGCCCTCTGGTCACGTGAAGTGTCGATGTGTTAGTAAATGATGATAATTTTAACAAGATCATGATTTTAAACAATTTTCTTAAGCATTCAATTCAATATCCAAATCTACCACAAGTTTTCAAATAATCGCCCGTTAAGCAATCTAACTTAACGTAAAACGGAAGCTTAAAACTGGGAATCAGGCTAAGTAGCTTACTTAGCTTGTTGATGACGTCATTTCGCGTTAAACTTAACTGCCAATCTTCATTGGTTTAACATTATGCTAAAAAGAAAGTGCTTTGACTTAATTTTTGATGTCTTCCTTATTATTTTCTGACTAAAACTATGTTGTGCGATATTATTGTACTGTGGGAATGTTTCTGTGCTAATTTTCGTCTATCTACGCTTAACCAATAGTTTTCTCTCTCGACCTTTTTGCAGTAAAAATTAGGTAGGTACTATGAGGACTCGTTATTGACGAAAAAATATACATAAATATTAAATAAATAAATAAATATTATTATTATATATATTTTTATTCATAAATATTATTGAATTAATGTTTGTATGTCTCTTTGTTCCGGCTAATCTCTGAAACGGCTGGACCGATGTATATGCATACCTTGTATTGTATTCATTCAAGTATTTTCTCACTGACCAGACAGCTGTGCTGCTGGGGAGTTTGTTGCGCCACTTTTTCTCCCCAGCGAAAGCACTAGGAAGTGGTGAAGGGCGGGCGTTTTGGGGGACTGTCTTTTGTAATTATGACGTTCGAAAAGTGAACAGCCATAAGAGAATGTAGAAGAATAAAAACGCCAACGGCTTAAGGAGACTTGTGGCTATTTGCGAGAAATATGCAACTGAGCATTATCTCACATATAATGTGAAAAAATCGGAGGTTATGATATTTAAATACAGTAAAGGTCCTGCACAAATTTTACCGATCAATTTATGTGGAACTACCTTAAATATTGTTAATAAGTTTAAATATCTGGGTCACATAATAAAGGATGATTTGACAGATGATGCTGATCTGGAACGACAGAGGCGTAGTATCGCATGTCGGAGCAACATGTTGGCTAGACGCTTTTTTCACTGCTCTAAACAAGTTAAAATAACTCTGTTCAAGGCTTACTGTCAGTCGTTCTACACCAGTCAACTCTGGTTCAGGTACACGAGGAGTGCGTATAACACTCTTCGTGTACAATATAATAACGCCTTTAGAGCTATGCTTAAGCTGCCCTGGCGGTGTAGTGCGACTGGCATGTTCGTTGAGAACAGAGTTACTGATTTTCACGGGCTCTTGAGAAGACTCAAGGCATCTTTCCTGACTCGACTGACCCGGTGTAAGAATGGAATAGTGTCTGAAGTGTTTCATGGTGTGTACCTTCTTAGGCGTTGTTAATTTTATTGACATTTTATTTTAATTTTATTGACATTTTATTTTGTTGACTTTATTGATGCTAACTGGTGCTAATGACAATGATAATAATTTATAATTTACAATAATTTTATTAATTAATTAATTTATTTATTTATTAATGTAATTCAATGATAATTTGTCAATAATTTTATCAATGTTTCAATAATTTATACAATGTAATGTATTTAATTTAATTTATTTTTAATGTTATGACAATTTTATTCAATTTTATTTAATTCTATAATATTACTATGGGTTAATTAATGCCTGAAGTAAACGATAAATAAAATAAAATAAATAAATAAAATACATTGACACACAGCACACACACACACACACACACACACACACACACACACATACACAGCATACACACACACACGCACACACAAACACAACACACAAACTTATATATACATTTTTCACACCGCCTGCTCGCTAACGTCAAATTCTATGTCATTCAAACCCAAGGCTCTAGCTGGGCATTAATATTGTACTGATGAATTTCACTATGACCCATTAATGTGATTTGAATTTGGAACGTCAACTGAGAAAAGCATATGAAAACATTAACATTAGAAAAATGCATGAGATTAGATGGGAAAAATAATAAAAAATAAAAAACAAAACTCGACAGGCAGTAGGTATGTCATTTTAGTTTAATCTCCGATTAGATGCCACCAACTGCATCAGACTGTTAGAAAAGTGAGCTAGTTTTGAATCTTAGTTAAATTAAATTTGATTTGATTTTGTCATTTTATTTTTGCTTTAATCCTTTAGTGTGTTACATTTTTGGAATCGTCTCCTCAAGCCCTTTATTTTGATAGCCCACATAGTAATGGAACATTTTTTTTTTAAGACCTTACTTTGTTGTCATCTAAATCCGCCATTTTGATTTTATAAAAACAAAACCAAGCCTACCTTCGCGCGACCCAAACGAGTCGATACCGATACCTCATGTATTCAAATCCATCCGCCGTTAGGATGCTTCGAGGATATAAACAATTCCACATACAAAGATATATAGTTAAGTACGCAAAACATAACCCTGTCCTGTCACGTAGTCGGGTAAATAATGTATGACACTGCATATAGCTAGGCATTCACCGGTTATTTAACTGTTTCAAAAACTACTAATTCGATACTCGAATTGGTTTCTATTACCTCGCAGTAGGTGCGAAAAGCAGAATATTCTCCTAGGAATAAAGATGTCTTCGTCTTGGGCGAGCTTGAATCCCTCGCTGCACTCAGAATTTTAGTCTTAACTCCCTCGCTTCGCTCAGGAGTTAACTCAGAGCTCCCTCACTACGCTCGGGAGCCCTAGAATCCTTCGCTGTGTTGAGGATTCAACACAGCGCCCGCGATATTAAGACACTGCTTTATCCCCTTCGTGAATAATCTACTATTTACACGATTTGCTACCATGACTGTTTTTTCTGCACTCGAGTACAAATTTTACGGCCTACATATATCTTCTCATCGTCGCACCACATAACCCTTGTTCCGCCCTCGAAAAACCCTTAGCGGCCTGAAAATTGGAATATAACCGAATACCATTGAGCAATTACTCGTTATCCCTAACTTATTGCTCAAATGGGATAAAGTGGGCCCCAATGATCAGCGCACAGCGGTACGGAGGCCCTTAATGGGGCCTCCAGTGGTAACAGGGCAGTATCGAGGCCTAATGCCGCCGTATCTCAGCTTTTATCACTGAATATAAGTTTTAGAGAGACAATATGGTATCGTTTTTCTGTTATGCATTGATACTATGGATCTGGGGTATAATTTATTTGGCTTGTAGAAAAGGAGGTTTTTTTAAATCGAAGAAACAGCGATAAGTTCCAAGACAAGTAGCCATATCTCCGACGTAAACTAATCCAAATAAGCTAAACATCCAAAAGATTATTATTCTTTTACTAGCTTCTGCGTACGACTTCGTCCGCGTGAAATTTCTTGTTCCCGCGACGCACTCCATCGCATCATCTTTCGCTTAGCGTGTTTTCTGACTTTCATCTTTTTGCTCGGTTCCTATGCGTCCTAGTGTGTCTCTTTTATTTATAAAGTAGACAGGAATATACAACATTTTGACAACGTAAACAGTGCACTCTCATTAGTTACGGATTGTTTTACGTCAAATAACCTGGTTCTCAATACCAATAAAACGAAATGTGTAAAGTTCGCCTTACCGAATAATAGAAATCTAGGACCCAACATCGTGTTAGATAAAGAGGTGCTTGAAACTGTGGTCTCGACAGTTTTTCTGGGAATAACAGTAGATGCCATACTTCAGTGGGGCCTACTCCGTCAGGAGAGTAAAACAATACACTGACGTTGATACCGCGTTTAGTCTATTTTAGTTATTTTCACAGTACACAATAAAAACTTTTTTTATAAAAAAAAACAACTTTTTTTTCCAAAAGTTTTTTTTAAATTTGTATTATTATTTTTTTGCTTGTGTACGTATAGTTTTTATTGTTTTTGTTGGTATATTGGCGTAACTAGCTGACATATGGTAAATATTACAATCCAATTTAATGTTCTGTGTCTTGTAATGTTAATTACTTTGCATACCTTATACTGTATTAAATCAAGTATTTTCTAACTGAACAGACAGCTGTGCTGCTGGGGAGTTTGATGCGCCACTTCTCCTCTCCAGCGAAAGCACTAGGATGTGGTGAAGGGCTGGCGTTTTGGGGGGAGTGTCTTTTGTAATTTTGACATTTGAAAATTGCTGATTCTCAGCCTAGTTTGAATAACTGACTTTTGATATTGATGTTAAATAGCCAATAGGGCATAAACTATAGCCATCCATAAGTATAGATTTTAATCTGATACGTGTGACTTTCTTATTTCTATCTTAGAGAGATAATTAACGATAGTTACCCCGCCCAACAGAACCTAATAAACTTTTTAAGCCTGTTCATTCCAGACTTTCAAATTCAAATGGAAAACGCGAACAATTCTCGGCCTGTTCCCACCCCTAATTACGAAATCAAAATTCTAAATCAAACAAAACGAACTGTAATATTATTTAAATCAAAATGTTAATTCACCACCTGCCACGCGATCACGTCTTAACACTGTCCAAAAGTTGGTTCGCTCACCCCACAAACTCCTGATTAGCGCCCGCTTAGCGTAGGGTGGAGAGCCCAAAAGTTGTCCGCGTGGACGTGAGTGGGTAACGAGCCGTAAACATTTTTACTCTGGCCGCGCGACAAGATTGTTTTTAAGCTTTAATTTACAAACAAATTAATTGCTAACGCGTTGCCAGCGTGTTGAAAATGAATTGGAGGAAAGTGGATTATGTTGTGGTTTCTATTAATGGAATATCTATCGCTCGGGCTCGGAAATTAATTTACATGAGGTGTTAGGGATGTTTTGAATTTTTATTACGTAATTAATTAGTTACAGAATCAGTTTTGGTGGTAGTCCGATACCTATGCGTAGTACTAGTAACGGAGAGGCCGCGATAGAGCACAGTTATTGCACTTATGACATGAACTCACATACTTAATTAACTGTTTTAATCTTTACATTAATGACTAGCTGAGGTGTTTACCCAGGCATATCTAAACACTAGCTAAATTAAGCTCTCTGTATCACACACACACACACACACATAGACATACACACACACACACACACACACACACACACACACACACACACACACACAGACACACATGCACACACAAACACACACATGCACACATATCACTCATTGACACAGAAACACACAAGCAAACAAACACAACATCAAACCGTACCGACACCACAAATTGGAGCCGTGTCGTTCACGTCTCGCGCAAGTAATTCAAATCAAACATGCCGCATGGATCCGAATCTAATTTCCCACTCGAATTAAATAGCGTCGCGATTCGCTGGATTGGATTAACGTTATGGTAAACATTTGGTGCGGTTAGCCTGTTATGTAAACAGGCTGTGTTTGTAGTTGGATGACGAGGTTCAAAGAAATATAGTTAGGAATTACGTGAATTTACTAATTAACATCCAGTTCTTAAAAGCCTGTTTCTTTATCAGTACCCAAATCTGCTGTCGAATGTCATATTTTGATCCTAATTAAGGTATATTTTAGGACCCCCAAGATACAAGCCCTGCTTAGTTTTAACCTAAACATTGTTATGTACAGACGCCAGCACATCAAGCTACTACAATCTGTCAAATTTCTTTAATAGATTTTCAACTTCATCGCTAAAGCATAAGGTTTAAAGTTGATTGGGAAAATCTGACAGTTTCGGGTAGCTTGATGTGCTGGCGTCTGTACATACAAACTTATAAAATAAAAAGAGAATAAATTTCTTAAATAATTCCTTAAAGTTTAATAATTTCTTAAAGTTTTTTTAAATAATTTATTTTGAATTTGAAGGACTCTGAAATTTGAAGTGAAGGCCTCTTCCAGAAAATGCCAGCTTACTCTGTCTTTCGCTACGTCCACCCAGCGTGATCAAGCTAAACGCATGAGCTCGTGCTCCCAGCGAGTGTGAAATGTAAAAACTTAATTGCATTAAATGTCAGCTTACTGACTCTTACTTTTTTGCCAAATCTTCTCGTGATTATTTATATTTGAACCTCAACGCTAGCACAACCATTTTTCATTTTTGCAATTGCCAATCAGTGAAAACACAGTTAAAGGTTTTCAAATCAAGATATTACTTTAAAAAAAAACCTTCACTTTTAAACCTATATAAATGTAATAGAATCCCTCTAACCTCTGTCAACGTTTCATTACACAAAGTGCTGGCTTACGGCTCGCCATTTTTTGGTTCCAAATCAATTTGTTTAATGCTTCGAATGGCAGTTCCAGAGGTATCCATGCTGAACTAGCTGCAGGATTATGGCGAGATCCGATATAAATTGTAATTGGTCCTTTGATCAAGGCGATTTGTGTTTAATTAGATTTCGGTTCGTTTTTAGAGGAGGGAAGGTAGGTAGCAACAGTTTTGTAGTTAGTAGGTATGTCTTTTTTGACAAGCTTATTTGTTTTTGTGATCGGTCAATGTACCGGTCCAAGAGAAGATTCAGTCAGAGGGCTTGTATAATGAGGCATACGACGTTTTTCCATTTTTAGCCTCAAATAAACGCTATGTTAGTAAATGATTAAATATCGAATTAAAACCCTAATTACCATACTTCACGCTAGAAAGAACACCAAAGTATATAATCTAACTTTAATAAAACAACGATAAATTAATCAACCACTAACGTGACCTCTGAAAAATTTCGCGGCGAAAATTTACTGCGAAAGCTCCGGGATCCAACCAACAATATTGTCAAAATTAATTCGTACGGCGCACGCGAAATAAAAAACCCATCAGGCCATCACGTCGTTCGTTAAGCGAAGCCCCTTTGGAATACTCGGATTCGTAAAAAAAAAAAAAAAAAATATAACGAAAAAAAATGGCAACTTCGAAAATGAAAAGTCAACTGAGTGAATTTGCAAAAATTGCTGCGGGACCATGGGAGACGGATGTAATGTACATCCACGGAATTGCGTCCGTATATATACTCGTATTAAAGCTGCAGGTGCATTTACGTATTTACGTGAAACAATTTTTTGGGGTAACGTTTTTGGGAAAAATAAATGTTGGAAAAAGAAATTTGAGATTGGTAATAAAATACAGGTCTCTTGGTAAAGGGGATTGCATAATTAGCTTATAATGTTTCCACTGCTGGGATCCAGGCCTCCTCTATCTGTAAGGGGGAGTGGGCTATAATCCACCACGCGCGGGCTCAGTGCAGAGTGGTAGATGTCACATATCTTCGAGTTTTTTGGTTCTCACGATGTTTTCCTTCATCGTTTTGACAGCAGTAGTGATGAAATAATTAACACAAAGTAAAGCCTGCTTGGGTTCAAACCTACGACCTAAAATTCAACAACTCGTAAGTCACGGCTTTCAATTAAAGGTGTTTTGCTGTGTCTTAAAATGTTTTCAGTGTGATGCAAAGATTATAGAAAAAAATCTGTGAATAACCAAAGGCACGAAAAATTCACGTACACAATGTTTATACAAAAAAAAAGCTTACTCAAACTTTCTTCCTTTCGCATATTCAATCCTCTGGCAATTGCTGAGCGTCAAATTCCCGTATTTTTAAGAAAGTCCTCATTCTAATTTCAGTCTGAAGCTGTCATACGTAGAATCAATTTATATAAATTTTTGACAAGTTTTTGACATTAATTGTCGCTGAAATGAGATATGATACAAGATTTTGAATGTTTTTAATTTCGAGAATTAGCCTTCTGCTCTCAAAACAAAATAAATACCATCGGCATTTTAACTCACACAAAATGGGAACGAAGAATGAGAGTTTCAATTCGTGGGAAAGATTATCCGTTAGAAACAATTACGTCTTCAGTGGTCCGTTGATAATCCTCGCTTTTTCTGAAGATGCCAACCGTATCGCTCATTACATCAGCCAATGGTGATTTCGGGAAAAAATTGAATTATTTCGGGGAATCGCATTACATTTCCAATTTATCGGGGAAGGTGCAGGATGCTTAATGGACGTATCTGGGCAGAGGTGGCTAAAAATAGAGGTTTCGTGTTCTTTAGGCATGTGATTCAACTTTGATGATGTCGAAAAGCATCTAAGGATGCCAAGAAAACAGTTTTTCACTGAGATTTGCACTAACATCATGTTAATATATTAGATTAAGCTATTTTGTTAATAACATTTTGGAACTCATTGTAGTCTGAATAAATCACCATTCTTCTGCCCCTATCCCAATTTATTTGGGGTCGGCGCATGTTTTTTCTTCCATACTTCGGTAGTCTGAATAAATAAAGTTTATTATTATTATATTTAAGGGTGCGGTGCAGACCATCAAACTGAGCGATTTATTCCATGGGAACAACATCGCCATTGCGAAAAAATAATAATCAGTCGATCCGTACATTTGGGTCGAGTAGGTATTGACATTTTGTATGACAAAGTTGATAATTTTTGGAAAAAATTGTCCAGTTTTATGGTCAGTACCACACCCTTAATATGACCACACTTTTCTGATACACATGTATACTAACACTGCAGGTGCGTAACTATTACAAGTTATTGTTCATTGAATATAAGGAGGCCTGAATATGAGGATGAAAACATGAGGAACGAACCGCGGAAAATGTATCTTTGTCACACAAATCGATTCGTTCTTCGAGCTCATCTCAAGGAAGGCTATAAATAAACAGTAATCAAAGAGATATATCAAACGAAGTTAGTTCAAAGGTCACCGTGTAGGAGTACTCTAATGATCTTTAATATTTATGAGCTCTTATTGTGTACCTAAGTTGTTTGTATCAAGAGCTACCTATTGTGGTCTTCAAGTGCTTTTAGAAAACAAAATGGCCGAACGTAACAAATTTTAGTGCTAGAGGCTGTTTACAGTTCATTGGGTTGTAGTAGTTGTATCATTAAAGAATTACAGACATTTTCTTGAAAGGTGATTTATCTGCGATTTTTCCGCAACTCTTCGATTAAAGTTTTCTTAAAACTTTTGGTAAGAGACGAGCCCGAAAGCCCGAAAGTCAGACAAACGGTCTTACCGAGGAGTATCGTGTTACCCAGTAACTGGGTTGTTGAGCTCAGATAGGCAGTCGCTCTATGTAAAATACTGATATTCAGCTGCATTCGGTAAGACTGGAAGCTGACCCCAACTAAGGTAAACGACGACAATTTTGTCATGTTTTCATCCACATATCTAAGCCTACTTTGACTAACGTTATGACTAACCTACTGTTACCCTTACACCATGCCTAGTATTGACTAGCTCCACTAAAAACTTCATAAACAATTCACTTAGAGCCGATTTTTCAATCTTCTGATAACTTTTGTCCAAGTAATAAAAATTGCGGTTTGACAGTTTTTGCATCGAAAATATGTCAAACCGCCTATTCTTCAGATAAAACTTATCTGAAGACTAAAAAGTCGGCCCTTAGTCGACTACCGAGTTTGTGATTATTAAACCAACCAGTTCCGATTGTTCAGGCATAATCATCAATTCATAGGTCAAACTTGTAATTTTATAATAAACTGGGTATTCCCTGCGGTTTCACCCCGTGCCTCAATTTTTTCTAACTTCTTTTTGTTCGGTTTCCAAGGGCTGTAGCGTGATGTTACATAGCTTACAACCTTTGTCAAGAATTCGGCCATCAAATAAAAAAAGAATTGAATTTCGACGGGTAATTCCAGAGATAAACGCGTTCAAAAAACTTTTCAGCTTTATTAATTAGTATAGATTTTGATTAACATTCTCAAGTACTTCTTGCACTAAACATTTATTATTGGCACCTATTATCGCTTCTATTAATACACAGTATTCCTGTTAACCACTTCAATTAAGCTAAATATACTTGTAATAAGAGTAGATTCCCGTCAATGATGCGGTGGAGATCCGTACACGAACTCTCGATAGCTTTCAGCTACTGTAATCGTCATTAATCGATAGTTTACCTTGCATTTGATTATCGTGTATGACAATAGCCTGACTATTCTTTTAAAATCTCACGGTGAAAACTAAGGTGAAATGTACCTCATGCTAGGGATTGACACTTTTTACATTTTGCTATATGACGAATCCTAAGACGTCTTTGCGAGTACTGAACTGAGATTCCTGAACACTACTACTCGATAGCTGGAATCCATTGCCACTCCTAGGACAATCTCCTTGGAGTATATAAATTAAATTTATTCTATCTTGTTATTAATAATGTTATTCCAATTTTATCCTAATTGTACGTAATTTTGTCTAATTTTATCTAATAGTTTGTTAGTTTATTTAGTATTAGAAGACTTACAGAAATAAAATCATACATTTCGTCTAATTTAAAACGGAACCCTTAAAACACCACTAGAAAATCAACTGCACAAGTTAGATAAATTAACTCTCGATCATAAATCCCAGCGGTCGCACTCTAACAGTTGCCGCTTCATTAACTAGCACTCCTCATAAATCCTCTCAAACGAACCCAAAGAGTGCCAAAGGAAGCCTAGACTTAAATCATCCTAATTAAAATCAATTTCAACTGACAATTGCGAACACACTGTCAGTGAGAGGCTTATCAAAATCCACAAATCACGGCCGAGAAACAAAGACCTAACACAATAGACCATCTTCACAAAGAAAATCTACTCCTTGTTCAAGAAAGGATACGATATCACCAGCATATCTTGGCCTTTCATACTTCATTACTTTATCCCCTCTGTCGTCTGTGTCAGTTCAGCGGGGGGAGCGGGTGGAGTCCAACATAGTTGGGCGTTAGGTGCTATCGTTGAATCTAGATAATTGATAGATGAAGATCTCGGGAGATTGGACAGCTCGGGTTTGCATAGCTTTGGATTAAACACAGCTTTTTTTGCAGTGTGATTTATGTTTAAAGTTTTATTCATACGTGTCTGTTATTGTAAGGCGCCCCTTTTATGGGAATGTCGAAAGATATTGAGCGTTAATCTTTGTTAATAGTTTGGATTATGAAAAGAAGATTATTATTATTATTTTCACTGTATATCTTATCGATAATCTGTGAACAGCGTTGTGGGCTGCAATATCGTCTACATGTTTTGTGTAGTTGTTATTTCTATGTTTTATATTGTGGCTGTTTGTTGTTCCTCTTGAATAAAAATAAAATAAAAAATAAGAATATATTTAAATTTTTTAATGTCCTATGATTCTTTACCCTTGTTATTTTAACCCTTTACCGCATAGGAAACCATATATGGTTTGACATGTTTACAGTTTATTTTACTCTAAAAAAATAAAAAAAACTAGCGTATAAATCCTAATGGGGTTTGTTTTTTCATATCAGTAGCAATAATAAAATACAACTATTTTGTCTATCATCACATACCACTTGGAAATAAAAAATAAAATAAATAAAAAAATACACTAAAACTAATTCTGAAGCTTTAATACAGACACTAACATAAAAAAAAAATTGTCACTTATTTAATATATCATGCAGTAAAGGGTTAAGTCTGTTAGCTTATATATATTATGTAAATATTTTGTTTTAAAACCAAAATATTTTAAATCTCTGCCATGATTTTGTCAATTTAAATTTTTAATAAGTTGAATCCGTTCGAATTCGTCTCAAATGTGGTTTCAAAACGTGCTTCTGAAATACATTAAAACCGCGTCATATTTAATTTCTCACGCAAATAAAATACAATATTATTATTTTAGTAATTGGTAACTGTTATATTTTGTTGGATTTGGCTAGCCGAGCAATAATTTATGTGTTTTGTATTTGTATTTTTATCTATTTTTGTTTTATATGGGTCACAGACCTGAAATAAATGAAATTATTATTATTATTATAAAAGCGATCAAGAATTACCGCTGAAATTAAAATCCACAAATACATATTTTGTCACGCGAAAACTACACAGAACCACAAAATATTTTATGAATCCTGATTAGTTCATACAAAATGCATAGCACATAATAATAATATATTTATTTGCAAAAAACACGGTATTCAAAGTTGTTGAAGTAAATATAAGGTCCAGCATGTTTTGCTTAGAATTAAAGCATGCAAACTTATAAGTGCTTAGCCAAACGTTATAAATTATACAAAAGAAAAAGAAAAACTAAAGTCTATGTTCCAAAAATTGCTTAATACTATAGAAATTATTTTGAGTCATCAATTTATACAAGTTAACCTTAAACAGCCTGCAGTTTAACGTTTTTAATGGTATTGGTAATTTGTTAAATACATACACACACATAGCTGGACAGCTCTTAATGTATTTTGCTATCCTAGGAATCACTTCTGGCACTAGCCTGTGCTGGTACTGATCACGCCGACTACGTGAGCTTAATTCCTCTACAGTTTTAAACAGCTCTATATGTTTTCGTACGAACATAGACGCTTCATACAAATACAATGAAGGTAATGGTAGCAGACCAAGCTTTTTAAAAATAGGTTGGCAAGTTTCATCCGATGGAATCCCGTAAATAGCTCGTATACACTTTTTTTGGGCAACAAACGCTCTATTTTGGTCGGTACTATTTCCCCAAAAAATAAGTCCGTACCGTAAAGTGGACTCAACGTATGCCTGGTAAGACATCACAGCCGTTTTTATACTAGTGACCTTCTTAATTTGTCTAAGGGCGTATGCGAATTTATTTATTTTATTGCACACATGGTCGACCTGAGCTTTCCAATTTAGATGTTCGTCTACAACTACTCCTAAGAACTTAGTTTGTGTCACTTGGGTAAGTTTGGGTATGTTCATTTTAAAATTAAATTTATCATTATGAGATTGATTGAATTGAATATATACAGATTTATTAAGATTAATAGATAAATTATTATTATTTAAATAGTTAATTAAATTGTCAATTGTATTATTTATGTCCGTTTCATGATCAGTAATGGTTTTAAATTTTTTGTCACTAGTAACAATAATAGAAATATCATCAGCAAAAAGAAAACATTTATGAATGGTTATGTCAACTATGTCGTTTATGTAAATAATAAATAGGATAGGGCCCAATATACTCCCTTGGGGTACGCCACATTTCACTTTTTTATATTCAGATGCGTAAAGTGTCATGTCCCTTTTTTCATTCAGTTTGGAGATAACTACACTCTGTTGTCTATCAGTTAAGTACGATGAAAGCCACTGCAGTGGCAATCCTCTGATTCCGACAGACTCTAGCTTTATCAATAACATATCATGTGAAACTAGGTCAAACGCCTTTGACAAATCAAAAAATAAGCCCGTTGTTAGGTGATTGTTATTGATACTCGCCAGTACTGTTTTTAATAGAGAAAAAATGGCTAAGGTAGTTGATTTTCGTTTTTGAAAACCAAATTGTTGCTTGTTTATAATATTGTATTTTTCACAGTAACTAATTAATCTTTGGTACATGCATTTCTCATATATTTTTGAAAGGATGGGTATTAATGTTATAGGACGATAATTGTCCATATTAGATTTTTCCCCCTTTTTAAAAATCGGCTTCACAAGGGATATTTTTAAGGCATTAGGGAACACACCCTGTGAAAGGGATAGGTTGATAAGATATGTCAATACTCCACTTATTTCATTAACACATGTCTTAATTATTTTGGTGTTAAGTTCATCGTAACCCTCAGAAGTAGTATTGTTTAGCGATAATATCTGTTGTTTTACCTCACTTTTGGTCATTGGCGTGAGGTACATTGAATTAGCAATAAGGTTTTTATTAGGGCATTTGGTGTTACAGCTTTGTGTTGGAATAGTATTTGTATAGATATTATTAAAGGCGGAAGCTATTTCTTCCGGTTTCGTAAGTACGGTGTTGTCAATTTTAATTTGTTCAATGTCATCTTTGGGGTTCATGTTGTGTATTTCGTTTTTTATAACTGCCCATGTGGCTTTACATTTATTGTCATTCTTGTCAATATACTTAATATTAGCATTATGTCTAGCATTGTAGATACATTTTTGTAGCAGATTCGAGTATGTGGTATATTTGGTTTTGTTAGCTTGATTTTTATTTTTATAATATTGGTATCGTAGACAACGCTTGGTTTTAGAACTCTGTTTTAGACCTTTACTTATCCATGTTTGTTTTGTTTTTTTGTTTAAATCTATTTTAACCCTTAACTTTGGAAAGCAAAGATTGTGAAATAGACATATTAATTCATGGAAGCAATCAAATGCCATATTTGCATCGTTCTCCATGTATATGTTTGCCCAAGACAAGTTTTGTAAGCACTCTCTAAATTTATGTGTATTATCCACATTGTTATCTCTTTTATAGATGTAATATATTGCTGCTTTTGCTGTCTGATACCTTAAAGGGAAGCTAAGCATTTGAGCCGTTTCGTGGTCAGAGAGATGAAGTGGTAGTACTCTAGCGATGGCGTTAGGTATATTACTTAGAATATGGTCTATACAGGATGATTTACGAGTGGCTTCATTAATATGAATTTCAACATTATGACTATGGGTTATGTCTTGAAATACTTGCGTGATTTTCCCTTTTTTTAAAGTATTTATATTAAAATCCCCTGTTAAAACTAAACGTGTTTTTGTATTGTATTTTTTGTAAATATCATGTAAAATGTTATCTAACTTACTTAAAAATAGGTTAGGATCGGACTGAGGTGTTCTGTATATGCAGATTATGATTAGTTTCTCATTTGATAGTTCTATGCCACAGGCCTCAAATGTATTTACGGAGGCATGTGTTTTTACAAACGGCAGTTCTTTGTAACTAAGACCTTTTTTAATCAGAATGCAAGTGCCACCTCGTTGTTTTTCCCTGCAAAAATTTGAAGCCATTTCATAATCCGACAACTTAAAATAGTGTTCATGTCCTTTTTTAATAAATGTCTCAGAGAGGCAGATTACATGCGGGTCGTTGTACGAATCTCGCAACTCCTGTAATGTCAATTCTAATATTTCTTGTTTGGACAGTGCACTTGCGATGTTTTGGTGAAGTATCCTAAAGTTATGTGAGGTCGATATCGCGGTTTTAGGACCGAAAAAACAAGTTGGTTTTTGTAGTTGAACGGAAATAGTAAGGGATTGTACCTTTTTTAGGTTCAGTATTTAGTTCCGGTTTTGTGCTACTTTTGAGATCGGAGGGATTTTCAGTTTGAGTTTGGTTTTTACGACCAAAGTAGAATGGAATGGTTCCTTTTTTGGGTACATTATTGGGACTTCGTTTAAGACTTGATCTGCTACTCACTATTTTTTTCATAAGTTCTCTCGGGTTTAGATAGTTTTCATTATAGTCATTACATTACAATCTATATAGTAGTTAATTTTAGTACATAATTCGGTTATATCAAAGGATTCGCTTTCCAGAAATTTACATTTTTTAAAGTGTTTACATTCATTTTTCAGACGATAATTAAGCTTGCTAGGATCTAAGTACTCATTCTTAAACACATTTAGTACAATAACCATATTGTTATAGAATGTATCTAGTACAATTTGCAGTTGCGACAAAACATATTTTAAATTGTGATCATTTTCTCCTACACAGATTACAAGTTTATCATTAATATTTAATTTAGCTTGACGACAACTCATTACAATTTGATTACATAGAGCATTTGGTTTTGTGTCCGCTAAGATCTTATACCTTTCGTACTTTGTATTTTGTCTCGAGTGTATCAAGGCTGTTGCTAGACCAACGCATTGTTGGGATCCGAAGATAAGTATTTTATTTGTAGTTTTATGTTTTTGCTCTTCAGTATAGATGGGTGTTTGTGTGTTCGTTTCCGATGCCAACGAATTCTTGGACATTATGTTATGTTTCAATGTGTCAATCATTTTCTTACAAGCTTCAATTTGTTGATGTGCTTCTTTCAGTTGATTTTGTAGTTCGGTTATTTTATGTTGTAGGCCCGTTATTTCAATGCTTTTTTCATAGTCAGCTTGCGAGGAATTCGGCAAAGGGGTAGATGGTGAGAAGAGTGAGCTTTGATGTAGCAACGAGTGTCTTTTTCTTTTAGAACTTATAGCTGGACTGTTTTCAGTGACCGCTGAAGAATGGCAGAGTGATTTTAATATTTTTATTTCAGCAGTAAATTTATCTAATTGTTGGCGTAGATTATTATTTTCCAGGATCGTGTTCTCTAACTCATTCTCAGTACTATCCAATTTATTTTATACTATCCAATATATTTATTTCACATTGTATAATATTCTGAATACAAACTGATCTGCTATTTCTTTTAATCTACATGAGCCTCTACTATTAATTCGTCAATTATTTAATTTAAAAAATATTAAACTCTTTTATTATTATTACTTTTTTCTCTCTTGTGTATTTGTAAACCTGCCTTTTAATGCCTTAACTATAACGTATCTCCTTTTTTGTCTGTTGCGCTTCTTTATCATATTCTCTGTAAATTGAGAGGTCTGGCTCTTGTGATACAGAAATTCCTGGTACAAGGCTACAGTGATGTTTGTGTCTTGAAGTGAAAATAAATAAATAATAATTATTATTAATGATTATTTACGATTTTGCATCAACGAACAGTATTTTAGATCATTCCTGCATAAAACCAAACACACACATCTTAAACACAACACAGCCACACCCATCATCTTGGTGTGCACACACTTACACCCCCCTTAAACACCGTCGACAATTTTCAACCAGTCCACGGCAATCAATGTTTACGTATCCGTGAGCCGAGATGGTCCAAACAATAATGGCTGATGATGCAGTATCCTTAGTAGTACAGGAGTACCCGTAGTGACACCGGGATGCGGGTGTCGTCGAGAAATGCAGTTTGCTTAGCAAACAACTGGATTCAGCACGGTGGGACCACTGGTTACTCGATTTAACGAGAACGGTTTAGATCTTGGTAGTTATTAGGGAGTTTACTTTTTATTTTGTGTGTTTAACTCATCAAATGCCGTAATTAGAGACACAATAGAAAGACAATTGCTTGTATCGAACTGTGTAACTTAAGACACTCAAAAGGTTAATTATGTCACTCCATGTAAAATACTGGCATTCCTCTGCATCCGGTTAGACTGGAAGCCGACCCCAACATAGTTGGGAAAAGGCTAGGCAGATGATGGGTTTAATTATGCTGTTGAAGGCCAACGTAACTTGAGAGATGGTTACTTAATAAAAAGGAATTTATAAATTACGAAATCAAGCAAAGAATAAAGTGTGCTAAACTGTAATATATACATATATTGTATAACTAAAGTAAGGACAAAAAAAAAACGAGACTAAATCATCACTATTCTGTTACCAAGTCTTAATTCATGAAAATTCTTAACAAATCACAATGTGTAACAATATTTGTTCATTTCAAACAAAAGTAGTGATACCCAATCCCTTTCTTTTATTCAACACCCGAGACAAAGAAACCAATCTAAGCCAAAATATTCAAAAATATTTCCTTAGAAACGAAAACGTACAATAAATTTTACATCTATTCAGATAGAATCAATCTATCCGATGGTATCATCTATATTCGTAGCCGCGTAGTTCAGCGTAGCACTTTCGTAGCGCCGTAACCCTCTACGCTACGTAATGAATGGGGTGCCTCTATCGAGACCAATCGACGGTGCTCGGGAATCAGTGAAGGTTCTATTTCTTTGTTGAGAATTGGAATTCATGTCTGTGTGACGTCATTGGCGTCGTCGGTGGAATGGCACACTTCGCTCGCGTCTGTTGGTTGTTTTTGTAGCAATGGAAAATATGTTTTAAATTGATTTTTTATGAGCGATTTTTTGTCAGTGTAAAAGTGGCAGCTTATTTAATGTTGGACGCATGACTAACATCTCTCATTAAAGTTATAAGCAGACGGGTGAAATAAACCGTCAATCGTAGTTTCAGTAATTTTGTCAGTATAACTAGAATTAGTAAGTTTTAGAGAAATTATTTTTGGGTGGTTGCTGGTTATACGTGGGTGTGTGTATATGTTATGTTCAAAAAGCGGTCCAGTTAGTCAATATTAGTCTGCAGCTCTGTTGACTATTGAAAAACACATAATTATAACTTCATGTGTATGAACTTAATATATTTGTGAAAATCAATACAACCCAGCCTGGGTTGTATTGATTTTCACAAATATATTAAGTTCGCAACGGAATAGGCTAATGAGCACAGTGTACCAAATATCTATGTTTGCATTACAAACGCTGCTATCCAAAGATTTAAATCGTTAGATTCGCCATACCCCGTCACAAAATGATCATGTTTCTGTTTAGTTGACAATGACATTTTAATAGTATTGTCTCGCTCACCTATACTAAAAATCGTATCTATTCCATGTGGGATGTGCGAGCTCACTCTTCTCCGTTTAAGCACTTTTTCGTACGACCTACACCTTGGTTCCAACGGGCGATGTTTACCGCAGTGCTTTTTTGACGCACTGGGATGCAGTCAGTTGGATTCTCTATGCTCGGATCAATACCGAGAGTTGAAAATACAGTGGCCATAAAAATTGTTGCGTCATAAAATCGCCAGTGCAGACCTTGGCTAAGCACTGTGAGATAGATATACACCGTGTAATTGACAGGTTGGCAAAAACGAAAAGTATGAATTCAGACTGGTATTGTTAACATTTTGATAGTGAAATATTTTCCCGGAAATGATAGGTGAACGTTTTTCAATTTTCAATTTTATTTCGGCTACGCAATGTATAACGAACATTGCGATACGCGCGCGACCCTATATTGCGCGCGTATTGCAATGTCCGCGCGTTGTTCATTCATACTAATAGGTACTTCGGGACGTTTGGAATAAATACATAATACAATACACACACAAACACACCTATCAAAAAATTTAAACACAAATTCAATACCTATCAAAAATTAAAATATTAGTCACTTACCTAAATTAAAGTCTCTCGGGTCGTATAAGGCATGGCTCGAAGTGGTTGCCTCCGAGCTGCACGCACAGTTGTGCTCGACGCAGGGTTTCGGCATGGAGACGAGGCATCATTGTCACATCCTCATTGATTTGTTGGTTTAACGATGCGAAAGCGTCTCTTATGCGCTGCTCCATTTCGGCCGCGGTATCACACTCCGTCACATACACCCGTTCTTTGATATAACCCCACAGGAAAAAGTCCAATGGGGTTAGGTCAGGCGAGCGAGGTGGCCATGCATGTGGCCCGAATCTCCCAATCCATCGGTTTGGAAAAGTACGGTCCAGGTGCTGTCGGACTGGGAGTACCACATGCGGCGGGGCGCCGTCGTGCTGAAACCAGATGGTAGGTAGTTGAGCTAAGGGTTCGTTCTCCATACGATCCCGCTCTTGATCTAGCTCAGCCCGCAGTGTCCATCATGGCTTCAAAATCCTGCTGTAGAAATTCGCAATAACGCCGGCCGTCCATTCTAGTTGGAAAACACGGGACCCAAAATACGGTTATGATACACGCCAGCCCACACATTCAGTGACCACCGCGTCTGATGACCCGTCTGCTGCATTGCGTACGGGTTGTGGCGTGCCCAAATGTGAGCATTCCGCCGGTTCCACATACCGTTTCGTGTAAACGTCGATTCATCGGTCCAAATCACCCGTGAAACGAATTGGCGATTTAGCTGCTGCCGACGTATCAGCCATCTGCAGTACGCTAGTCTGCGGGTTGAGTCGCCAGGTACCAGAGCCTGCACTTTATGGATCCGATATGGACGTTGCTTGTCCTTTCGAAGGACTTTGTGCACAGCCCAATGTGAAACCCGGGGTCCGTTATTACGCCTTACAAGTTTTGCAGCAGTACGGGTTCCCAAACGCGGATTTCGACGGACAACATCTAAAATCGCCTGCTCAGAACGAGCACTGATTGTCCTTCCAGCACCTTCCTGCCGCGGCACAATAGGTAAATTTTCTAAAACACGTTGATATGCCCGTGTGATAGTACGACTATTAGCTGGATGTCGTTCATTTGGGTGACTTTGAACATAGAGCCTTAATGCCAACGACGCGTTTCCTCTAGCTTCACCCAAGCACATTAACATCTGGCCATATTCGCGAGCACTAAACGTTTCATTACGCCGATTCATGATGATACCACACAACACAAAAACACAAAAACACACAACTCAACTCAACGCACAACACAGTCCCGAACTCCCGACAGTTGAAAGAAAACGAAATAGACGTCCAGAACGCACCAGCAATCGCGGCAAACTGAACTAACGGCTGAGTGAGTGCTGACGGTTTCGTTTGTCGGCAAACCTTTGAGAGTGTTTGTGACACGTGTAGCATAGGGCTGCCCACATGATATGAAATGAAACATTTTATTTCGGTAATATTACTAGATACGTTAGTCGAGGAGCCCATGGCACAGTAGTTACCGTGTTCGGCCTGCCATTGAGATAAAGATGTAGAACTAGGTATTGAAAAAGAATCGTATCGTAATCGTATGATAAAGATTGTTATTAACCGCTATCTCTTGTTACTTCTACTCATGGTTCTGCTTCTAAGTTTAAACCTAGTACCTGTCAATCCCCAAGCGGCACGCGCGCGATTTTGCGCCATTTTCTAAACACTAAGCAAACGCCGGCATTCGCATAGATTATAAAATAAGCGTTTTTTTTTATAGGGTCTTTGTTCAAGAACGTAAACAAGAAGTTTTTCTTATAAATAGTCTGTAAATAACGAAAATAAGCAAACCTTTTTGAACGCCAGCTTTCGCTCCGGGATTGACAGGGTAAGGAATGTGAATCTGGCAATATTGACGCGATGTTTTTATGTTTTATGTCCCACTTATCTAAACCAATTTACATTACTGTAATGCAACGCGTGTGTACAGTTCGGGTGGCTTCGTAATTGATACTGTAGATCAAACTGTTAAGCACCGCGAGGACGCCGGCGTCCTCACACCTGTTGTCTTTCTATTGTGTCTCTTATTACGATACTCGAAAGGTTAACGATTTAAAATAAGGTTTTCGGAATTAAGAAAGAATAAATAAGTAATCATACTCCTGAGTATTTAATTATTAATAAAGCATTTTACATAAATAAAAATAAAATGACAAGTATTAAATTCCATACGTGGTACAACCCTAGCAGTGTCGGCGCGTAAGCAAAGGCGCCGGCGCACAGCACACAAAGGGAGCGAGCGAGTGAGCGGTATGCTTTCTCTGTCTGTCGTAGGTACTGTCGGAGGCCAGTAAACTTTTAGAGCTAACAGCTGATTCCGCGCGGTATGTATGAATTTTCTTTTTAAATCATTATTATTTACATTGCCGAGTTTAAGTTTTTTGCTTTTTTTCACTAAAATTATGTTTTTAGGGCTGGATTTTGTTGTAACAAATGAATAGAACACAAATCTAGTTGAAAAACGGTCGGAAAATTCGACAATTTTCCTGAAGAAAATTCCAACGTTTTTCAGTCATAAATCATGGTCTGAAGCTACTGTTTCAGTTTTTGCCAACCTGTCAATTACACCGTGTATATATAGGTTAGGCAGAAGTGAGGGCACATCTAACGATTTAAATCTTTGGTACTATCTGTGTCTGGTTCAGTGCATCATTAAGCCGTCCATCGACCGTGACGTTACGCGGTTCACGCCATCTTGGATTACTCTCGGTGACGTGTCATCGACGAGATAACGTCAGTGGTGTAATTATAGATTAGTAATTGATTTGAGTTAGTGGTAGGCCAATTCTCGTAATTAAACACGTTCAAAATCTAGGAAAGCATACACACATGTTGATGTGTGTGTGTTTTCCTAGTATTTAGATGCATGCGCGATCTATTATCATGACAAAAATTGTGAGGTAATGTTGTGTGCGTATTTAGTTGGTAAGCCTTAATACAAAAAAAAAATGAATGTAAGGAAATTTGAGGTATCTTTGTCAGATTGAGATTAAAATTAGAACAAAAACATAACATTATAAAAAATACTGGAATTGCCCTTCAAGTACCCCTTTGAATTATATTACGGTGTAGCTATATATTTTTGGAATCCTTCTTTACAATAATTACGAGAAAAAAACATTGTTTTTTTTCTTCCATGATTTGGATGACCCATAAAACAAGAGTCTTGCTGAGCCATCAATTTAATATGCTTTTCTAAGTCTTTAATTTTACAATACAATAACCACAATTCCAAAATAACGATTTTCATTAAGTTTTATAGGAAATGAAGAATATATTTGTATAATCAACACAAAGTTTCACCACATATATTATAAAACAAATACATAAGCAAAACCATAAACAACTACCTACTCACAGAATGGTATACAAAAGTACACGCGAGCACAGTACGAACATTCCACTACCATAAATGCTTTGGCTTGAAAAATACGGTACACTAAAAGACAGAGTTGCTTCGTTGATATTAATCACAGGAATAAGGGGAGCTCTGTACAGCGTGATTTGCACTTTCACGCTTTTTCTTACACAAATATACATACATACACTCCAGTCACGTTTGCATAATTATCGCCCAAAGTTGTGCAGAGCTGTACTATAATATTGGTAATTAACGCAATGGCTTTCATTTTGACAGTTCAACAACATTCATTGCGTTATTAACGTTGTTGAGCAGTTTTTTTTTTCCAACATATAAAGCAATGGATTAACAGTATCCTTAAAAAGGATTCAGATTCTGATTGACAGTGTGTTACGCAATTAGAGTGCAGGTCAATGACTTATTGGGCTTTAATCGGATGTCTGGTAGTCTGCATGCCTGATTTTGATTAGCGACTATGAAAAGAAAGCTTTGAGGGATTTGATTTCGAATGTTTAACGAATTGATAACGAATTTTCAATTCGTTAAACATTACATTATCATATTTACCCATTTTTAGTTTCACTTAATACGTAGATCATTTTTTTTCAACATACTGTTCCGCGAAGCGTTCCACCATTCATGTGACATTACAATATGTATGACCCCAGGCCTAAGGGAATATACAATGTTGATTTTTTTTTTTCACAAAAAACAAATATTCATTATCAACGACCGCCAATATACAAACACGTTTGAAAAAATAGTCAAAGCAAAATACCGTGTTTGCGATGCAATTTTTATCGAAAAACACTACAAATTTACATACAAAGAGACAGTCAGCGTGATAAAAATCTCATTTCAAACACAAAGGGTACAGAGAAAGGCGAGAAAATTATAGATAGCGTGACCACATAATTTTGTGATACATGTGTTGGGCAAAACAGAGTTGGCTGTGTGGGGCAGATTATCGTCGGCGTGACAAATGTGGCCCCAGCGTGACAAGAGCACGTGTTATACAATACGTCACGGAGTTATTACCCGAGCAGTTTTAGGGTTAACGTCACCGTGCGATGCTGTAGCAGTTTCGGGTTATTATTTTCTTTGGAGTGATTGACGCTTAATTTTATGCTTGGGGACTTTTTGTAACGATGTTTACCTGCAGGGAGTCAGAGAGAGGGGGTGTGTAGTTGACAGTTTCTGTTCACGTGTGGGCTGTTAAATGCAATATACGTTTTGCAAACTGTGACTGACAGTGTAGGTAATGAATGATGACAGTCTCTGGGTCGGCTCAACTGATTTTCGATAATTTTATTAATCGAGTTGAGTTGTACCTGCATTAAGTTCCATAATTACAATTATATTTAGTCACTATAAGCGCAAAGTCAGTCACGAAACACCGCGACAATAGACAAGTTAGGGAAGTAAAACAGAATACGGAAAAAAGACGATTTTGATAGCGAGAGGAGAGTTACACAACTAAAATGTCGCTCGCCTAACTAAGTTGAAAACAACAATCAGACAACAGACTCCAAACGTTTGATATCTATCTGTTCTCTGGCACCCAAATCTGAGGAACAATTGTTACACCGAACACACTTGCCTTTTCCAATTCCATTCCAAAAAACAAAAGTTACAATAAAGGAAAAGAGACTCTACCCGAAAAACAATAGAATTGTTTTTTCAAAAACTCAATTGGGATCTGTGAAGGACTTAAAAAATGGCAGTCATTAAGAGGAGCAGGGTTCTCTAAATCCGTATAGAGTAAAGTACTAACACGATATGGTTCCGTACACAATTGGAATGTTCTCAAGGAGATTACGGTAAGAGGATCATAGGACAGAACGACGTACCAAGAATATTATTTTTGAAATTAGTTTTCCTCTGTATTTCCGAATTGTCAATTGCTTTCGTTTTGTGAGTGGGTACTTGAGGATTTTGATTATGTTGTGAGGAATTCCGATTGATAGTTGTGTGTTTGTGAAAGGTAAATAGAGACGGCTGGGTGATATAGTTTATGTTAAGTCGGTACATGTTTTGGAATGCCCGGAGCTATTCACAAGTTTACTAAGTACCTTGTTTGGTTTAACTTAATTATTATGCATGGACTTATGTTACGAACTACTAATATTAGTAATTATTTATATTACTCTTATTACTTATATTTAGTACTAATATTACGACTATATTTTATGCTCTAATAATAAACACTTCAACAATTCTGCTGTTGCGTATTGCCACATTGTTGTGGAAAGGCTCCACTTTTTATGTACGGATTTTTATGCATTTGAAATTGTGAGATAGGTTTGAAAAATAGAGATATCATAATTTCTATATCAGAAAAAAACAGATCCATTCCATGACCTAAAACTCAAATTCTCCTTACTTTCACATACATACTTGCTACCCTTCAAAACCATTTCACTACCCAAACTGCTTACCCCGACAAAAGCTCCGACATTATCGAGTTAGCGCCTAATATGGTGGGTGTTCGTACAACTTGCAGGAACTTAGCTAGACGTCCTAACTTTATCTAGAACATCTGAATGCGCTCCTAAGCATGTGGCGTAAGTATGAGCTAAGTTAAGCCCGAGTTTAAAATAGTTGGGCTCGGTAGGTAATTATTCTAACGGGGAACGACTTGGAGTTGCTGTCAGTGGGCTTAGAAGGAAGAAATTGGAGTCTAATCTTAATTTTTTTTAATATTTATTATATAGATAGGTAGGTCTGATTCTTTACATTGGATATTACTGACATCGGTGATGGAAAACATCGTGAGGTCAGGATAAGTCCAGTCCTCACGATGTTTTCCATCACCGAGAGAGTTAATACAAGTTTGAAATTGCCAACGCGTCTTGAGCAAGCGAAGTGAATCAATGCCCGTGCTTTCTTTGTATGAGAAGGGGCCTTTGTCTTGAAGTGCGGAAATAATAGGCTAGTATTATTGTTTATTACTTATACGTTGGTGAACTGAGGGGCCCGTGGCTAAATAATAACAGTCGCACAGGTCGATCGATCAGGTTAAGCTACGCTTGCCGCGGTTCGTCTGTAGATGGGTGACCATCTTTACATATCGAGACCCCTCCATGCCTCGGAAAGCACGTTAAGCCGTTGGTCCCGGCTGTCATTCGTAGATCTTTGACAGTCGTTACGGGTAGTCAGAAGACCGAAAGTCTGACAACCAGTCTTACCTAGGGGTATCGTATTACCCAGTAACTGGGTTGTGGAGGTCAGATAGGCAGTCGCTCCATGTAAAATACTGGTATTCAGCTGCATCCGGTTAGACTGCCAGCCGACCCCAACATAGTTGGGAAAAGGCTAGGCAGATGATGACTTATACGTTGGTGAACTGGTTGATGTAGAGTGATTCTACCAAACAGGAACACAGCAATGTTAACAAAAAAATAAAGTGGTAGTGAAAAGGCCATATCATGGCCGTTTGTGGCCATAATCACGATGTTCTCCTACTCTTACATGCTAAAAAAAAAATGGTGATCAGGACCGATACAAAAATACTGTTGGGTTCCAATATTTTTTTATTATTGTTGTCGTTAGTTTAACTACGTTCCTAGCAAAATACAGTACCTTTACAGTACCTTTGTACTCAAAGTATAATTATTTCATATCCATATGTTTTTTACTGTGTGTACATAAATAATAAAATAAATAAATACATTCCTTTAACATACATATTATACGTGTAATTGTATCTCTATACAAGATGGAGACGACAATACGACAATAAATTAATCTTCGTATATCTAATAATAATAACGTTGTTCCAAGTCTGCGTACAAAACTTCAACCAAATATATCCAATACGATTAGTTTGTTAACTATAGTTAGTCAAACATTGGAAAAACCCATAATCGTACCATCACTACAATTTAATTTGTTGGAAAAAAATACTTTTTAATTCGTTACTGACGCTAGAATTTATTTCATCGGTTCAAAATAATCCTATGCATTAGTCTCCATTGTATAAAACGTGTTGAAACTTCACAATCCTTGTCCCAAACACAGAAAAATTTTGGCTTTAGCAAAATCCAGGCACGCTTCCCTCCAAATACAACCTCATAATGTATTTTTAGCCCAACATTTTAGCCAAACTGCCTACAAAATCTCAAGTACAGATACTTGGGGGCAATCCGTCGAGTCACGAAGTACTCAAATAGTAAGCCTGGGAGGCGAGGACTCATCTAAAAGTTGGTAAAATGCTAGTCACTGAAGGCGTCAGTTTCTTCGCCGTGATTAATGTTCCAACGGTTCTATTCTGTTGCTAAGGAATAATGTTAATCATTGAGGGTAGTGGATGTGGTTGGTACTGGTGCCTAGTTATGTTTTCTGTACTACCTAGTGTAGGTTGAGGGTCTGCAGGGTTGACGGCTTGTAATTTTCTCCATAACATATTTTCTTTTTCTTTCTCTAAAAAGATATGAAATAAGATGAAATCTTCCACCATGCGTACTGCATTTTATTATAATGATAAAAGCTACTATTGTATCTTATATTTCGATATTTCATCTCAATTTGTACATATTGTACTACTTCACGTCGTTTCGAAATCAATACGACTAAAGCCATAATTTAATAAAGGCATATTATGTCAACACGATGTTTGTCACGCTGCGTTAACTGTCACGCTGTCGGTAAAACACAGAATCGTACCGATCTGTACTAAAATGACGATACCAGCCATAATTTTAGAGTGCCGTTTAACGTGATCAGCACTTGACACGTCACGGTGTTTGTCACGGTGGCTGTAAATTATTATCGAACAAGCAATTTATAAAAGACAATTGTTTTTTTTTTATAGGGGTATACTGATATCAACATATTCTTTTAAATGACATATTTCCAATTACGTTCTATAATAACAGTTGTCGTTTTAAATTAAAAACAAAAATTTAAATTTCCTATTCCTTTCACCAATAAATGGTAAAAACATTTAACTGGGAAACTTTTTGTCGGAAAATACATCAATGGCGCCGGTTTTCAGTTCACAGTAATTACTTTTCTGTACGCTAAGCTAATCACAGGGCGTCCGCGGAACGACTGTAACAAATATTCGAATATTCACAAAATAAATCGTTCGTATGTGTAAATCGTTGTCCCTAATGAACTGGTGGATAGGCAGCGGGGTTTGGCAAAAAGTCGTTTACTAGAGTAGTGTGTTGTTATAAAAATCGTACAATAGTGCTATTCTGTAAAAATCTCACCCTGATAACTTAGGTAAAGTGAGCTTAAAGTGAGCAGTCATTAGTGTCAATCCCTAGCATCAGATGGAATGACAGCTCACTTTACTTAACTTCTCACCGTGAGATTCTAACAGAATCGACCAGCCGGGTGTCTTAATGATACATTGATTGGCTACAGTAATATTCAATTAAACAATAAACCCTATTTTTTCGATTGACGCTAAGAAATTTTTGGAACCATCAATAAATTACATGTAGATAATATTGTTTTTCACATAAATATTATGAGAACATAGTCTCTGTAATATTTTGACACACGCTCAAACAAAAACAACTTTTAAGTCATTTAAAACAGATTACATAGAGGCATCAAAACAATAAAGCACCAAGTCTCCCCTACATAGTGACCAGTACAACTTGCCTCATGTACACGCCAGCACGTCAAGCTACCCGAAACTGTCAAATTTTCCCAATCAACCTTGAACCTAATGCTTTAGCGATAAAGTTGAAAATCTATTATAGAAATTTGACAGATTGTAGTAGCTTGGTGTGCTGGCCGTCTGTACATGAAGATAAATAATTTTCACAAGAGGGACTGGCACTTAAATATTAAATATTAATATTGTGCTCCATCCCAATGAGGAGTAATCTCGACAAATTATGCTGCACGTACGCTTTGGAGGTCAACGATAATGTGGGGAGACCCTTGCTTTTACGGGGAGGGTGATTATCGTTCTAATTTTATTTTAACTGAACCTTTTTATTGTTTTGGGAGAATAGATGCTGGCACAAAGGCAAAAACTTGTGGAAACGAGTTTAATTTCTAATGAGTAACAGTTTTTAAAAATCCAAGGGTGCTCTATATCTCATTGCATAATATTAATTGAGTAACAAGCAGCGCTATTTGTAGAACTATCACGATAGAACGGCCAAATAACCCGTTTAAAAAATCCCTTAATTAAAAACCAGAACGCCAGTCTCAAAAAACAAAAATGCTAATTCCTATCATTTTCTCGTAAGCCAAATCCAAAAACAACAATAAAGAAAAAGTTACAAAAAATCCCCAACACAGACTAAATTACAATTGGGCACATTCTGTAATTAACTGTAATTTGCGTGGCGGCTTTACTGTTATTTACGAGTTTTAAACAGCTAAATAAATAGGCAATAACGAGCCTGTGGGTGACTCTGAAGTAATGGCCCCCAAAGATTATGTTTTCATGGCGCTGGCTTAATGGGAATATTAAAGAGACACATGACTCCAATAACATGCGTTTATCAATCTTTATTAAATACTGTGTTTCTTTAAAACTGATGATATTGATCAGATAGTCGTATTTACGGAAAAGTGGGTATCTATCCAAGGATAAAGAGAATCCGTGGAGTTGCTTGCCCTTTCTTCTCTATAAGAACCTACAACGCATTCGATTGCCAAATTACTTCATATTTTGACAGACACTTTGATTGTTCAAAAAATTTTATATATAAAAAAAACAACCGACTTCCAAAAAAAACACTACAAAGTGAAAAATAATTTTAATTTTGGAAGTCGGTGTCGTTGGTTCCGCATTTTGGTTTTTTGACACCGACTTCCGAAATTAAAATTATTTTTCACTTTGTAGTGTTTTTTTTGGAAGTCGGTTGTTTTTTTTATATATAAAATTTTTTATTTTTCACTTTTTAGTTATATCTACCCCAATCAAATTCATATAAACACTACTTGCTATGTAAATATCAGTGACAGGAAGCTGCATCTGCGTTTATAGGGTACAGACGTGATTTTATGTTGTGCGATTGCGTAATTATTGTAATCATAAAAAAAATTTATAACCTTTGTAGTGAGTACAGGCGTGATATTATGTTGTGTGATGGTGTAAACAATGCTTAGATATGCTATAGCAACAATCGCGGTTAATCTGCTGTTATTTATTGAAGAGTTCCCCCGATTTCTACAAGATCCCATCATCAGATATTGAAATGGTGACAATGGGACCACACGGGAAGCACCAGCTTTCAAATAAAAAAAGAATCATGAAAATCGGTTCACCCAGTCGGTTATTATGAGGTAACAAACATAAAAAAAAAAAAAAAAAAAAAAAAAAAAAATACAGTCGAATTGATGATAACCTCCTCCTTTTTTTGAAGTCGGTTAAAAAGTGCCTGTAATTGGTTTTAAAATAAATGCTTTGAGTTGTGAGTTTCCTAGGTTGTAATGAAGGTCTACAACGAATGCTGTTTGCATACTGTTCTAGCAAATTTTTTGTAAAGCGCATCATCATCATCATCTGCCTAGCCTTCTCCCAACTATCTTGGGGTCGGCTTCTAGTCTAACCGGATGCAGCTGAATACCAGTATTTTACGTGGAGCGATTGCCTATCTGACCTGCACAACCCAGTTACTGGGTAATACGATACCCCTTGGTAAGACTGGTTGTCAGACTTTCGGGCTACTGACGACCCGTAACGACTGTCAAAGATCCTGAAAAAAGACTGACAGCCAGGACCAACGGCTTAACGTGCTTTCCGAGGCACGGAGGGGTCTTGGTATGTGAACACCCATCCACAGACCAACCGCGGCAAGCGTAGCTTAACCTGATCGATCGACCCGTACGGCTGTTATTACTTAGCCACAAGCCCCTACATTGTTGCTTATTTATTAAATCAATCTTCAATCTTCACATATCTTTTTTCTCCAAGTGAATTCAGACTTGCTTTCCTAGGATTAATTAAACTACTGCTTGAGGGCATAAAATGCAGACATAGTTCATAATGCTACAGTTAAATTATTTACTGGGTACATGGCCCATACAAAATTACCCATTGTCCTTTCGACTCGAATTGCGTATATTAATGACTTGTTTTACCACATCTATCCGTTAATTTGACACAACAATAATGAAAATTGGCAAGCAAGTGATATTTTGATACAAATTACTTTAATGACATAGATTTGAAGAGCGAAGTTGCTTTCTATGCTGATATGAAGGGGAAATAGTTATGCTACGTTGGACGTGTCATGTGGTTTGAACACTGTAAGTGACATTTACTCTAAAGTAAGAAACGAATCATATGTATTCTTGTAGGCGTAATAATGTAGACTCAAAATAAAATACAAATGCTAAACTAAGTAAGGCAGTAATATTGTGCGGCTCTCTAGTTTGGTGTTGTCGTTTTAGGAAGAACTATTAGTAATTTATTCCAGCAATTAGAACATCAAAAAAAGTCGTCCACAATCTCTCTAGTAGGGTTGACAGTGTGCCATAAATAATAAACGGTTGATCCCAACAATTTGTTAGAATATTACGGCGAGCAGGCGAGAGCGTGACGGCAATTACATCGGGGATTACAGCCGGCGTGACAAACGTCGTACGGGTAGACGGGTCAAGTGCTGATGACGTCATGCGCCACTCTAAAATTATTGCTGTACTCGTCAAATATTTGATTTTAGGGAGTTTTATTGACGTCGATAAACGTTCGTAAAGGGACGCGCTTTCCCTACGGAGCTATGACTGTGATAATAACGTGTGATAAACATCGTGATGTGTCACGTGTTATTTATCACGTTCAACGCCACCTTAAGGTTATGGTTGCTACCGTCATTTTAGCAACAATCTGCGTGATTTTCTTGTTTACCAACAGCGTGACAGTTCTACACAGCGTGATAATCGATGACATACATATGTCACTGTAAAAACAAACATGGCTATGTTCATGAAATACTCGGTCTTTTGAAAAAAAAAAACGACATAAAAAGTATGAAACTACGTGCAATGCATTAGCCTTCCCCTCGGTGTATAACAAGCGTGATAATATCAATCATAAAACATAAGTACGTACCTGTCTACTCATACCCATAAAAAATGTTTATGAATAGTTTTTGTTTGTGTGTGCACTGCTGTTTTGCAGTTCTTCTCTAAGTTTATATTATCCCCTCATTTTCCCCGCTTGGTACTATTACGAGTATTACTATAATATAATGTACTTCGTGAACATCGCAACGCTTTCTTTTGAACCAAACAGACATGGATAATGAGGGCAGTATCTTCAAATGTAGTAAAAATTAAATATGCTTGCAAATTGTTCGTGTAATATGATTTTTTTATGATCTATTTTACACATATCATAACATCACGCCTATAATTACTCTCGGAGAGGCCAGGCAGAGGCGTACCTACAGATATTTAATTTACAAAATTAGGCATTTAATCTAAAAGAATATTAGTAGAACTATCATTTATACTTCGATTATGATTGAAATACTTTAAGTAATTCAAGTAATTAGTAGACACAATGAATAGGAAGCGCAATAGAAAGTTGTTAAAAGTTTTGAATTATAGACAAACTAGCTGCGCCCCGCGGTTTCAACCGCATAAGTCTCGATACCGTAGGAATATCGGGATAAAAAGTATTCTATATGTTAATCCTGGTTATAAACTATCTGTGTGCCAAATTTCATTAAAATTGGTCTAGCCGTTTGAGCGTGAAGAAGTAACAAACATACAAACACACACACACACTCACAAACTTTCGCCTTTATAAAAATAATAGTGTGACGGTAGGTACCTAAATGATGCAGTAGGTTGATGCAAGCTTAAAATAGCTACTTCAACCCTCATATAGTTGTTATCTAACTAAGTCTGACCTAAAACCCCACCACACCACTAAAGACAAATTCCTCCAGACAAAATCCTCAGACATTACAGCTCTTATTAAAAAAATACTAGACTTCCAAGCGAAGTGTCACAGTCCACGAGCGTCCCGAACGTGCCAAATTTATGGCACTAGCACGATAAGGGTCCGGATTATCACGTCCCTGCACGTCCCACGTGACAAGCGGCTCTGCGGGACGGCGGGAAGGATGGGCAAACTTAGTACCTACTTATTTGATGTGTACTTATTACGGACTAAAGTGACAGAGAGTAAACGGTACTGTTCAAACGGTGGTATAAATCAGTGGATTTTCTTCTCGAGTTAGGGCGGAGCAGTGAAATTTTTTGCGAGATTTTTTTGGAATGCTGTTTTGTTATGTCCGGATATTGCAAAGACATTGCTCCATCCGTTTTTTTTAATGGTTTACAAGAGAAATTGATTGACATAAAGGGCTGGAGTAGTTAATTTTCGGGTATTGACTCTTAAAAGAACCGTTTGGGATATGCCTTGAGAAAGACCGCTTCGTGCTATCACGGTGAAAGGATTAGTTAGTAGCCCACACCCTGTGTCTTAGAACATACAATCAAAGTGATCTCTGCGCTAGTGTGGCGATGTTTTGGACCAACAATATCTAAAGTACAGTTGTGCCAGAAATACAAAGAAGAAAAAGACAGGAAGATGCCATCGATTAAAAACTACATACTGTATTTGCCCGGAACTTTTAAGCTATGAAAGTGGATGAAAGATCGCTGAAGAAAAGGCGTTGACTGGAGGGATGTTTTCTGTTGCCCAATTAGCGAGTTGCTTTTTCGGTTTTAGATTGCAAATGGCCAAGTTGATCCTCTTAGTTCCAATGTAACACAAAAGCCCAATATATAAATTGCATAGTAACTTATTTACTTGCGTTTTACTATAATAGATTTAACATTTTGACATTGATACTATTGAATTTAAATTATAAATTGATTTACTTAAGTGGCAAAACCCATAGATGTCTATTTGTACGCGAAATGGTAAAACATAAAGAAACTATAATATAAATATTGTAACATCTTGCACACTGCTGTAAACTTGATGTAACTTATGCTTACAAATAAATATTATTGATTGATTGATTCCAAAGTAAACGAAACAACAACACAGTCTTTAGTAAACGCATTTCCCATCCAAAATCTACCCCCGGAAATAATTTTAAACTGATGCAGAATTCAACCTGATACTCTACATCAAAGGTTCCCGGGCAGGTGATCATAAGGCTCGGGTACAATAACGGCGATCTATTAATCTTGCCTCTCTGGCGCTTTTGTTTAGCGGGTCATGGGAGATAAGGGCGCTATTGTCTGTGCCAAGCCTTATAACTATAGCTGTCAATGTGTGCATCAAATGCTTTGTTTGTGTGAGTGTTGGATGGATTATTTATCTTTTGAAGTTGTGTTTGAAGTTACTGTTATAGGATTGTGTCTTTACTTTGTTGGACCCATAAGGTCGACAGCAAACCTGACATATAAATTGTACCTGTCCATTTATAAGCCTAATATTATATTATACAACGTGTAACGTTAAATGCGCAAAACCTGAAAATAGTTTGATCAGAATAACGAACAGAACTAATTGAACCACTTTTTAATATAAGTCACATTTAAAAAAAAATATTCATTAAAAACGTTGATGTGTCTATTTATTAATAGGTCAAGCAACCCAATGTCAGCGCGGCGCAGCGGCCCGGTGACGACTCCTCCCTCGATAAAGCGTCGTCGCAGACGCAAGAAACTATCAGAATGGCCAGTAAAACTAAAACAGCACATAAAACCTTTACAATTTTTTGAATTACTTATTTTCTCTCTGAAATAGGTCAATTGAATTAAAAATTAGTTGGGGTGTCTGAGGTTTTGCGCATTTAACGTTACACGTTGTAGAGGTGAGCCTATTGCCACTTAGAGGGCACACATCTAGACACCAGGATGTTCTTGATAATTTACTTGCTCGCTTAGCTGTCTCGCACCTAGAATACGGGGCATTCAGATCATCATCTGTCTAGCCTTTAACCCAACTATTACAGGGAGCGACTGCCCATCTGACCTTCACAACCCAGTTATTGGGTAATACGACACCCGTTGGTAGGCTGGTTGTCTGACTTTCAGGCTTATGACGACCCGTAAAGACTGTCAAAGATCCAAGAATGACAGCCGGAACCAACGGCTTAACGTGCTTTCCGAGATACCCCCTTACCTCGCATGTAAAGATGGTCAACTATCCACGGACCGAGAGAGAAAAATAATATTTTTTATTTGCAAAAAGGTATAAAAACTGTCTTTTTAAGGTACCTAAACATTGATTCCTAAAACCGCAAACCACCACAACGCACTAAAAAATTATGAAGAAAACTCAAATATTACTTACCAATATTATTAATCATACTTAAGCTACCTCTGTAATTATATTAAAATTTATTATATAACAGTCGGTAATTTAATTTTATTAAAATTATGTACGACACAGCAGGCCGCTTCCGTAAGTATCAATTATATTTAATTGTGACTACCTATGTAGTCCGATATTACTGACATACATATTTTCCTCAGATGAATTTGCAATTAAGTGACGTAAATCTTTATAAGTTAGTAACATTCATTACTGCGCAAGGTTCGGATACGTAATGAAAAGATGAATGAAGCTTCCTATTATTCCGTACAGTTAGGCCATCTTATATGAGTCTGTCCTTAGGCTCCTAGTTAAATTCAAATGAAAGAAATAACACCATACTTATTAATAATAAACTTATTAATAATAATGATATGTAAAAGTATATAAAAATGAGGGGAAATAGTCAAAGGGCATCAAAGATTTAGTCCGCATCGCTGTCAAAAGTAAAAGTGCCCAAAATGCTTGCCAGCCTTTGCAACGTGTCAATGCGGCAGCATTTGTATGGTAATACTGATTATTTGGCCAAAACATATTAAAATTTTAAGAAAATTTAAAATAAATAAATAAAGATTTTTTGGAGTCAAACAAATAAATGAATAAGTATTTAGTAATGAAATCTACGATACTTATTAAATTTAAGTTAAACAAAGATATTTATCTGTAAAAACAACTAACAGCAACCTTCCTTATGACAAAGTTAAAAACTCACTTATTCGTAGTGGGCTGCATGGTGGTCCACTCTCACATCTGATAGGTTGATTTCGTACGAACAAGAGTGGATCCAATCAATGAAAAGCGGCATGGTACTGGAATAACAAGTTAGTAACGGTGGACTGCTAAAGAAGAAGGATTATTCGCCGATACTTTAAGGCTCTAGACAGACGGACTGCATTTCAACTGCAATCCAACTGCAAATTTGCAGTTCTGATGCAGTTTGAATGCAGCTGACACGACTGCAATAGAACTGCAAACCAACCGTGCGGTCCAATTGCAATCGGTGTGCAGTTCACACAACTGCACGCCGACTGCAATTGGACCGCACGGTTGGTTTGCAGTTCTATTGCAGTCGTGTCAACTGCATTCAAACTGCATCCGAACTGCAAATTTGCAGTTGGATTGCAGTTGAAATGCGGTCCGTCTGTTTAGACCCTTAGTAAATCAACGTCACCATAACGTAAGCATACATGGCAATGTGGCGATGATGCGAACTCAAGATAGATGACTGTGCGTGCAAGAAAAAAAACGCAAGAAAGATCATCTACTACAACAACTACATATAAGAGACATGATAACTGATATTAAGGGAAGGAAGTGTTTGTGGCGCCATTTAAATCGCCACGTGCGAACTACGCATCATATTGACGTCACGCAAAATCCTGCATCGCGCAAGCAGAGTTTACCGCGCACAACATTATTTTTAGTAGATTGCAAACCTGAATATATTTTATTCAGAATAAGTGCCTGAATCGATTCCAATAATTTTTACACCATGTTATATTTTGTCCCAAAAAAATTTAAAAAAGGTTACAAGTTGGACACCGAGCGACATTATGTACAGACGCTAGCACATCAAGCTACCCGAAACTGTCAGATTTTCCCAATCAACTTTGAACCTTATGCTTTAGCCATAAAGTTGAAATCTATTAAAGAAATCTGACAGATTGTAGTAGCTTGATGTGCTGGCGTCTGTACATATCCGCAATCATATGCGCACAACACAGGTCACAGCCGGTGGGCCGGCGCGGCGGCTCGTGTTAAGTGGTAACCAACTTTTTGTACGGACAATCAGGTAACATAACAAGCTTATAACTTCGTGATTTTTCATGATACAGTTTTGAAAAGTTGTACATAGATTCTTTACACAAAAAATACTAGACACGTATTTCGGGTTTTCCATATACTAAAAATAATGTTGTATATAACGTCCCGACATCAATCCTTGGGCAGTTGCCCACCAGACACAGCACCCGTCTGGTCAGAGGATCCTCCCTTTTCTATGGAGCATGAGTGAACAATATATCCTGTTCCTCATGCCTCTATATGTTACACAAATATATTACACGGCCCATTTCTCTCACAGTTTGAGGCATTCACTGTGATTTCTTAGAGGCATCGTTTTACCGATTTCCGAGCCCTTGTATGCCTCTATTCCCCTCTAACTCTGTGCCCTGTAGGTGTTTGTGTGTAACCCTGCAATCAGGGTTCCGCGGAGCGTGAATGTGTTACACATGTCAACGACAAATTTGTGCGCGCCCTTAATCAATTTTACTTTAGGTCAAGTCATAAGAGAAGCAAGTGGCGGGCTAACGTAATTCAGCCAATCTAACCTATAAAAACCTCACCGTGAAAACTTAGGTGAAGTGAGCTGTCAATAGTGTCACTCCCTAGTTTCAGGTAGAATGACACTCACACTCACTTCAAATACATTGCAACTAAGGTAGATCACACACTGTAAAGCGCCAAGTGACAGGGCGTGGGAAACGGAGCCAAATTCCCCAAATTTTTATCGAATAGGTTTCAGGTCAAGCCCTTATTTAATAAAATAGTAATAGCTATCATTAATTAGATTTACTAAAGAACTTTTTAGTTTTTATTTACATTAATATAAATCCATTAACTTTGTATTTTTGGGTGTAAACAAAAAGTCTGACCAGACATTAAATGGTGGAATCTTATAAGTTTGTGTTTATTTTATTTTATCTATAGTTTGACGACATCCCGCTCCCGCTTTCTCTTATAATTTTCACCAAAACAATCTTGGAAGCTTACTAATGTAAACCACTTTTTTATCGAAAGTAGGCACATGAAAAGAATTCGAGTCGTTAAAGAAAATGGTCGCGAATAACATAAATAGCTCTTTTTGACGCGTTTTTACTTACTCATGTCAGTAGTCGTCCATTGCTGAATATTTTGCCAATGTTATTTGTTATGGGAGTTGTTGACAGGTCGGATACATTATAATAATGTATACCTATAGGTTTTTGAACCCCTCATCAGGGGGTGATCTGGACGAATATCGCACAGACCAGGGAAGCATGGCACAAAAGGAAGGAGCCTTATACTCAGATGTGGGTAGAATAAGGCTGCCAATGGTGATGTTGATGATGATGATGAAGTCATCGTCTACCTATTATCATTTTCAACTATGCTGAGGTCAGCTTCGTAACCAGATGCGGATGAATAGTATTTTATCGACTATTCCGTTTAGAAAATACCTTGGTATATGCCTACTTTGGTATAATGATGAATAGAATAAAAATAGAATAGAATAGAATATTCATTTATTTTCTCAGAATGTACGTATTTATAATAGGGTCGTTACAATAATATTAAAGAATCCTTGTATAGACGCCAGCACATCAAGCTTCCCGAAACTGACCAATTTTCCCAATCAACTTTGAACCTATTTCAAAGAGAAAATAAGTCATTAAAAAAATTGTATTAGGTTTTATGTGCTGTTTTAGTTTTACTGGCCATTCTGATCGTTTCTTGCGTCTGCGACGACGCTTTATCGAGGGAGGAGTCGTCACCAGGCAGCTGCGCCGCGTTGACATTGGGTTGCTTGACCTATTAATAAATAGACACGGCAACGTTTTTAATGAAGATTTTTTGAAAAAATGTGACCTATATTAAAAAGTGGTTAAATTAATTCTGGTCGTTATTCTGACCAAACTATTTTCAGATTTTGCGCATTTCACGTTGTATACCTAATAACTCAATGCGCGACGTTAAGAAAATAGACCATAAGCCAAACTCAATATTTGTGACAAGACGTGATGAGAATAATTAAAGCACTAAAAAACAAAAAGAGCTTTGGTTATGACGGGATTTCCCCTAAAGTCATATTTTTTTTTGCTTATAATATAGCTGGCCCTCTAACTCATATTATTAACATTATCATATATATCATCAGGAACATTGCCTGACAACTTAAAAACTGTAATTTTAAAACCAATTCATAAAAAGAATAGTAAAGATGGTATGTCGAAATTGGTTCCCTATTTATTTTGCTGTTATTTATTATTTGCCATGTGGTTTTTAATTTATTCTTGGAGTTCTCGATGAAGTAATTATTGTGGGCTTTATGAGTTAATGAAATGTATTATCAAAGAATTGAAATGGTAAGAAGCTTGCCTCATAACATAACTGGCGTGATATGAGTGTACGTACTACACACGCTGCCTCCCCGTCCGAGGAAGACAGGCGTGATTTTACCTATGCGATGATGATAACTCATTATTTATTTAGAGTTTCGTATCGAGTTTTTGAGTGACTGAATGCACTTTGAACACTAAGTTGTAGTTATGTAACGTCAGTTTGATGAAATATTGCCAAATTTGCCCCATTCGTGAAACATCCCTCACTTTAGCACCAAAGCTAACATTTGTCTCAACATCCAAATTCCAAGCAACATATAAAGCTCAAAAGAAACCCTAAGTTGAAGTTTCTTTATCACGCGAAACAACATGTTTGAGATAAGATTGATCACCCACTGAGGCATAAACTAATGACCGAGTGGATTCTACGCAATTCTCCCTGATTTATGTAAACCGGTTTTATTCATTTCAATCACACTGCAAGACCCGGGAATCGAACCTGCAGAACACGCTTTGAATTCACACTTGCAATAACTAGACCAAGGAGATGGTGGCCCACATTGAAAAAAATCTAGCCCAGCTCGCCTCAACGTTGAACTTTTCAATTAAAACGCCCGTTAAATAAAAGAAAAAAAAAAAACTAATCTATTACCCTTAAAGTGGACTATTACTGGGGAGATTACAAATAAAAAGTATTTTTTAATTTAGCTCTTCTAAGTGGGGCCGTAATTATGCTTATTTCAGGCCAACTTGTAGGCCAGGCCAAGTTAAAGCCCGATTTTAATCATAGCGGTAAATATGGTGTAATGAGTTGATCGTAGTTACTATTACGTAATGTATGAGTACTTAAATAATTTTAATTTTCTTGGAAGATGTTAAGCTGAAACTCGATTGTATTAAAACAGTATCAAAGGGTTTCATTATTCAGGGGTCACGAGTTGACGAGGTTTCCGTTTTACAGTTATCAATAAAACAAATATTTTTTCGGCATGTTGTTTGAAAAAATGGTAGCCTAATAATAGTTCTTTACAAAGCAGATGTGGGTGAAATTACCGGGAGAAGACGCCCTAGAAGGCCGTTGCGTAGTATACAAGCACTACGAATGGCCTGCGTGTATGGTACCAGAATGATGTATGAACGTAAACGAAGCAAACGGCGTAAGTAAGGATCATAGCAGATTGCGTTGTGTAGTTTCTGCCTATCCCTGTGGGAAATGATGTATGTAAGTAATAACAGTTCTAAATTACAACGATAAAAAAAGTTTTTGATCGAATTAAAAATAGGTCTTTCCAGGTGGGGGTTAAAACCATCGTTATAGAATTGAATAATGCTATGGTGGTGAGAAATCGTGAGGCAAATCACATCAGCCCCCAGATAAGAAAGTACAGACGCCAGCACATCAAGCTACTACAGTCTGTCAAATTTCTTTAATAGATTTTCAACTTTATCGCTAAAGCATTAGGTTCAAAGTTGATTGGGAAAATTTGACAGTTTCGGGTAGCTTGATGTGCTGGCGTCTGTACATGAGGACCACGACTGCTCTAAAAAGAGTGCTATGAAGAAAAAAGAAGATGTTCTATGATTCACAACAAGAGGAGGGTCTTTAATTAATTTAATAAGGGTAATTAAAGTAATAGGCCATAACAAAACATAGACGCTACAATACATTTAGAGTTAACTTTACCCATTTCTATTCCGCTCACCATAAAAAAAAATACTCAAATCATAATAAGTTTTTAACGTATTTCACCATAAAATATTTTACGTTCCCAAACTTAATCACAACTTGGGTGAAACAAAACTTGCTTTTATATGAGTAATAAATGAGTTGGTCATGTAATAAGAATACTGAAAGAGATGATTTAAATTTTAATCAGTTTGGTTGAGGTGAAATTAATTAATTATTAATGCCCTTCGGTATCAATTTTTATTGAATGAAGCTGAGGTGTATGAAAGTTTAATGACGAAGAAAATGTATGCGTTGGCGTAAAGTCCACGACGACGACGATTATTTTGGGGAAATAATTTAATTAGAAGCATACATTTTAATGATATATCAAATAAGCTATAAGCAACTGATTTTTTTTTTATATCTAAAGACCAAATTCAAATGGTGGCGCAGTCTGGGAGAGGCCTATGTCCAGCAGTGGACTGCGACAGGCTGAGTTGATTGAACTAAAGAACATAGCGTAAATTAGTATCAAAATGAATACTGTTAATTATACGGTTTAAGCTCTATTCGGTTAATAAATGTTGCCCTCATTTAGGTACGAAAATAGTACAATTTTCAAGAAGACTTCTTAATGGAGCTGAACAATACTAAGAATTACTTAGTTGTTATTTGAAGAAAATTATGATTATTTTAACTTTCCAAATATATATATACTTCATGATAATGAATCCTTTCAAAACCGCTTTCGTTAGAAGCTGGTTAAAATATCTTACTAACTTGTTAACAAAAAGTTGATAACGTGTCTGGGAAAACTGGTTATAAATATACATTAAACGAGTTAATATTCCACGTATTATTACTGCCTGAACTGTTATTATTTCAATAAGATTTGGTAATATTATTGATACACGTTTAAAACTTTTATACAATATGACGTGTCTATCAAACTCTTAACAATAAAATATTTGAAAACCTGAAAAACGCGTAGGTTTTACGAAGGATTACAGCGATACCATCATTGGCTCCAAACAAAAAGGTAACAACTCAAAATTATTAAGTTACAGTATATTGTATTAATTTTACACAGGAAACGTATTAATAAACAATATTATAAAATTAATTTAACTGTAATTTTATTGATTCAACTAATATTCCTTTAAAACGTTAATTTTATTGCATATAATGTTCAGGCTCATATTTTCTGTTGTAATTTAATTAAAAACTTTTATTCATAATGTCTTTTGAGCAATTTTTGTCTGGAGCCACTTACATTTTTTTCTTTTCAAACCTGAAAATTACACAATATGTTTTATAAGTTTGGTAAAAAAGCAAGCGCCACTGACCGACAGATCACCCCCGTAGAAGGGGTGAATGACAAAGGTCTCGTTGCCGATGTGGATGACGCCCGACACTCCGTTGCACGTGTGGAATGCTGCTGATGCCCCTGGATAGTCCTTTACCGTGCCGTGATAGTAGCAGTGCTCGATTTCCTGGGGAGAAGGAGAAGACATTTTGTTTAGTACTTAGTACCAAATTAGAGAATTATTGAGGGGCTAGTGGCTAAGTAATACAAGCCACACGGGTAGATCGATCAGGTTAAGCTACGCTTGTCGCGGTTCGTCCGTGGACGGGTGACCATTTTTACATATCAGGATCCCTCCTTCGCTCGGAAAGCACGTTAAACCGTTGGTCTCGGTTGTCATTCATGGATCTTTGGCAGTCGTTACGGGTCGTCAGAAGCTCGAAAATCTTACAACCAGTCTTACCAAGTGGTATCGTATTACCCAGTACACCTGGGTTGTGGAGGCAGTCGCTTCATGTAAAATACTGGTATTCAGCTGCATCCGGTTAAAAAAGCCAACCTGATTCTAGTTGGGACAAGGCTATGCAGATGATGACTTAGTACCAAATAATAAAAGAATTCTGTATTTCATTCACAGGATCATTATTGCTAATGATAACATTTTCTGTAAAATCTATATAAATAAATCAAAGTCGGATTTAACTGAAGAAAGGCTGGACCCATTTTTGTGATCTTTGATTTGTTGGATTGTCTGGCGCTCCAAATAGCAGAATAACTATTAAAATATGAGAAAAATTCACGACAAAAATAAAATGAAAATAATTCATTTTCTCAGACATTTTTGTTCTTATTGATTCTGAGGTGGTACGAAGTTCGCCGGGACAGCTAGGTACTATGATCCAGTCGTTGTTGGTCATGGTTTTCAATAGGGAGCTTCAATCAAAGACATGTTAATTCAGAGAATTAACTTACAGTACTTTTGCTAAGGAATCTATATTACCGTGATCCCGAGGCAAACACTTTGGACTATGCTCTACATAATATTTTTATTTACGTACAGGAGAACGCTTCGATGGCCTAATTTTCTAGTTTTCTTGGGTTTTATTAAACTCGTGAATTGAAACCATACTCCATAAAATACGGAATCCAGAATTTAATCGCAAATCAGTACACCAAAGCCGGGTTTTCCATAAAGGCGTTCTAAATATAGCATCGAATATGGTCGCAATATAAAAAGTGTAGGAATTCAATAAAATATTCTTGTGGAGCAATTTCGTGCGCTGAGAGATCTCCTAATTTGTCATTCACGAGTATCGTCCTCTAACAGAAGGGAAAAAATGCTATGTGAGTGTGGGGGCCGGGAAACCAGCGATTAGGACGGATATAGGATGGATCATGGTGTTTTACAGGCAACACTTAAATCAAATAATAATATAATTTGTACGTCCATGTGATGCAAGAGCATGGAGGACTCTTATACATAAATATCTATGTATAAAAAAATATATAAATATAAATATCTATATATATAGCAAGTATACAGCAGCTTGCCATAATTAAAGCAAATCAAAACATAGCATTTTGTAATGTAAACTATTTAAAACAATTTTATCTGGCGACACTAAGGTAAATATATTGTCAAGCAAATTCATACCCTACGTCAATTAGTCACGTTATAGTCGTGTTCATACAACTGTCAAAGAATGATAATTGTTAGAAAAGAGTGTCTCACGGCTGCGCTAAAAAGACTCAGTTCAGCAAAAATGCCAGACAACTGGTGTGTGACGCTGGTTTTCAACTGGACCTGATGTGTGAGGTGGTGGATATAAATCAGTTTTATACTGCAACATGACGTATTGCGTTGTTTAGCATTTCTTTCGACCATAAACCACAATTGCGCTGGACAAAAATTACAAGCATAACACAATTAAATTCATCGTGCAATATCAACACCATCATCATCTGCCTAACCTTTTCCCAAATATGTTGGTGCCGGCTTCCATTTTACAACTGGATGCAGCTGAGTACCAGTATTTTTAATCGTGCATTATTTAAAAGATCAGTGCTCTAAATTACCAATGCAGAAGGAAACAAACTAGACATATTTTTAAGCATTTCACTTTCGGAAGTGCTCGCGTGTGGTCATTGAATCCTAAAAACGTTCATCTCACTCGCTAATTTCATGGCCATCACGTAAAAGCCTCATTCGCTATTAGACCGGGTTCTTTTTTTCGCTCAGCGGCGAATGGAATGAGCGAAAGACCGGACCGCACGCTCACAAGAAATCGGAAAGGTTTTCATTCATTCAATGTGAATGGTACACTTCGAGTGACGTTGTTTTGACATTCTTTTTTCATTAAATTTATTAATGTAATCTGTGATTCATTACGTTTATTTTTAAGTTTCAAAATGAAGACAACATGAAGAGATTTATGAAATAAATGTTTTTGTATCTTAGTTAACGTTAAGAGGGAAATACATTGTCAGATTGTGAATACTCCATGAAACTGTAGGTATTTATTCCCAAACCTCAGAAGACCATCTCATACACTAATCTGCATGGTCCTCATATGAGCTGAGTTGACCTGACCAAGATTGTGTGGACTTAAAAAAAAAAAACACTATTTAAAGTCCAGACAAATTCTTGGTCACTTCGAGTTTGTTTCAGTGTTTCTTCAGAGTAGTCGGATAGGACACCTCATCTAATTTTAAAATACATTTTTATTTTTGATGGGTAAGTGTTTCAAAAACCAATTTACAGACATAAATATAATTTATTAGTAAGTAGTGGCCATTACTAACTAATGTTTTCTATTTTCTAGGACATAACAAAACACCTTTATAATTCCACCTCCATTTCCTGCATCTAATACCTTTAAAAACATCATATCTTACAGTAATAAGACACTTCACACTCGGGACTGCTAGTTATATCAAAATTCTTTCGCCTGCTCCTTGAGCGCACCATCAATCATTCCAGAAGTACTTGGTCCTTGTTTTTCTTTTAGCACAATATCGCGGGTAGATGTAAAAAAATATTTCTTTGGCGCAATTGCTAAAGTGGCCAGTCATTGTATGAAGACTAGGCTATATAAAATTGGCTGAAGTTGAGCTAAGCTACTTTTCACAACCCTTTATTAACCGGTGTCGTAAAAGGCTGCAAAAAAGGTAAGAAAAGGAACATAATATAAAGAAAAGGGAAGGGAAGGAACGGAAAAGAAAGGGGAGGGGGTTTTGATTATGTTAAATCGTGTATAGTATAGTGAGGAGCCGCTGCTCCTCCTCCAGCTGGCCTCCACTGAGGCTCAGTGGTAATTTCTGCGACTTACGCGTTGTAGGTAAAGAAAGAAAGAATAAAGTTTATTTGGACACAGTTCGTGAAACACAAAATACAAAATTAACAAAATAAAAATAATGTTTCATACAACAATAGTGTGTGCCTCACGCAGGTCACTCGTGTGGGTCGTAGGCTCGAACCCAGACAGGCGCTTTACTTTGTGAATGATTGTTTCACAAATAAATGCATTTTTTTTGTTGACTGTAAGTTTAAAGTACTTGTAATTTGGGACGAAGCACAACTTCAATAGTGATATGGGACAAACTGAGATTTTTTTGGAACGTGGGACAAAACTTCAGGACGAACGAAGAATAAATCATTATTTCATCACCACTGCTTTCAGAACGGTGAAGAAAAACATTGTAAGGAAACTGGCATGTCCTAGAATTAAAAAAATCGAAAACATGTAACATCTACCAACCCGCACTGGGCCCGCGTGATAGATTACGGCCTCTTCCCTCTCACCGAGAGGAGGCCTGTGTCCCAGTAGTGGGAACATTATACGCTGATTTTGTGTGTATAGTAATAATAATAACGTTACGTTATATTTAAGCCACTGTAGCAGGAATGCTCAGCATGGTCTTTTATAGGCTATTTGCTATAATTAATTCGATTATATTAACAGTGACATCCCTGATTTTGTAATTATACTTCGTTGCTTCGTCCTTCGAGATTAAGATAACAATGTAGTAATACGTCTAGGGTATCGCCTTTCATCCACTAAGTTTGAATATTTTTTTTTTTTTTTTTTTTTGTTGGTACTTTGTCTTCCTGATAGTTATGCCTGTACCGCCACTCATTCGCGTTTTAGTGCGTCGCCGATCACCACGTTATTTTCTTCGTTTCATTTGAATTGTGCAAAAAGATGCCAAAACGTAGTCACAAAAACGACGACAGTGATTATTTAAGAAAGAAGATTCGAAAACTCGAAAGGAAACTTAATAAACGCGACAGAAGGTCGCGTGTTCGAGGTTGTTCCGAGAGTAGTAGCTCGTCGACGAATATTATTATGTCGCCGGTACTATCGGACCATGAAGGTAAGCTGAAGTGTTATTTTTACAAACGGAAGATATTGTGAATAGTTTTTCAGACTATATCCGTATCATAATCTGACATGATGTCATATTATCTTAAATAGTGTTGTGTACATCTTATGGGGATGTTACCTTCACATAATTTTGGATTCCCAATTCATTGGGTATATACTACTAGTGATTGTGTACATTTGAAAGGAATGTTGCCTTCACTTTAGTTAATGACCTACTTAATAATAATTGCATTTTATATCCGTACGGACTAAAACATAGTGTTGTGGGTAGTTTTAAGGACTATCGCCGCTCTAAAACCACTAGTTGTATACTAGGAACATTGGTAGTTGTGATCATATCCACGTACCTACATAACAAAATGTTATCACTCGATTTCGTAATTCTGAATATCGGTATGGATTATAAACTTGGTGTTGTGGATAGTTTTGAGGACTATCACCGCGCTATTTTCTATCCGATACCTACATTTGGTACATTTTCTATTCCAGCTGAAATGGAAGTTCAAGGTGATGTCGCGTCATCTCCGATTATTGACTCAGATGAGCCACAACCGGGTACGTCCACCTCGACGATACATGATGTTCCTGCTACAGAAGCAGTACAGGCAGGGGAATCGGAACTACCTGTTGAAGTAACGCTTCCTGAGCTGGACGAAGAGATTCTGAATCTCTTGGGCGAAACTCCATCAAAGGATAAAAAATATGGACCAGACATTAGATGCGAGTTATCTGCTCGCTGGGAACACATCGCAACAACAGGCTTGACCAAGGATGCCAGAAAGGAGCTGCTTGATAAGCATCTGGTTCCAAAAAACTGCACAAAGATTGATGCACCCAAGTTAAACCCAGAGATAAAGGCCGCCTTATCGGAGATGCTAATAAAAAAAAAAGACAAAGCTTTAGAGAATAAGCAGGTGCAGGTCGCAGCAAGTATATCTTGTATAAGTGAAGCCCTAAGCATACTCTTTTCTGCAGGTTATAAAGATCAGTCGGTAATAAAATTACTGATCGAAGCCGGTCGACTGATGTGTGACTCACAACACAGCGAGTCCATGACACGGCGCAGTTTTATATGTTCTACAATCAAGAAAGATATAAAAGATCAACTGTTCAATACAGAAATCGATAAGTTTCTATTTGTCGAACATCTGACCGATACTCTAAAAGCTGCAAAAGCTATATCAAAATCAGGCGCTGAGATAAAAATAAACACACAGGTTCGAAGACCTGCACCAGCGCAGAGACCGAGACAGGCCCCTGTCCAGACTTTAAACCAGACGCCTCCGTTCCCGACAGCGCGGCAAGCGGGAACAGCGAGGAGAACAGCGCCGGCGCCGCGCCCGCGACCGGTGCAGCAGCAGCCGCGACAGCAGCCGCGCTTGCAGCAGCGCCAAGCCCCGCGGCGCTAGACCTGGTACGTTTTGCAGGTCGGTTATCCTACTTTTATGATCAATGGCAATTGATAACTAATGACCTCGTTGTATTATCGTGGATAGGAGGTTACAAGATACCGTTTACTAAACCTGTCTATCAGTTACACGAACCAAGTTTACCTGCATTAACTTCATGTGAGTCCTTTAAATACAAGGTGGCCATCACTGACCTTCTAAACAGTGGTGCTATTTCACATTGTGAACCATGTGAAGGACAGTTTCTTTCTAGTTATTTCCTGATTAAAAAACCCAATGGCAAAAACAGATTTATTTTAAACTTAAAGTCTCTAAACAAGTACATCGTAACAGAACATTTCAAAATTGAAGATCTAAGAACAACATTAAAATTAGTATCAAGAAACAGTTTCATGGCCACCTTTGATTTAAAGGATGCGTATTTTCTAGTACCTATACACCCGACGTATAGAAAGTACCTACGATTTAGGTACGAGGGTCAAATTTACCAATTCAATGTTTTGCCGTTTGGTTTAAACACAGCTCCATTTGTGTTCACAAAGCTATTAAAACCGGTAATTTGTTTACTGAGATCATTAGGTTATCTGTCATCTATCTACTTAGATGACATTTGTATCATGTCTAATAATTATCAAGATTGCTTAGATAATATTTTACAGACAAAACATATTTTAGAGTCCTTAGGATTCATAATTAACATTAAAAAAAGTTGTATGATTCCGAGTAATATTTGCAAATACCTTGGTTTTGTGATAGATACAAAAGAATTTCATGTTAGCCTTCCTAAGGAAAAACGAAATCTAATTAAACAAGAGTTACAATCGTTTCAATTGAAATCTCGTTGTAAAATAAGACAGTTTGCTCGCTTGGTAGGCCTCCTCACTTCGTCCTGCCCCGCGATTCAGTACGGTTGGCTTTACACCAAGCAGATGGAAAGATGCAAATACCTTGCATTGTGTAAAACGAGTAATTATGATAGCCACATGTCTTTACCACAGTATTTGCAGGACGATTTTTCCTGGTGGTTAAAATCTATTGATACCGCAGTGAATCCTATTAGACGGGACAGCTACTGTCTAGAAATATTTTCAGACGCTAGCAAAAAAGGGTGGGGGGCAGCATGCGGTGCGGAGACCGCCAGTGGCCAGTGGAGTAACACAGAGTCTAACAAACATATTAACTGTCTAGAACTCCTGGCTGCTTTCTTGGGCTTACAAACATTCGCAAAAGGATTAAAAAATTGTCAGGTGTTACTACGCGTTGACAACACAACTGCTATTTCGTATATCAACCGTATGGGTGGAGTAAGATTTCCACATTTAACTGAAATCACAAAATCTTTGTGGCAGTGGTGTGAAGCTCGTGGTATATTTGTATTCGCTTCATACATAAGCTCGGAAGATAACGAAATAGCAGATGCTGAGTCTAGAAAATCTCACCCCGATACCGAATGGGAGATTAAAGATCATGCTTTTGAAAAGATTGTGAGAGCCTTTGGGCAACCAAAAATTGATCTTTTCGCATCAAGGTTGAATAACAAATGTGTTAAGTACGTCTCATGGAATAGAGACCCAGGAGCATGCGCTGTGAATGCTTTTACTTTAAATTGGTCAAATCTTTGTTTCTACGCATTTCCTACTTTTGCGGTTATATTAAAAGTATTAAGAAAACTTATATACGACCAGGCGGAGGGTATTGTTGTGGTTCCATTTTGGCCCACGCAACCTGGTTTCCACTTTATCAAAAACTTCTCTGTTCAGAATTAGTTCAGTTTAGACCCTCTGATAAAGTGTTATTGTCTATTTCCAACAGTGTCCCCAAGCTCACGTTGATTGCAGGGAAGTTATCAGGACGGCGTTACGAAACAGAGGAGTACCACCATCATCTTTAGATATTATGATAGCTTCTTTATCTGAAAGGTCAATAAAACAATATGACGTTGCCATTCGACGTTGGGTAAACTTTTGTAAGACTCACAATATCAAAATACATGAGGCGTCAATTCCGATGATTATGTATTTTCTCACTGAGTTATTTCATTCCGGCTTACAATACGGATCTTTAAACAGTCATCGCTCCGCTCTGTCTTTGATCTTAGGATCGAGAGTAGGGTCTGATGATCGCGTTGCTAGGCTATTCAAAGGTTTTTACAGACTTCGTCCTCCAGCCCCAAAATATAATATCACTTGGGACCCGTCAATAGTTTTAGAATTCTTATCAAAATGGTACCCAAATAATAATTTAAGTTTCGAACATTTAACCAAAAAGGCCGTAACTTTGCTCATACTTGTAACTGCACACAGGGTGCAAACCATTAGCAAAATCAAATTAGAAAATATGAACGTCACTGATAATCTTATATTGATCAAGATAAACGATTTGTTAAAAACATCTCGACCTGGTTTATCTCAACCTTGTTTAAATATTCCATTTTACAAAGATCGACCGGAAATATGTCCCGCTGAGGCTCTTATAGAATATATTGATAGGACAAAACATTTGAGAAACAATGCCAATAGCCTTTTTATAAGTATTAAAAAACCACATAAATCAGTAACCACAAATACCATCAGTCGGTGGATAAAAGATATATTATCAATTAGCGGAATTGACACTTCAGTATTTTCTGCCCACTCCACCAGACACGCAGCCACCTCAGCTGCTCATAGAGCTGGTGTCAATATTGACACGATACGAAAAGCAGCTGGGTGGAGTGGTAGCTCCAATGTTTTCGCTAGATATTATCATAGAGACATTCAATGTGAACAAACTGATCAATTTGCCTTATCAATCCTAACCTCTGATCGATGTTAGATTTAATTACTTAAAATTAATAACTTAAATTTATCTACCCCTAATTAAAGAAAAACTACAATTTAATTACTTTATTACTTGTAAGGTTTGATTAATATACATGTACCTAAGCATAAAAATTCAGTGTTTTAATATTTCACCATCTTTCAAAATCTACATTGTTATCTTAATCTCGAAGGACGAAGCAACGAAGTATAATTGGAGATTAAACGAACTTACCTGAAGTGAAGTTCTATCCAAATTATACGAGTTGCTTCGTCCGAAGAGATTAGTTCCCTCCCAACCCTATGAACCCCATACCTAAAGTGAAATATTAAAAAAGGTTCCAGGCTTTCAACTAAATGAGTGGCGGTACAGGCATAACTATCAGGAAGACAAAGTACCGACAAAAAAAAAAAAAAAAAATATTCAAACTTAGTGGATGAAAGGCGATACCCTAGACGTATTACTACATTGTTATCTTAATCTCTTCGGACGAAGCAACTCGTATAATTTGGATAGAACTTCACTTCAGGTAAGTTCGTTTAATCTCCAATTTTATTCTTTTTAGTGCAATGTAAGTAGTATACATCAAGCTATAGATAACCAGTATAAGCTGACTTCTGATTTTACGAAAAATCTATACAATGCGAGGTCAGCTAAAACTGTAAATGTATAACTTGATGTGCAGCCGTGTGTATGTACAGACGCCAGCACATCAAGCTAATACAACCTGTCAGATTTCTTTAATAGATTTTCAACTTTAGCGCTAAAGCATAAGGTTCAAAGTTGATTGGGAAAATCTGACAGTTTCGGGTAGCTTGATATGCTGGCGTCTGTACATTCTACTGCAGTCCAGTCTAAACTTATGTTATTATATTTTAGTCTGTTAATTTCTCAGTATGCCTAGAAATGATTAAATTTAATTATAAAACCACACCCAGTTTTAAGTTACAAGGAATATACCCACAAGTGCCGTATGCCCCCAAAAATGTTTAAGGGATAGTTTCTTCAAGTTCAGTTAAGTCAAAGCGAAGCAAAAGGCGTAGGAGAGGCTGTTGTGGTGCAGCACGAGAGAGGCATATTTCCAGCATTGGAGTGCGATAGGCTGAGTTGATTGAAGTCAAAGATGTGATCAATGTTTACTCCTATTCCTGCTGAGTCTGGAAACAGGCGTTTGCTACAGTGGAGTAATAACTGCCTGCCTGCCTAGCCTTTTCCCAACTACGTTGGGGTCGGGTTCCAGTATTACCGGATGCAGCTGAATACCAGTATTTTACATGGAGCGGCTGCCTATCTGACCTCCATAACCCAGTTACTGGGTAATACGATACCCCTAGGTAAGACTGGTTGTCAGACTTTCGGGCTTCTGACTACCCGTAACGACTGTCAAAGATCTACGAATGAAAGCCGGGACCAACGGCTTAACGTGCTTTCCGAGGCACGGAGGGGTCTCGGTATGTAAAGATGGTCACCCATCCACAGACCAATCGCGGCAAGCGTAGCTTAACCTGATCGATCGACCTGTGCGGCTGTTACTATTTAGCCACGGGCCCCTCAGTGGAGTAATAACTAACCTAATATTATTAAGTACAAGAAGGTGATACTTAGACCACGTTCTCCATCCACTTATCAAAAAGAATTTCACGCTGTCACACCGTTGCTAGTTGAGAAAACATTTTGCGACGGGACCGCTTCCATTTTTCATCTTGTAAGTACCTACTGTGGTGTAATTATCACCCCCCTCCCCTTTCCCCTTGTTGTCAGTTCCAGGGAGGGGTGAATTTCGTTGGCTAGTGTAACTTTCATTTTTCTTATAGAAGTGTTGATGAGGTAGAGACTTTTAGGGAAATTAATTGTTTATGGAATTGACATAATGGCCCTGATTCCCTTGTTCACGAAGTAAGTAAGTAAGTAAGTAAGTTTTATTTGTTTAAACATGGTGTACACACATTGCATGCAGGATAATAGTGGTATACAGAAAAGTTCTAACATGTTCAGCCGCATATCGTGGCGTACAAATTGGTAGGGAGAGATGGTGCATAAACCGTGATAATATTCATCAAAATTACATTTCATCATTATTCATTAAATATTAGTTATAATTACAATTCAATAAGCATATTTTTAGATGCAATCCAATGCAAAGTAGTCATTAAATAAAATGGTCAATAATAAAATGAATTACTTACTGTCATTGAAAATTTCAATTAAAATTACAATTATTCCAAAAACAAAAAAAAATTCGAACTAAACTAAATTTAAGTTCAGTAAATCTTTTTATTTCTATTTCATTAAGAAAAGGACAGAAGATAAATATTAGTTTAGTCCTGTCAAATTAGTCAGCGCCTGACGAAAATTGACGTATTTTTAGTAGCCAATTTTTTTAATCACGTCTAAATTTGTCTATGGAGTATCTTAATTTGATAGGACTGAACTAATGTTTATCTTCTGTCCTTTTCTTAATGAAATAAAAAGAAAAAGATGTACTGAACTTAAATTTAGTTTAATTTGTGAACCAGGGAATCGCCGCTACTACCTCGATTCGCGCGTTAAGGCCATTTTATACAACTGTCAAAGAAATATAGTTGTGAAATGAATGTTATCATGGTAGTCTGGAAGCCGAACACCCCAAAAAGGTTGGGAAAAATCTAGGCAGCTGATGATGATCAGCGGGTAGTAACAAATAATTTCCCTGACTTTACCTGTGATGTTTTATGAGTTTGGTGAAATTTGTTGAATTAAAATTGAAACAATCGCTAGAAATGTAATTAGGGGTTATAGAAACGAGTCTACTACTTTTTTGGAAAAAGTTAACAGTTTGCGAATGCGTGTACTATGATAAAGCTCTGACGTGGACTGTCAATTTGTATGATTGATAGTTGTTATTTTGGTCTCATTCCATTTAAAAGCCAGTTTTCTGTACCAGGCTTTTAATATCCATTCAAGTAATAATTGAATCATTTAAGTATGTACCTACACGTGACTGAATCTTTCTACTTTCCTTTTTATTTACATTTAATATTCTCGGTACAAAAGTTATAAAAGAATTTGATTACCTACACGAGAAAACATTCCAAAAAGATCTTGCGAAATTACGTTCATAATCAATCGGGCAGACAGTTACAAGAAAAAAAAATATGTATACCTATAGAAAAAAATCTTGCACCAAACTGAGGGTATCGCACTTATACAAAATTAAACAAGGTGTACGGAAAATTCAATCTAATCTAAACTTCCTTCAATCCAATTTGAATTTCCTCACCTTACCTCACCCCTTACCACCCCCCTGAATAATCCCCCTTGCAATTTGCCCTAGTCCTTGCTGTCAATTCGTACGCTGGCTTTAGGACAGCTAACTACTATCTATTATACAGAACTCTGGGCATACCTAACCCCTAACTGTTTGTACAAAAAGATAGTGCTTGGGTTTAAAGGGTGTTCGGGACATCGACGCGCAAACTGTAGCCAGGAATTCACCATCATGAGTGTAGACCTGGCGTAGACATTTTTCTTCAGTTATCAAAAAAAAAAAACAACTGTTAGGTACAGACGCCAGCACATCAAGCTACTACAATCTGTAAAATTTCTTTAATCGATTTTCAACTTTATCGCTAAAGCATAAGGTTCAAAGTTGATTGGGAAAATTTGACAGTTTCGGCTAGCTTGATGTGCAGTTGTCTGTATATAGAAAAGTACGAAAGAAAGAAAGAAAAATGCGTTTATTGGCACAATAGCAAAATAAATACACGTTAAAACTATAAAAACAGAAAACAAAGATTATAATGCCAAAAGGGCCTCAGCTCAGCATAATGTCAGATGACAACAGAGGGCTATATGACTGTCTGTTTGTTCCGGCTAATCTCAAAACGGCTGGAAAACAATTGAAAACGGACTTAATGCGTTAGCAAGTTTCTACCATTCTACCTTAGGGTTATGCACAGACAAAACATACTAGGTGCAACATGATAGAAATCAACTTGAATAAAATAATAAATCAAATACAAAAATAAATACATATATAGGGTGACTGGTAATTAGTGACCGATACTTAAACACATGATTCTACTCATGACAACAAACAACTTTTACTATGGGGGGACCAAACCCGAAATCGCGATAAAAAAATCAGCTGTTCCCTACATTTTGACGACTCGTACGAACATAAATGTAGGGAACAGCTGATTTTTTTTCGCGATTTCGGATTTCGATATAACTGTCTGTTTGTTCCGGCTATTCTCGAAACGGCCGGACCGAATTCGACGGGACTTTCACTGGCAGATAGCTGACGTTATAAGTCCTAGGTTAATCGGCGTATCTTTTTGTTTTAGAAAAAGAAAGGGTTTCGCGCAAAAAAATTTGAAACACATGAAATACAATTTATTTGCCGATGTGCACGCGAACGAAGTCGCGGGCACAGCTAGTACGTAATAAATAAGCGAAGCCGTCATACTAGCTAGTTTAATAACAAAATATTCATTTAAAAATAGTTCACGTACAGTACACAGCAAAGGTATTGTTGTTTACTGAAATGCAGTCTATTAACTGAGGACAATAGTGCAAGAGAATATTACCCGTACAGAGAGCAGAGATGTGTCTCCTCGCTGTGGGATCACGTATCCGAATTATAATGTAGATACGACAGTGTGCGGTCGACGGTCTCGTGTCCTATCGCTGTTGTTGTGTGTTGTCGTTCAAAGGTGTCAATTCGCATAGTAGAGGTGTGACTATGGGATAGATATTGTATTTTGTGTTTCGATGTTACAAGAGGTAGGTATAGGCAAATATTTTGATACAAACGTGTGTATCTATTTTTCTTTTGCCTAAAATGCATCGATTCATTCAAACACCGCGGGGTTTGTTGGTTTTGAGGTATAAAATGAAGAAAAAAAAACATATTTCATCAAATTGAGCTAATTGAACTTTCTAAATGTTTAAATTGAAATAGGAGGGAGCCGTTACGATTGACAAAATATATTTACAGATCTTTAAATAATATTATACTTACAGGAGGTATAGGCAAATTATGTTTATCTATTTTTAATTTCTCAAACAGCCAACGACTCTGTATGTTGATTTGTAAAAATTGAAAAAAAAAAATGCTGATCATTTGCATTTTTCGAAATTGCAAATTGCAATAAACAACTTTCAATATCTCATTACCACTGAAAAGAAAAACCAACAAAGCATTCAGTATTTCCAGAATAAAAGTGTTGATCCATGCTTCTCAACATTGTATTGTATGTTGGTTTCAAAGAAATGCAATATAAATATTATTCACGAACAAGCACGTTTTATCCACTAGTTACATCACTACGGTCGACGCACCGCCTTTGACGCAACTCATAAAACCTAAATATGAGTCCCGAGTATTTTGCTGAGCTCAGTATTTTGTTGAGAAGTATTTTGTTAAGCTGAGTATTTTGTTGAGCTATATCATTAGTATATTGCAATAATGTGTGGAGTTTGTCGTTTTATTTGCTTTTCATAGAAATTCTCAAAGGACGTATTAGGTGTATAAATAATATTACTCTGAAAGGTGGATAGATGTGTTTATGTCTGTGTGGTTGCAGTTTTCAAGATAAAACATTTACACGAGATATTATGGAGTTTTTGGAATTGAAAATACAGTATCAGGTGTATCTTTATTACGATTGTCAGTATCTAAAATAAAATGTAACACGTGGGGACGGCAATACGACAGTAAATGAAAAAACTGTTCGAGCATCGAAATAAAATAAAAAAAAATTAGCCAACTAGCTATAACTAATTGGATATTTAATTTAATTTTTGTTTGTAGACTGGAAACGTCAACACGTCACGGACAAGGGCAGCTAGATGATGATCATCATCTTCCTGCCCTCTTCCCATATTACTTGTGGTTGGCACAACACGTTTTCTTCTTCCATTCTCCCCTTTCAACCGGCACGCTATCATTCATTTCCTTCTCTTTCACATAGTTCAGTCGTTAGTTAGATATACGAAGTTTAATTCCCGAATCTCAAGCCCCAAGATACAGACTAATTGTCTAATTTGGGGCTCACTGGTAACTAACATTAGAAAGAAAGAAAGAAAAATTGTTTATTCTGCAGAAACAAAACGCACGTTATGTATAAAAAAAATACATAAAAGATCAACGTAGTCAAAAGCCTCGTACTCAAGAATTATAAAATGTTGACAATTTTGTCCATTGCTTAATGTCAGGGCCAGGGACCAAAGACCACACACATTAATAATTGACATTGACAATAAATTAATACATTTATTATTAATCCGTGATGCGCTCGCGAGTCGCGACACTGGATAATGACGACAAAACAGTGGTCTCGAACCTACCGATTTTTCGGTATTTCTACCGATATGGGCTCACATAATTTATAACAATCATACAAATAAAACAAATTAGTCTGTAAGTTTTTTTTTAATCAATAAACGAATTTGAATATTGTATTTTTTTGTCAATTACCTACCGATCTCACTCTACGACGTTCGAGACCACTGCAACAAAACAACAGCCCTCCTCCTCTCTTTCACACGCTGTCTACATCTCTCTATCTAATGTCCTATCGTAGGTATGCTGGAAAAGATTTCTTATGAAATACGTATCACCTTTGTACCCATTTTTCTGTTCTGTTTTTTCTTGTCTGTTTATATATGTGTGTACATAAATGGTAAAATAAATAAATAAATCAAAACAGACAGGAAAAGTAACTACTTTTGTAACAAACAAAAAACAATAATAAGAACAAATGTAACCCACACCTAAGACATTTTAATTTGAGTTTAATGTTGCTTATGCTATATACCTGGATAATAAGCAATTTTCTATTCCTATTATCTAATTTACTATCGTACTGAGACACCTAGAGTAGTGGTAGCCCAGTAAACATTGCCTCGACTTACGACTTGCAGGTCACAGGTAGGCACTTTACTTTGTGTTAATTATTTCATCACCACTGCTCTCAAAACGGTGAAAGAAACAATCGTGAGAAAACCAGACCCAACAATTTGAAGATGTGTTATCCACCGACCCGCACTGGGCCCGCGTGGTGGATTACGGCCCACTCCCTCTCAGAGAGGAGGCCTGTGTCCCAGCAGTAAGACTGATTATGCTATCGTACTGATGTCCCAAACCTGTATGTGTATAACTGCCTCCCCATTAATTCTACAGCATAATCCTTTATTTCTCAAGGCTGCGTATCCAACAAAAAACCAGATCAACAATAGTTTTCTTATCCTCATCACTAGCTCATGTGTGCCCATTTTACTAGGGCGTTTCAATTCCCACGGGCAAGCCCCGTGATTTATCAGTTACGTCACTTTACGTGGTCATAAATTATATAGGCGTTTAACGCATTCCGGGTCCCATATTGTGAAAAGTGGCGAATACAGTGGTGGTCTGTCAAGATAATTTATTAAACCCTAATCTTGGAAAAGCAATTTAAGTTTTACGATTTTATTATTTTCTTTTATTGAAAATATTTTTATGGTTGTAATTTATGGTTTTGTGGCATTGTGATTTTAAAACAAATGGGTTCGTATTTTGTGTAACTTTGTAACCTTTAAACAAAGTAGGTATCGTACCGTTTTGTGGATAAAAATGTACGTATATGCGATTCGGTACCCAAAACAATAAAAATGGATAACTTAATCCAGTTTCTTAACCTTGAACAACTGTTTGTCTGTCTAGACATTGGAAAGGGGTAACGTAAAATGTTATAGCTATTCTTGTTACTTAAACCTATTTGATGCTTAAAACATAAAAAAATACGTGTGCACGGTGCAGTTACAAATGGCGATGCAACTGGTATCTGCATGAACAGCACTTAGTAGGCGAATATTTTATGGATACTTTAATTTCGGTATCCATTTCCGAAACTTTATGTAGGCTTTTGCGTTTAGAAAGGCAGAATATATGGTTAAGGAAATCAAATGTTGCCCATTTTATATGTTAGTTGACAGACCTTTTTAATAAAAGGGACTTAATTGTTTTAGGGCTGATTAATCGGCAGAGAACTTTTATTCGAGGAATAAAATTGAAGTTTGACAGGTTTTGTATGAAATAACTGTCAAAATTTTAAAATTCTTTCTAGAATAAAGATAAGAGATGATTGAAAAACCAGCCCTTAGTTGCGTTACGCTTTTGGAATGAGAATTGTATTTTAACTGCGGCGTATTGTTTGATTTTTAAATACGAATTTTATTTAAACAGCGTTTCGTATGCCACCATTATTTTAAGTTTTTATTTAGGTAGATAGTATATAGTTTGTATGCAAAATACGCGCATTGACGTGGATTTGCGGACACCAGCCCGTATTACCTATTACCTAGGTAGAGAGTACAATATTTTTTTACAATAAATCTTTTTTACATAATACAAATATCATCATTCATTGTTTATCATACTCATTGTTTCCCTGAAGGGTCAGGCATCCTTTTTAGGGTTCTGTAGTCAACAAGGAACCCTTATAGTTTCGCCATGTCCGTCTGTCCGTCCATCCGTCCGTCCGTCTGCACCTTAGCTCAGAGACTTAGTACTATAATTTAGCACGGATATACATATAAGCATGTCGACAAAGTGGTAAAATAAAATCAAGAAAAAAAAAATTAGGGTAGCTAAAAAAAACATCCCCACTTTGTGTGTACAGCCGTACACATAAAGTGGGGATGTTTTTTTTTCTCTTCTACCCCATGGCCTCACCATGGGGTAGACGAGAAGGTATCGTTGGATAGGTCTTTCAAAAATATTGCCGGTTTGTGTAAACAATTTATCGATGCAGGGATCTGTTTGTGAACAACTGTCTCCCCCCCCTCCAGTTAAATTGTTGTTTTTGGATTTGTGAAAAAATTCACGGTAGTAGGTACTATATATAACGAAATTATTAGGAAAACTATCACAACTAAGTAGGCTTTACAAGTTTACAAGTAATAATCGACCAACTTACATTTGCAGTTGCAATGTATGGGAGAACATGTTTTTCAACTACAATTTTAAATTTGTTCTTGGGATAAATTTATTACAACTACGGAACCCTTCATTGTGCGTGGTCCGACACGCAATTGGCCGTTTTTAATTTTTATTTTTAGCTAAATACTCAAAACTATTCATTTCAGAACTGCCTCTCTTGCAATACTTAAACAGCATTAAAATCTACCTTATCCCATACAAAACCCCGTTAACAGCGCCAAAGTCTCCACCACAGCTATGCGATAACTTCCAACCGATGGAGCTCGCCTAGCCAGCGATACAGTTTTACGAGGACCTTATCTACCGACGTTTGCATAGAAAAGTACGAGTTTCTGAGCCGTTTCCCTCGGCAGATGTATGGTTAGTACTCCCAGATGTTTTCCCGATCGATAACTGTGAATAGAGATTTTTTAAGATGCGTATATTCAGTGTGTATAAAGATTCTCGTGATTTGTTGAGCTGTGCGCGATTGAGGGAGGAATTGATGTCTTCAAGTAGGAGATTAGGGGTTATGATACGTTATTGCGAATGATTCCATTGCTTCGGATTGAAAGATTATTGAAAGTGTGTCAGTTTTTTTTTTATACGGGGAGGTATTTTTTTCTTGTAGGAGTATGTCGTAAAGGGCTGAATTGACATTTCGTAACAGCTGTATTGATTATATGATTGTATCATATTTGCTATAGTATTTTTATCTCACGAAGGGACGCACGCTTTACTTATGGTAAACAAGTGTACAAACACGCTGTGAATGTGTGCGTGAAGAGGAGTAGAGTGGTCAGCATATAACACCCACACGCAAACACACACACACTCTTCCGTCTCCACCAGTGTCTCGGACGGTACCGAGAGCTCCTGCAACGCTCGGCACGCTCCCGAAACGCGTGTCGCTTCATGAGATAAAATTTCTCTAGACTAAACAATACCTACCTGAAAGAGCCTCTGAAGTTTTGCCCGCCTGCCCCAGAAGGAGGATAATGCTTTTACAGACATTTTCAACTACCTTTATTGGAAATAATATAACGATCCAGTCCCATTAATTCCTGACACAAAACAAAAAAAAAATCAAATCCAATCCGCGTTCCAACTCATAAGTCCCAAGTTTATCTTTTTGCGAAAGCGCTGATTAATCTGGAACATTATCATCTACCTTTTGAAAAACTGCTGAGCGAGCATCTCGGTTCATCCGCCATCCTCCTCCTGTTATGCAATCGATTTGTCCTCACGGCGGCGGGCTATTTACCCGGGACCCGGGGCCCGGGATCCCGGCTTGTCCCGGGTTTAATTAAAGTCCGTACTAAGTCGATGCGATAGCATTGCCTACGTTTAATTGCGACACCGGATTGTGTTCTGTTTTTTTAAGCGATTTTATATTAGCGTTGCGCTTTTGTTTTTGATTTATTGTTTGGTGTTGTTTCATGATATCAAAGATTGGTTGGAAGAAATAAAGAAAGAAAATCGCCATAGTAATACGTGCATATAAAAATATAATTTCGGATACGTTTACGTATTTTCAGTTGGGGTAACACTTCTCTGATGGTAATTATATTTTGCCCATAATTAGTTGCATTTTTGTCTTGGTTGTAATTATTTAGAAAATAGTCGAAATAACCCTAATCACCTTTTATATTATAATTTCATTTGATTCGGACATTTTTCAGTGTTGACATGAACACATTAATACTCTGCTCCACTATTAATTACTTCAAAACTTATAGTTTCAAGCTTTCAAAATCAGCTGTGGGATACCTCAGAAACTCTAAATTAAATTTTCCAGAAAGCAGCAAAATAACTACAGCGATCCATCTTAACAATTAAATTTAGTTTCCATTCTTAGACAGACATCTACCTGTCTACTTGCTGGATGTTCCAAATTGATTCATTCATCATTAATACAATTAAAATATTGGAGAATCGGGTTTAATTGAGTTTACAGAAAATTTAAGACACACTGCGGATTGAGGTTGGACGGGTAGTGATTGTTGTTGTAAAATATTATAGAATGGTCGTTTTTCCTAAAGATTTGCTTTCGAGATTTTATTGTTTCGAGTTTGGTTATGTGCATGTGTGAAGTTAGATTTTGTGAGAGATTTACTTTAAATCTATCAAAATCATGTAGCCTTTTCCCAACTATGTTGGGATCGACTTCCAACCTAACCGGATGAGGGGAAAAATGCAATAAGTCCTTTATTTTTTTTGCTCAAGTTCTTTTTTTTTCTACCCGTCACATTTTTTTTTGTCAAATCCAGTGAGAAAAGCAGAATATACTGTTTTCCCGGGATCATTTAATTTTTGTGGACCTCATAATCGTGGGCTTGCAATATTGGGTCGGCTTTAGTTTGACTTCGACCCCTCAACAAAAAAAGAAATTCTGCGTAATGCCAGACGGCAATTAAAAATAAATACTTTGGCGTTTTGCATATATGTATATATTTCAGACGGATTGTCGAATCTGCTGTTTAACATGACCACTGGCCGTTTAAAAAAACAGCTCCGTTATGTAAAGCTGAATGACGTTTAGTGATTTTCCATAATTAATGAACTTTTTAACAGGGAAGGGGCTTGTGCCTAAGTAGTAACAGCAGCACGGGTCGATCGATCAGGTTAAGCTATGCTTGCCGTGGTTGGTCCGTGGATGGGTGATCATCTGCACATAATAAACCCCTCCGTGCCTCGGAAAGCACGTTAAGCCGTTGGTCCCGCTGTCATTCCATTACGGGCCGTCAGTAGCCCGAAAGTCTGACAGCCAGTCTTACCATGGGGTATCATATTACCCAGTAACTGAGTTGTGGAGGTCAGGTAGGCAGTCGCTCCATGTAAAATACTGGTATTCAGCTGCATCCGGTTAGACTGGAAGCCGACACCAACATAGTTGGGAAAAGGCTAGGCAGATGATGACTGAATTTTTAACACGCAGAATTGCATAAACATTTTTCTATGCAGCAATATTGACACTCGAAGCTCTGCCTCTCTTGACCACAATAATGGCGTCCGAAACAGAAATAAATAAAACGAGTAAAATGGGTAAGAATTAGGTCCCCTTACTCAAGTGATTTTAAGGACAGTTTGAATTTAAAGTCAATCATCATATCATCAGAGTTTTATGGAAGTCAGTCCTAACTAAATAACCAAGTAACGGCGACCAACTTGGAAGTAGCGCTCGCCGGCCGCTGCTGCGGCACCGTTTGCTTCGCTCGCTCGACTCGCGCGAGTAGTCACAGTTCTAACAAAACCTGAACAAATTGGTCAGAGTGTCCTAACATAGTTATTGCGTCCAATTCTACATGAGAAGCCACCACAAGCGCTTATTGTGACTGCAGATACTTAAGCCTTTCTGCCTTACGTCTAAACGTCGTGACGGTTTTATTTTAAACATAACGTAATGGCAATCCATCTGAACGTTATTCAGTTTTTTTATAATATATAACGGGGCTGTTTTGTAAAATAACTAGCGGTTTTGTGAAACAGCAGATTCGACAATCCATCTTCCACATATACTCGTACATCCTACGAAAGCGTGTACTGTTGATTTTGAATTACACATTGATTGGTCAGCAGAACCTACCCCCAGGGGAAGAAGACGTGATTTATGTATTATGGTCAGCAGAAATGATGCTCCTACACAAACAAGGGGTTTTGTGAGGGGTGCTTGTCTGTATTGTTCGTTGAAATACATTTTGAGGTTTTTTTTCAATAAGATACGATCCGGATTCAAGCAAGATTCAAGAGCAAAATTCCGAAAAGAGAAAGTGAAGTTACTTGTACTTACGAGTTTATTGTACTTTGTCGGGATAGTTTAATAACCAAGTACAATTTTTAACATTTTCTGTAAAATAGAGGAGTGTATCTATGTCTATAACTATTTTATCAATCTCCTTTTCAATATTTTTTCAAATCTAGATAGACTCACTTCAACTGTAGCATTCCATCCTTAAAAATTGTCATTTATTCCCGGATACCTAAACAAAAACAAATACAATAAAACTCCCTTTCAAACAAAAACAATAAAACTACAAACTACTCGCATAAACAATAATACTCCGAACAAACAAGCGAACGGGAACATGATAATTAAAATTTTTTTCATCGACACTTGAGCTTCTAAAAGGCGTGGAGCAATTGAAATTAAATAGTCACTGTTTCAACTTAGAATCGTTAAACAAAGAGCTTGTTACAACTTGGATATAACTTGGCACTTAACCGGGATAGTCGACGGTAAAGCGCTGGTCTTACAGACGGCGAGTCAGCGGCGATCGACTACAAACTTGCAAGAAACTGGTAAAATTTTGTAGAAGATCTTATTTATGGAGTAAAAATGGGAGATTAAGGACTTGTTACACCACCTTTTGAAAAGTAAAGGGAGCTCGCGGCCTCGACCACGACTTGTTGCACGAACGGCTACAATCTTGGCCGTAGAGTCTCCGACCAGGTGCGGCCGAATTTTCTTCAAAATTGCGGCCAGTCGTGGTCGTGGCCGCATAAGGCGCGAGATCTTTTACGGTTTACGAACCTGGCCAAGTTTTATTCCCCTTTTGAATTTTTCTAATACCTACACCTTTCTGGAATTTGTGACAGAGGCCATAGATCAAAAGCCAAGAAATACATTGACCTGAATTGGAAATTTTATAGCGAAGAAACGAAAATTCTGGCCAGACTTCAAAATGATTGAGCTCAATGGTGCTGATCCACGCGTCATGTTCATGAACGGGCAACGTCAGTTGGGACTGCTCAACACTTAGCTGCCTCGGCTTATTTTTAATTATTCTATTTTTGGATTGTTTGTTTTGTTACTATTTGCTGTACTCTGGACGCTTTTAACGTGTACGTACTTTTTTTGAAATTCAATATTAATTATGTAACTAATATTTTTCTAACAATAAAATTTAAGTGTCCATGGAGTTTCTTGCCCGTTCTTCTCCATAGGTACCTATTACGCTTTTGAATGGGCCACTAGCTTCATATTTTCTGACTGACCGACTCCTTGACAATTCAAAACTGCCTGTAAATGGATTAATTGAAATAAATGCTTTGAGTTTGAATTGCCCGATATCAAACCTATCTCGTACTTTGATTCTTATCTAGCTACAATACAAATAACATACCAAGTTTGCTAGCTGGCAGTGGCGGAAAATTCCTAAGACCACGTTTTCGAGGACATCGGACGAAGGGAACTGTCCTTCGATACCGGGAAATGCTTAAAATAAACAATATAAGAGGTAAAAATAAAAATAGACATCGAGGACGATATATATTGCATCTAACGTGGGCTTATTTTATTTGTTACAGTATCCGGATATATCAGCTGTGTGAAGTTTTCAACAATATTTTAGAGTGCCCGTGGACATTTTAGTTTTAAAGCCGAACTGCAAAGCAATTACTTGGGAAAGTCAGGGACCTAACAACATGTTATAGGTGACACAACATGTTGTAATAAACATGTTATACCTAGGTCAAAACATATCGATATAAAAGGATTTATAAAATCGGGTTATCGTTATTATAATCGTCCCAAATTCAGTATATCGAGTTCCACAAGTCTGCAGAATTTAGTCGGACAGTTTTTTAGTCACACTCAGACTTATTAGTAGAGTTAGATACTATTCGCTTGTTCGTTTTTGTTTACTGCTTAGATCAGCACCCCAATTGCGTAACATACTAACAATCCGAATTTTTTTGAAGGAAATTCATAATCCACTGCTTCATATGTTTGAAAAATTCGTCTACTTGACAACGTAAATAATGAAATGAATTTTGTTGAATTGTCAAAATAAAAGGCATAGCCAGTGTGAGTGTTACGCTCTTAGGCTGCTGTCTTGCTTAATCTAGCTTTTCAGATTAAAAAAAAGAAAGAAAATAAATTTATTTAGCACAGACTAAAAGGCACAGAATATAATATAGAATAGAGTCTTTATTAAAATAATACATAATTGATAAAATTACAGACATTTATATAGAATTTTTACAAGGGTGTTTTACATAAACCAGAAAAAAACATAAAATAAATGTGTAAGTGCTTAAGAAATTAGCCGGAAAGTGTGCTTCACGGCTACGCCAAAAAGGCCCAGTTCAGCAAAAAATGCCAGACAACTAGTGCCAAGTAAAATTGTAATTTATCAGGTGCAACCAATTTCAATAGAATTTTATAAAAGAAACCCCTTTGTTAGTATATTATGTAAATATATTAAGCTCTCTCTATTACGTGCATCGGAATTTGGATTTATGAGTCACTAATGCCTTTATGTCATTTTGCAGTCGCGCTGTAACTTCCTCGGCTGAGTTATGTACCTTACCTACTCAATGGCGGATAGTGGTTACATCGTGTTCAATGAATTTTGAATTTATGACGCATTACCTGCAACTTGTACTATGATTTAGTGTATTTTATCGTTCGTGGCTTTACCTAAATTATCTTTAATAAACCTCTTCGCATACTGTGACATGCGACTGCTACTGCTCGTCGACAACACATTGTCGTGTCGCATGCGACTGTCATCAGGTGTGCGCGTGCACCGTGCGTCCAGACGATGCGATAAGAAGCGAGAACGTTCAACTCCCCTAGCCTGTCGTTGCGACTTTGCAACTCGACGCCAAGTGTGCGAAGCTTTCATCTTCTTCTTAGCAGGTCGATGGCCATCTAAATGAACTCGGCACAGAATTCGGCAACGTGTTTGACGCCATCACTAGCATACTAAACACCAAGTGCGAAGCTTTGAACAAAATAAATGAAAATTGTCGGCCGCAGCCTGTTGTTGCGTCTAGTTGCTGAGCTGCCGCAGTCACATGTCGCATAGTGTGCGCCAAGTCTAAGTTAGTCAACCATCAAAACAAGTAATTGCATCAAGACAGCATAACAATTTGAGGCTTTATTTTATTTTTTTGGCAATCCAATTTTGTGGGTTGCTTCGTAAGATTTTGGCAACTCAACCTCATTTCATAAGTCGTGGCCTGACAGCCTAACCGAAAACATGCTAATAACGTCTCCATTACGCTAATAAAATTCAATTGACCAACAACAATAATATCTGTCTTATTATTTCGCTGCCGCTTCGCTTTTCTTTAGGCCGTGGCCTCGACTGTGCCTCAACTGAAGCCTTGAGTCCCGCTAGTGCTACTTCAGTTGAAAATCCGTTACAATTTGATGGGCCTCGACTTTGTAAGGAACATTTGTTTTTGTGAAATTTCTGTTTAGTAAAAGTCACTCTTGGGTAATATAATTTTTATACATTTTGTATTGAGATTAAGTCAGTCTAGTTTTGAGGTTTTTGGAGCTTTTTGCTTTTCAAATCATTTTTATAATGCAAAACGTGATGTAATTTTATAATAAGGTTGAAATATCTACGTAGGCGTCATATGAATCTTTATATTACAATGTTTTATTACATAAATAGAAAAAGAATACCGTTTTATGTAGCAAAAACTCAGTATATAAGCAGAAAGCGGTAGACACACATCCTTTAAATAACAGCCCTTAACCGAACCAATATACCAAAATTAGACCTTTTACAAGAAAAAACGAAGATTTCATTCCAAAAAAATTCCCTCCTTTGCAAATATATCGCAAAATTCTAATTTCACGCATTTCCTTCGTGGGCGGGGATTGATCCCACAATAAGAAACTTGTATAAAGTAGGGGGAAAGATTCTGTAATATTTTTCCGGAACCTCTGAATAGGATGCAAGGATTTGTCAGCTTGGTCCACCTCTATAGCGGGCTTTGCGTTTGATATTATAACAGAATACTAATGTCAGCTCGACCGACTGCGGACTCGATTTGAAGACACGGATAAAGAGTATTTCTTATTTATTTCAAACATTTGTTTTTTAAATCTGACTTTGAGACAGGAAATAGCTATGAAGGTTTTATTTTGATTTTCGCAGGATGTGATGATATTTTAGTGGTTTAGGATGGAATTCAAAAATGCGAAAAGGAATAGAAGGCAACTCTCGTAATTTTCAGAACGTTCACAGTCTGATCTCAAACTATCGAAAATACTTCAATATTCCCTACATTTTTGATATTGACTGTCGCTGAGACGAGATTCCTACTAGATTTTGAATGTTTTTAATTACGGAAATTGGTCTTCTGTTTCATTGAATGTACGTGTAAGAATCAAAAGGAGTATGTAACAATCGTTACATTTGACGTTCTGCTTCTTTCCCTTACTGAAAAGGGAGTGAGTCTAACTGCCGCACTCGGAGACTTCACTTAAAATTAATCAATCATTAACTTTTATTAACCATCATATCTTGGCACAAAATACGTCAACAAAAATGTTTTCAATCTGACATATTTTTGTTGACTGACTGCGTTCCAATTTATAATTGTCAATTTATTAATTTTAAGTAATGCCTCTGAGTGCCGGGGTATGTATCGTGATGAATGTGTTGATATTTTTTTTATTTTTTTATAATAATATTCCACAACTTTCACACAACGCCATCTAGTCCCAAACTAAGCAGAGCTTATGCTATGAGTACTAGACAACCGATAAACATCTAATTCTAAATACATACATATTATAGATAAATTACACCCAGACAAAGAACAAATGATCGTGCTCATCACACAAACATTTGTCTTGGGTGGGAATCGAACCCACGACCTTGCGTATAGTAGTCAGAGCCACTGACCACTAGACCAACAGGCCTGCATTATATATTATGCTTGAGGTTAGCCATAGGCCTAGAAAAGGCTTGCTAGTATTTTTTGTACGTGTCACAATAAGTGACTGAGGGCTTAGATCTGTAGTCAGAAAAAGGTACCGGTCTTTTAGCAAGAAAATGTTATATTGTAGTAAAACAAGTTTGTTCAAATAGTTTGTTTAGGCTTCGATTTGTATGTTTACTGAGAAGTATTGTTTATTGTCATAGCCGTTAGCAAAGAGCACAAAAATATAGTGTTTTCATAAGTAGGTACACCAGGACTATCGATAAACAAGACAGAGGCATGGAAATGGATGTTATTGCCTCTTATTGGGCCCGTGCAACGTACTAATGATGCCTCAAAAAGACTTAGTCTCATAATTTATTTATTTATTTATTTATCCTCACACTGGCACGCCATACAGCAATTACACCGACGGAGCACAAAATTACTTCATGTGCTGCTTCCCATCCATCCTGTGCGCGGTGGACATCGAACGGGCGGCGATGGAACACGCACGCTCACACAACATCAGCTCCATAGTGCCATTACTCCATCCAAATAATATGCCTATCATAACCCTACAAGTATCCAAAAACATTGGAAGACGAAGATGTCGAGATGAGCTTGACTCCTACCGAAAGGACTGGCGAAAGCAGTAGACAGAATTGTGTGGAAAAGGGAGAGACAGGAGAGGTAACTAGCCTAGATGTTCCCACTGCAAAGCAAAGGCTTTGCAGTGGGAACATATATACTGTAGTTAGATTAGATCCAAAAACATAACAGCTTCCAATGATATTAAAAAAAAAAAAAAAACTTTTTATTTCAGACTTTTTTTTAAAAATCCATAGTGTTAGTACAAAAGAACTTAAATGGTAGTGTTAGTAGAATAGGACTTAAATGGTAGTGTTAGGACAATAGAACTTAAAAGGTAGTGTTAATAATAAAAATAAAAAACAGTTATTTTTTAATATGGGTACTAACTCAATGTTGCACATAGCGCGAGTCCAGCCTATCCGCTATAACCGCTAGGATGCTGTTAGTGCTGGCGCGCAGCCTGCAGAGCGCCGTGGCGCATCGCTTGCGAAGCACGGCATGGAAGCCATCAACATGTGCATCTGCGAACATGCCCGACGCACTGCACCAGCGCGGCAGCCCCAACAGCGCCCTGAACGCATTGTTATATTGGACTCGTAGAGCGCTGAAGGATCTTTGCGTATATTCAGCCCACAGGCAGCATGTGCAGCATATTACATAGATCTAACATTTTCTACTCACTAAATACGAAAATTCGAGGAAAAAGATAAGCAAAGAGCTCCCTTGTTATACAGACAAAGTCGCGAGTGAAGAGCAAGTGTAGGACAAATTCCTACAATTCTGTTATCGTTCAGCAAAGTTCTCGATTCCGTTTTGTCGTACATTTTGTTGGTGGAAAGAGCAAAATATTCAGCCAAGCATTTCTGTGGCACAAATCTTGTTGAATTTCTCCGATATATTCCTATCTTTTGTGTGAGACGCTGTTTTTATATCGCTGTAAAATAAATAGTATAATTTTCGCGTACATGTTTATTTTATTTCTGTGTTCTTCTCTTGTATGGTATTCTTTTGTTGAAATGTTTTTGGTTTCGTCTTTTGTATACCTCATGTGTGGAGGTGTGGGTTGTTAAGTGTCAACGGCCTTGTAAAGGTCGACTGATGAAGTAATGGTCACAAGTTCCAACCCCTTTGTATGATCTCACTGCCAGCCTTCACAGCACAGCTATAGGTAAATTGCGTCGGCTTACTGCAAGAACTCATTAAGTGTCATTAAGTGTGTATGTCACTTAATGAGTTCTTGCAGTAAGCTGACGATTGCGTATTTTGGTTAACCCACTCACAAACACACGCCTTTTCACACTTTGTTAACACTGTGAGGGACACTAAACGCTCCTCGCCGTAATAACAATACAATTTCTATTGTGTCTCGTTCAGTGTTCTTCAATGGGTTAGGTAATATTTTTCTTTTTGTAAAAACTATTATAGTGTGAGCAAAATGGCGAAGAAAAGCATCACATCAAGGTAATGAAAAATGATTCACCTCAGTAGATACGAGTGTACAAAATAGAGTAAAAAGTAATAAATTCCACTTCAACGGAACTCGTTTAGCAGTAAACAGATATCACTTTATACTACAAATTCCGAGAAGCTAGAACATACTGAGTGTTCCAAGAAGCATCGTTTGATTGAACGCCCACTTACAACTTTGTATCCGACTTGGATGCAACGTAGTAAGTTTGCAATTACAGAAAACTGCACTATTTTATCTTAAGTGCAGTTTTCTTGCTAGTTTACTTGGGGAAACAATTCATTCGTTGCCCAGTTAATCTCCAAGTTGAAACTGTCTGCGAATCGCCGGCACTATTTATAAAGTTTTGATATAAATCCGCGAGATGGTGCCGTGGCGGATCGCGGTGTGTCCAGTAGTGATGTGGTGAGTTGTGACATTGTTGGGAAGATATCCGAAAGTATACGTATCCGAACTTGAATGCTATTGGAGTACTAACTTTTTCAGTAGCGCAACAAAGTACCTTTGCTGTAACAAAATGGCTAAATGTAGGTATAAAAGAATACCTAAAAGTAGGTATACCAAGACATCAACTTCTGTGTGTTTTTTTGGTAAGCTTTATATTAAAAATATCAACAGTCACTGCCAAAATTAATAATTGATACTTTTTTTACTGCCAAAATAGAAAAACTTTGTGTCTTTGAATAACAGTGATTTTTTTTCTACATACATGCATCCCCACATACATGTTTACACACATACATGTCCACATACACTGTCCTCGGATATTTAACCGCAACGTTTTTCACATCCCTAACAACAGCAGTGGCCTAAAAATAGCTTGTTCTGTCAAAAGTAGACGTGCTGCAGTGTCGCTGGTTGAAGAGAGATTGGCACAGTGTCGACACCCAGCATTGAAATCTAGGCATTTTTTTTTTATTTTTATACTTTTATTCGTTCACCAAACTGTTTCTAGTTTTGGCTGAGATAGGCTGGCTTTTGAGCCAGATTTTTGCTGTGTGAGAAATAAATGTAGGTTTGTGTGCTGGATTTTTGTGTAACGTATAAAGTTGGGCGTGTAGCTTGGCGATGACATACAGGGACAATAAAACTGTTCATATCTTTTGTAGTTGTTGAGAGGGATCCGAGGTTAAATAATTACAGCCACACAGGTCGATTTTTCAGGTTACGCTACGCTTGCCGCGGTTGGTCTGTGGATGAGTGACCATTTTTACATACCGAGACCCCTCCGTGCCTCGGAAAGCACGTTATGTCATTCGTCCCGGCTGTCATTCGTGGATCTGTGATAGACGTTAAGGCTAGTCAGAAGCCCGAACGTCTGACAACCAGCCTTACCAAGGGGTCACCAAGTATTACCCAGTAACTGGGTTGTGGAGGTCAGATAGGCAGTCGCTCCATGTAAAATACTGGTATTCAGCTGCATCCGGTTAGACTGGAAGCCGACTCCAACATAGTTGTGAAAAGGCTAGGCAGATCATGATCTTTTCTAGTTGTCTGTTTAGAAGATGCTAAGCTCTTTCATAATATACAAGAAACAAAGAAAGAAAGAAAATACATTTATTTCTACAACGTCTAAGGTCATCTGTGCTTAGACTTGGTATCTATAATATTTTATTATAATAAAGTTTTTTGGACTCAAATAAAGCCTCATTCAGAGAAATCACTAAGAACTAGTATACAAATTATGTAAGAAAATAGACTGTGTAATGATAATATTATACTGAATAAAATCTATGGGTACTGAATCGGCTTTTGATTTTCACTTTCAGCAAACCTAAAACAGTTTTCAAATCAGTTTATGTTGACATGCCCCATTTCTAACTACATATGTTAGCACAGCAATCTTCTTTTTCGTTTTGAATTGAATTCAAATTGGAATACATTCAAATATTTGCAGTTAAAAATAACTGTGCGTCAATATCAAATGGTATTCCTCTGAAAAATGGAAAAGAGGAAGAGACATGAAATATTTGTTGAAACTCAACAGTTTTGAGGCAAAACTATGTTTAGTTTGGGTTCGGCAGTCGTTTTTAATATAGAATCGTTTCGAATGTATGAAAGTACTGTTTTTTAAGTGTCTTAACAAACGTCGAAAAGGTTTTTATACATCTTTGAAAGCGATACATTCCGAACTAATACGAGTGTGCCAGCTCCCGGACGGCTGCTACCAATGAACTCAAGCTTTTGTACAAGTTAACGCCTAACATAATGACAACAAACGATATTTTTTGCTGATAAACTACAGGAAATTTAATAATCATTTGAGCTGCAAAAATGAGAGCAATAAGAAACTTATTCATTTGTTGGAATATGTGTTATTGTCAAACCGTTTACTGTTAAATTCATTGTGACGTCTTCTTCACATAGGTACTGTCAAGCGAATTTGCTTAGTGATATCAGTAAAGTATAGATATCATATTGTTGTCTGATTACAAAAGACGTAAGTGGTAAGGTACTTACAGTTCTGATGTCGCTCTCCGCACCATTTGCTAAGTATTGTGTTTGTTTCAGATTTGGCGCTAGCAGTTGCCTGTGAACAAGAGATAAGAATACATTAAAATACAAATAAAAGAACTCGATAGTTCTAACAGATTTACACGAATTATTACTAGGAACCTAACGACTCGTGCACATAGATTGAAATTAAGGTCACCGTAAACAAATGCGTGACGTATTGTGTCAAGCGAGACATTGTGTCAAGTGCGAGTCGGACTTGCACACGATACCACCGTACAATATTTAACTTTTACTTTTGTGAAACACATGTTTCTTGAATGGCGATCCCCATTAAGTTAATTAGGCCATAATAGTACACTGTGAAAATTTCAAGTGTCTACCTATTAGGCTACCGACACGAACCCAGCGCGCAGGGCGGCGGCGGCGGCGGCGGCGCGAGCAGCAGCGCCCCGGTTTCGAAGCCAGCGAGCAGATCGCGCTGCGCTAGAACGGCGTAGTGTTGTTTTATGAGAAATTAGTGTCTTTGTTCGTGAATGAAATGTCTAAACAGCAAAGGTAACATCGTTTTGATAGAACATTTTGAAACGTCGGTCGTTAATAAGAAAAAAATAAAATGTACAGCACTACGTCATTGCAGACCACCGCACCGCTAGACTGGTGCGCATCGCTCGTACGCCGCTCCCCGCGCCGCTGCTTTTGAGGCCAGTTCCATATAAATCTATGCATTAAAATGTGCCGCTCCCGCGCCGACACCGACGCCAGCCCGCAGCCGCCGACTTCTTGTCCTAACGGTTCTATAGATACCTACAGCCCTGTGACAGACGGACGGACGGAAAACGGAGACTTAAGGTAAATGCACCTTATTCCGAGGGGTTCTAAAAATGGCATCATATTCCGATGTATTTAGAAAAACAGTTTTTTAAAGCAATTTACTAGTTATTTATGGTCTGCATGATAAAATAATGAATTAATAATTATCTGTTCATATTTATTTATACAAAGGAGAGTTTAGTATGGTCACACTGTAAAATAATCGGTCATTTTGCCGCGGGGAGCGGCGTCGAAAGCACACTTCATACATTTGGGACCTTATGCACGTGAGTATTACGATTTGCCAAATAGTGTTTTACGTAATAATTTTATACAACGCGAGTTTTCGTTTAGGTTGAAATATTGAAAGGATAATATTTTTTATCGAAAACACTTAAGATTTGAGTATTTTATTTGCAAATTAGCAAGAAAATAAGTGTTTAAAATACCGCGGCATTAGGTGCAAAATATTTTAGTGTGTTCCTAAAAGCCGATGTATACCACGGAAAAACAAATTTAAAGACATTTAGTTTTTTTAAATTTCGGTGTCTGTTTTATGATTATAAACTTTAATGTGTTAGTTCTGACTTAATGAATAACTCATACATTTAATAATCTATTTCCGAGGTACACCGTGGCGTCGCATTTACTAATTATAGCAGGTCAAAAATTGTTTGTACAGGTACTTTATTAATACGTTGTATAGAAGATTTTAGTGAAGACATTAGGTTTTATAAGTGTTCTGTTATTATATGTATGTACTTTATATTTGTTTTCCTTTCATATTGTAACTATACATTATTTTATTTGCATAATATTAAAAAATCTTTTACTTTTTAGTACTCGGAATTAGAAACTTTGATTTAGCATCATAAAACGCTATTCCGATGTATTTACGTCGGAATAAGGTTACATGAGTACCTAATTCCGATGTATTTACGTCGGAATAAGATTACATGAGAACCTAATTCCGAAGTTAGTTAAGACCCTGTTTAAATACAGAGTGTTCATTATTTTATGTGCTTAGTAGATACGCGTTTAGTAACTGAAAGAATACTAATCATCTATACAAATACATAAAATTGGAGTGTGTGTTTGTAAAAAAATATAATAAAATTATTTTTTTTACGTTTAGTTTTTTTTTAATTGCATGTATTTTATTTATTTTATTATATTAAAGAAAATGACTTTAGAAGACTCTTAAGAATATTCATATTAGGTATTTTCCCTTTTTACCGGTGCTACTACGGGTCGTAGCACAGGTAAAAATAATTATTACCTGTGGTACTACTTACATTAACTTACTTGTGTTGTTGTAGGATAATGAACGCAAAAAAGAAATATACGGTCGAGGATCTTGAAAGTGCGCTTATTGCAATTAATAATGGCAGTAGCGTCTATAAGGCTTCCCGAGAATACAACATTCCAGAAACGACATTGAGAGACAAACGTGACCAAAAATATAGTGGCCATATAGCCGGTCGCAAAACGGTACTCTCAAAATCGGAGGAAACAAAAATTGTTGACTGGATCCATTATCTAGGAAAACATGGTTTCCCAGTTTCTAAAGAGCAGTTGAAGCAAGGAGTGGCAAAGCTAGTTGAAAATTTAAACCGTCCAAATACTTTCAAAGATGGTATGCCTGGTAAGCACTGGCTTGCCAATTTTTTGTCAAGACACCCAACTGTAGCAAAGAGAGTAGCACAAACTTTACCAACTCATCGAAACAAAATTAATGAACAAGATGTGCGCAACTGGTTTGATAGAGTCAAAAGTTATTTTGAAACTAATAATTTATTAGGTGTGCTTGAGGATGAATCAAGAGTGTATAACTGTGACGAAACGGCCTTTTTTCTCTGCCCCAAAGAAAAAGATGTCTTAGTAAAAAAGGGCAGCAAGCGTGTGTACAATAGAGTTGCTAATGATGAGAAAGAGTGCCTAACAGTTTTAGTCAATGTGTCTGCTGGAGGTAAAATAGCTCCACCTATGGTATTGTATCCATACAAACGCCTGCCTAAAAACTTGCCTCTGACGGTGCCACCAACGTGGGGTATAGGATGTACGGAATCAGGGTGGATGAATATGGAGGCTTTTTATGAATATGTCGCAAATGTATTTTACAAGTGGTTACTAGAAAATAAAATAACACTGCCAATTGCCCTGTTCATGGATGGACATACCTCACACATTTCGTTGCCATTAAGTCTTTTCTGCAAAGAAAAGGGAATCATACTAGTTGCGTTATTACCAAATTCGACACACCTTCTTCAACCACTTGACGTTGGAGTTTTTCGACCTGTTAAGGGTACATGGAAAAACGTAGTACACGACTTCAGAGTAAATAATAATTATGCCAAATTAAAACGTACAGATTTCGCCATGGAAGTAAAAAAATGTTTCGATATAAGTATTAAAGTAGATACAATAAAAAATAGCTTTAGAAGCGCTGGAATCTTTCCATTTGACGCCAATAATATTGACTTCTCAAAGGTAATGCCACGGGACTCACGGGAAGCTACTGCTATTAATTCACAGGACCAGTTATATACAAAGGAAAAGAATAGTTTTTTTGAGAAGTTTGAGCAACGACTGGCCCCAGAAGTTCTTCAACTATTTGTCGAATCTGGAAATGAGTGGGAAGGTGAGGAAAAGTATAGATGTTTATTTGGGTTCTGGAAGAAAATACAACAAGAAGAACCTCCTCCTATCTTCAACGATACTACAATTGCGAACAACATACGTGATTGTGATATATCAGATGTTGTTTCGAATATAGAAATAGGTCCAAACGGTAGTATCATACTTCCTTTGAGCCTAAGTACTAGATCAATCATGAGCCACGATATTCCCCAACTTGATATGGATCAGACATTGACACCAGGAAATAACCATTCAAGGCGATATTCTTCTGATTCTATTTTGCAAATAGAAACCTCACTTGGTCATAATATAACTGAAGATGAGCCTCAACCTTGTTGTTCAAGAACTCAAATACTTCCTTTGAGTCTAAGTCCTAGATCAATCATGAGCCATGATATTCCCCAACTTGATATGGATCAGACATTGACACCAGGAAATAATCATTCAAGACGATATTCATCTGATTCTATTTTGCAAATAGAATCACTTGGGCATATAACTGAAGATGTGCCGCAACCTTGCTGTTCAAGAACTCAACATTTTCAATCATCACCACCAATGTCACGGCAGTCAAGCAGTGATCCAACGCTGGATATTTTTCACCCTGCTGATAACACTAATAACGCCAACCAAAGTACAAATAATATAATAGCAGTTAAAAGTACACCTAACAAGAAACCAAATTTTCCTACTCCGTTCAAAACAGCGTTTTATTTTCCACAATCTCCAAAGAAAACAATGACTAGAAAAACTAAAAAACAAACACCAACGGTGGCAACTGCTGACGACTTTATAGAATATCAACGTAGAATAGCAAAAGAAAAGGAGGAAAAAGCGGAGGGCATTCTTAAGAGACGAGCAGATAGATTAAAAAAACAAGAAGAAAGGAAATCTAAAAAAAATAAAACCATACAGAAGAGGAAAACAGTACGAAAGACAAACAACCTGGACAAAATAAATGAAAGACAAGAAACTGAGGGAAATATAGAAGACGACAATATACATATAGACTTACGACATCGAAGAAATAATCCATTTTCATTAAACTCTGAATCATCCAGCAACGATGAAGACTTTACGTTGACCATGAGAAATAAAACGGCTAATAGGGTTAAGAAAACTTACACAACGTTGTTCGGTGAATCAACATCAGATAGTTCAATGTGATGTGCCATGTATTCCTTTTTTAGATATTATTAATTATGTTATTTTACTACATTGTTGAACTTTAGTTCCTAAGAATTGTTTCTGATCTCGTAATACGATCTAATTTTGATAATGATTATAGCAATTGTTATACTTTTAAGTTTTACATTATTTTTGTAATGATACAATTAGATTTTAATGTCGATTTTGTTAATTCATTTTTAGAAGATTAAGGAATAATATTAATAAAAAACAGAGTTTAGAATAAAACTAGAATAAACAAAAAAAAGAACTGATTTCATATAAAAAATAAACAAATTTGGATCTCGTAATAGGCTCTAATTTTGATATGATTATAGCAATTGTTATACTTTTAACTTGTAAGTACAAAAATAATGTAATTATTTTTGTAATGCAACAATTAGATTTTAATGTTGATATTGTTAATTCATTTTTATATTTTTATAAGATTAAGGAATAATATTAATAAAAAACAGGGTTTAGAATAAAACTAGAATAAACAAAAAAAAGAACTGATTTCATATAAAAAATAAACAAATTTGGATCTCGTAATAGGCTCTAATTTTGATATGATTATAGCAATTGTTATACTTTTAACTTGTAAGTACAAAAATAATAATAATGTAATTATTTTTGTAATGCAACAATTAGATTTTAATGTTGATATTGTTAATTCATTTTTATATTTTTATAAGATTAAGGAATAATATTAATAAAAAACAGGGTTTAGAATAAAACTAGAATAAACAAAAACAGAATTGATTTAATATAAAAAATAAACAGATTTGACTTTTAAACATCATGTATAATTCTCCCTACATAGTTCCCTTTCTATTTTTATACTCGGAATTAGGAACCAAATGCATCGGAATTACGATTTTTAAATCGGAATAAGGTACCTCGGACTTTTTTATATTTTTATTTATTTTATCAGCTTCAATAACCTTCTACTGACAAACTGCAAATATTTTTCAAAAATTTGATAGCTAACACTTCTGATAAAAATATAAAATTGTACACAAAGGTCCGATAAATACTTAATTTATAATGTTCTTTCGTGTTATGTTAAAAACAGCGCGGAATTAGGTGCCTTTACCTTAGTTATTGTTCCATTAGCACCCCTTGGGTACAGAACCCTTTAAAACCAGTTGAAAATAGCATCCGTGTACATACAAAACAAATTCGTAACAAAACCACAAATTCTGCAGCCATGTCTATTTTATAAATACCGATTTCAAAACAAAATAATACACCAAAAACGTTATAAACCACACAACAAAATACTCCCTTCACACAGTCGGTTAGCTGATTACTTTAATTTGTAGGCAAACATTTTTTGTTTTAATTTGTTAGCTGACGCAAAAGTTTTCGGTTTTTGGCGCTGGCTTTACGGTCACCCCTAATTGTTCAGCTCAGCCTTGTTTCGATATTTGGGGTCAGTATAGATCTCTATGGCTATATAGGTTTTATGGGGCAAGTATTTAGCTATTCGTTACTAACCATGGCAAAATAATGAGATAATTTACGGAGTAACTATTAAGGATTTGTATTCGGTGCAATTACATAATTAACTCAAAGTTAAAGTGTGTTTTTAACAGTCAGTTAGTCCTCATACTAATGAGCGGCACGCGCCATCTGCATCGCCAGATGCAACTGCAGTCGTCAACACCCGGCGACGAACACCGTCGACAACTTGACGCTCGTGTATTTGAGTACGGTGCTTAAATGCACGGCTGCGGTTGCCTCTGCCGTTAACGTGTGCCACTCGTGAGTATGAGCACTTACGAATATAAGTGTATGTTTACCTATTTACTTCCATAATAAAAAAATATAGTATAGAACTGTTTATCGATAAAACTTTATCGGTTAAAAACATACCCTGTTTATTTATCGACCAAATAATCACATCCCCAGAAGTGTCATCAACCTAATGAATTGAATACAACTTCATACAACATTACAAAATGTAAGTACAGTCAAACTAGCTATAGATTTCAAAATCCTCATTGAAAGCAGTATTAATGAAGTCCGAAGCGCTTCAGTTTAAATGTGATTATTGCGCGCCTTTGTTTTCGCTCCGTGCTGCGATCAGCTGTGATTGTATACGGCGGCCATGTTGGATTTAGACGTTTTGTGCAAACCGCGCAGGCTGGCGCTGTTTTGCGATTGTATTCGTGACGTTTCATGTAGTGTAGTTTATCAATAGTCAAACTCGACTCGTGGAGGTATTGTGACGATACACTGCTATTTGGAAATCTTGCTAATAATCAGCCTATATTATTCCTACAGCTAGGACACAGGCCTCCTCTTTTCGAGAGGGAGTGGGCCGTAATCTAACGCGCGGGCCCAGTGCGGGTTGGTAGATGTAACATCTCTGGGGATTTCTGGGGTTTTCTCACGATGTTTTACTGTACCGTTTTGAGAGCAGTGGTGGTGAAATTATTTACAAAAAGTAATTATATTATTTATTTATTTCAATCAACTTTGGATACCAAATTTAAGGTTAATCAAATCAAAGAATTACATTAAGCATTGATTATATTGTTTTACGAGTATAAAATAAAATATATATTTATTTATTGGCATTCAGTAATGCCTATGGACGCACGGAACCGGGAAATATGGCCGAAGGAAGGGGAGGCCTGCCCAGCAGTGAGTGATTCCGGGTTGAAATTATGAACGCTAATAGTTATGATCAAAACTCGCCAGAAAAATAAAGAAGATAACATATAACATCACGCCTACATCTCCCAAAGGGTTGTGCAGAGGTGTACTTATGGTACAGGCGCCGACGGATCAAGCTACTACAATATGTCAAATTTCTTCAAAACATTTTCAAGTTTATCGCTAAAGCATGGGGGTCAAAGTTGATTGGGAAACTTTGACAGTTTCGGGTAGCTTGATGTGCTGGCGTCTGTACATCCACATGACGTCAGTAGCGTTTAAGTCCAATGTAACAGGGAGCGGGTGAATGAAGTAGATTAGAGGATATAAATAGATGCATATCTCTTAACTCCATTATGGATGGGCCATTAACAAAATATAAACGTAATATTGCATCAATAAACCACGAATTTCAGTATAATTTTAAATCGACAAGCCGCCAACATTAAATGACACCGTGCTTAATAAGCTACTAAAGTCTAATTAATACATTTTATTCGTGGAACAGAGCAATCATCTGGTTTTTCAGCGAATTAATGGGATTTATGGCGGAATACTGCGCTGTAGTCTTTTCACATCATTGGTTAGTGGCGTCATCATCATCTGCCTAGCCTTTTCACAACTATGTTGGAGTCAGCTTCCAGTCTAACCGGATGCAGCTGAATACCAGTATTTTACATGGAGCGACTGCCTATCTGACCTCCACAACCCACTTACTAGGTAATACGATACCCCTTGGTAAGACTGGTTGTCAGACTTTCGGGCTTCTGACCACCCGTAACGACTGTCAAAGATCCACGAATGACAGCCGGGACCAACAACGGCTTAACGTGCTTTCCGAGGCACGGAGAGGTCTTGGTATGTAAGATGGTCACCTATCCATAGACCAACCGCGGCAAGCGTAGCTTAACCTGATCGATCGACCTGTGCAACTGTTATTATTTAACCACGGGCTCTTCATCATTGGTTAGTGGCGTAGTGCTTTAAATTAAAATGGTGGTTAAAATGGCATAAATGAATGGGTAACGGTTAATTAAGGTATGTATTTGGTTATGACTGCCTCGTTGGCCTAGAGAACGCAAGCGCTCCTGCTGAGCATAAGGTCCTGGGTTCGATTCCCAGGTCGGCCCAAAATTTATTCGGTTTTTCCATCAAGAATTTCTCAGTAGCAGTCCTGAATCTGGATTTATGCCCGGTTGATGGCCATAGGCTTACCCCCCTATTTACATGGGAGTTATAAATATCTGACGGAATGTGGGTATACTATAGTACACCCACATTCTGTCAGATATTTGGTACACCTCTGCCGAATCCTTCGGGCGATTACAGGCGAAACAGAACCCTAAAAACTTTCCATTAGGAGGTCAAAACTTTTTGGAGAATCAGTTAAATGTTTCCTATTTTCAAACACGACATTCTATGTTAAATTTCCGTACGCAAAATTCGCGCATTGACGTGGAGTTGCGGACACCAGCCCGTATTACCTATTACGAAAAGCACAAGGACTCTAAACAGCGCAAAGTCTCGGAAGCATAATTAATAACTGTAATTTCCGCTAAAAGAGTACCTAGGTACACGCAGTAATAATCAACTTTGAATATACGCCGCGAAAGCGACCAACTTTGTATAAAAGAACAAAGTCATTGTATGTTTTAATTTATCCGTCAAAAACATAAATAAAAAGTTGTACATGTAAACAGGTTTCGGTCGAGAGTTAATATTTATAAAACGTATGACGTAGCGACGTGGGGATATTAAAAAGTTTCGTGTTATTCCTACATTAAAATATATATGAGTCCGTAGAAGCTAAAAAGGCTGTTCTGTATTTTCTAACAGGTTCATATTTTTTATCATGATAAGTTAAAAGGAGAAAATCAGCCAGGCTGAAGTGGTAATGAGTCGGACACGTCTCACGAAATGCACCCGCTGAGATGGGCAAAGATCGTCAAACTCAAAGCATTTATTTTAAATAAACCAATTACAGGCACTTTTGAATTGTCAAGGGGTTGGTCAGTGAGAAAGATAAAGCCCATTCCAAAGCGTAGTAAGAACCTATGGAGAAGAACGGGCAAGAAACTCGTCACTCACTGGACGCCTGAGGGAGGACATCGCTGTCGAGGGAGACCACGGCGAAGGTTGTATGACGATGTGATAACGTTTCCAGCGACAGCATCGCCAGAGATCGCACAAGACAGGGATTCGAAGGAAAAAGGCGAGGCTGTACGAACAGATATTTGTGCCTAAAATAAAGAAATAAAGAATTTTTATAGTAAATCTACCTCGGTTTCGGCTTATTTGAAACTTTACCCTCGCAGGTAAGCTAGATTTTAAACTTGTAAACAATTATGAACGCAATTAATGAATCATATTACTATCATGATCATTATCATCAACAAATTTTATGCGGGCGTTTTTTCCTTGAACTAGTCTAATAAAAACGCTGATTCAAACTTCTTTAAAAATCTAAATAATATACTACGTATTACACCTATTTCATTGTAAAAGTGTTTTTGAACATGTTTTTTCGTTACAGATATACACATAAAATCATTTATTACATCTAGATATCAAAACAGAACTGAACCCCTGAACCAAATACATAACACAACCAACGTGATTGTCAATACGGTCCGTGAGCTGTGCGACACGCCTCGCTGCACGAGTCCGAAAGCAAACACCACCTCTGTGTCATTCCACCTTTGTAGTTACATGACTGCGTATGTGTGACAGAATAGATTCACACTGTTTTATGTATATTTGACCTCGTTATGGCCTCGTATAATGTTCCCACTGCTGGGACACAGACCTTCTCTCAGTGAGAAGGAGTGGGCTGTAATATACCACGTGGGCCCAGTGCGAGTTGGTAGATGTCAAATGTCTTTGAATTTTTGGTCGGCGGTTGGTTTGTGGTTGCAGAATGTTTTCCTTAGCCGTTTTGAGAGCAGTGGTGATGAAACAATTTACTCAAAGTAAAGCGCCTGTCTGGGATCGAACCTTGGACCTACAACTCGTAAGTCGCAGCCGTTACCACTGGGCCACTACTGCTCTTTATCTTTCACAAGCATTCCCAGTAGATTGAAACTTCACTAAGGTCGAAACTAACTAATTGTCACGGACTATTAAAGCAGGTGTTTTAAATAAATAGGCGAGTAAGATTTCTTGAACCAAATGTAATATTAAACTTCTTCTTCATAACTTGGTGCAAAAATAACAAGAGAGATCCGGTCAAGAATTGTTACACGGCGGTTAAAAAATATAACCACAGATTAAAAAACAGGGTGTCTAGTGGCAGATTTCAAAATTTGAACAAACGTAATTTTTGAACGCAACATGTTAGAGGGGTGCGGTGAGCGTCGTTGACAACGTCAACTCTGGAAGTTTTTTGGCAGTCATGGAACGGTAGTGTGTAGTCCAACGCGCTTTTGCCATCGAGGCATAGATCTCAAGTGGATTTTCGCTTACTGAAGCACATCGTCAGTTTAATAATCGTTACGATATTCGTCGATTACGTGATGCACAATTGATCAACCTCATTAAGTCTTGGGTAGCAAAGCTCAGAGCTACAGGATCAACATGAAATAGACTCAAACTAGGACCTATATCTGCATCTGTCATCATAGGGCCAAACCAACCAACAGGGGAAAACCAACGCGGCTAAACTGTAACTGTGAATTCGGAGAGATGATAAATTATTTTTTTAGACTGGAACTACAGAACAGTCCATACTTCAACCGAAGCACGTGGTTTCAGGAGGATGGGGCCACAGCTCACACTGCAAATGTGTCCATGAATGCAGTGCGGTAATTATTTTAGAAAAAAACGCATCCCGAAACGGCACCATACCGTGGCTACCCAGGTAACCAGATTAACCAGATTTAAACCATTGTGAATTTTCTTATGGGGATACTTAAAATCCGTCGTTTACAAAACAAATCCGAGCGCTGTAACACAACTTAAAGAAAATATTCGAGCCGAAGTCGGCAGCATTCCCCAGTCACTCTGTAAACGCGTTTTTGAAAACATGCATGCTAGACTCTAAGAGTGTGCTAGGCTTGATGGTCGCCATTTTTAGAGAACGTGGTTTTCAAAAAATAAAATCCGCATTTATTGTTTATAAATAACAATAAACATTCTTTGTATTAGAAGTATAGTTTCTATTTACAATTTTTCGAACTTTGAATTTTATCACCGGACACCCTGTATACTCGTAACTGCCAGTTAGAACAAACCGCGGCCGTTTTGGGGGACTGTCTAATGTAATTTTGATGTTAAAAAAGTGTTGACTCTCAGCCTAATTTGAATAAATCACCTTTGATTGATTTTGATTTTGATCTATCCGTCAAATATCACTACACCACCAAAAACACTCGCTTATTGATTTTCAATTACTGGCTGTCATTGTTATCATCCAACTACAGCCATTACCGTTACACAGAACGCCCATAAGCATTATCGTTTTGATTGAATACAATATACAATCGGAATCGTAATCGGAAATCGAGCTTATACTGAATATCGATGACAGTAAACGATATGAAAATCCATATCAGACAAAGCTAACGTAATTGTGTAACGTATATTGTGTGAAATACCTGCCGTATTTCACACAATATACGTTCTATTTAGTCGAGTTCATTGTCTTTTCACAAAATAGTGACGTCACATACCTATAGATGCTTCAAACCACAACGAATCATTCGGTGCTCGCATCCGTACAGCACCACAGTAGTAGACTAACACTGAATGGTTCAATGAACCATTCAGTGTTAGTCCGTGGTGAGGTTCAGTTTACCAGTATACCAACTGTTTGCGGATGATAAAATCTCGTTTGACCTAGGAAATATAGTGTTTAAGTGTTTTAGGGCACTCCTAGGGTATGTATAGCAGTGTTTACAATTTCGGATTATCAGTTATCTACTATATTAAAATGTATTCTAAGTTGATTTTTGAGTAGCCATTTGTAACCAAAAGGTCCTAATAAGTTTGTAAGTTTGGTTGTAATGGAATTTGAGCTTTGTTAAATATTTATTATAGTCTCCATAACTCCTTTTCCTTATATAAAATCCTTGCTCTAATATTTTTAACATTTCACTAAACTGAAAATTTTAGTTTAAAGTCTGTTTCATACCTATGTGATGAAAGTGTAAACAAACCCTGTTCAGGTTAAATTCTTACGCAATCACTCACTAAAGGGAATTAGTAACACATTCATTCATTTTAACTTTATAGGTATATCTTTCCAAAAAATCTTGTTTGAATATATTATTAAAATGTGATTGAAAAATCATCGACGGAAATTGAGGTTATAAAATAAAATTAACCTCAACTGTCGAATGAAATACATTTTTAAAGCGATTTAAAAATTAGAATTTTGGGTTTATGTATTCAAAATAACCAAATGAAAGTACACAATTTATAAGTGTCAGTAAAAATTGGTATCTGCAGGTACGTTTTCAGATCCATTCGTTTATATTTTTATCAGATACTTTTGGAACAGACTATACAGGGTTATTTGTAAAACACCAAAAACCTCTTAAGAGGTCATTGTACTCCTCATTATGAACAACTTTTTTTTACTATGGGACCAAACCTGAAATCGCGAATAAAAATTCAGCTGTTCCCTACATTTATGTTCGTACGAGTCTTCAAAATGTAGGGAACAGCTGATTTTTTTTTCACGATTTCAGTTTTGGTCCCATAGTAAAAGTTGTTCATAATGAGGAGTACAATGACCTCTTAAGAGGTTTTTGGGAGTCTCCCTTGTTTTACCGAAAAGAAATTGCCAAATTATCACTTCCCAAACAAATTTTCGCATAATTTCATTTGCCAAATTATTACTTACCAAAAAATCTTTTTACAAATAATTGTTACGAAAACCTATGTTTGGCAAGTGAACGTTTGAACAATAACTTGTTCACCAACTAGTACTTTTACCATTTTTTATCTAGTCAAATATTTCAGTTGGTATAACATATTTTACGCAAAATTAAATAAGCCAAATATTTGGTGTCGTCAATTTTACAAACAGACAAACAAATTCTAAACAGGCAATAATAATGTTATTATAATTATATTATTTCTCTCGATAGCCTCCTAAAAATAATCTCTTTTTTCCATATTTTTTTCTATATAATCTAGTCGTTTCTGGCACTCGCCGGCCGCTGCCGCGGCACCGCTCACTTCGCTCGCTCGGCTCGTGCGTAGGTGGTCACAGTTTTAACCTAACCTAACCTAACCATTTTTTTAAATTAATAACCTACTGTAACTAGTCCCATAAATAACCTAATGTCTAGTAACCATAAATTTGACTTGTTTCAGACAAATTCAAGCACATAAGCTTACAAAGAAATACGCAAATGACATCAAATTTAACAAACAAGTAAAATGTTTATTGGCTCAAACTCAGCTGAGGCGTGGCATCGTAGAATAAACATTCTCATTCATAAACACCACCCTGGAGTGTATCGCTTAATTAAAGAATTAATAAATGAAGTTTCTTCAAATTTAGCTGACATTGAGATTATACTATCAGGTGAACCGCCACAAAAAAAGAAAAAAAAATATATGGATAAAGACGACAGAATTAATCGAGTTCTGCAACACAAGTCTGAATACTCCGAAATAAATCTGCTAATGTCCATTGCAAAAAAATTTAAATTGTAAGTTACAAATATTTTGTACTAGCTTTTGCTATTTTGTACTCGCGTTAATAAATGATTACCTATATTAAAATAAAATTGCATTTTTAATTATACAATTCCCAAAAAAATCTTATTTTTGCCTTTATATTTTTTGTCATAACAAATCATTTGACTAAACGTTTATTGTCTTAATTTTGTTTGCTGTAATAAATCATTTGGTTAAAGACCAAAAGCCTTAATGACATTATTCTTGGTAATAATCTGCCAAGTAAACATTTGACCAAATGAAAATGTGCGTACTAAAATTATTCCAAATATTACATTGGTATAAAAAAAGGTTGCTAAAATTTGTTTGGGTAATGAAAATTTGGCAAAATCTTTTCGGCAAAACGGCAGGATCCCGGTTTTTGGTGTTTTACAAATAACCCTGTATAGTAAAATCAAAGAAGAAGGGTAGAAATATATGATCCTGTCACCTCTTTCCACCATGTTGGCTTTTTTGGACAAATGCCAAGAAACGTTAATGCTAAGACTGCCAAGAGTGATGTAAAGACAGAGTCAAGATCATTATTTTCATTTGTCAAGAACTCAATCGAGCTAAGCCTAGGCGACAAGTTTACGTCGAGAGGATAATCTACGTTATCCTGCAGCACTGTGAACATTATTAGCACACAAAGCGTGGTGATTATCACAATTTATCTTTCCATCTTTTGCGAAATAACTTTTGAGAGAATCATGTTAGGTTATAAATATCTTTGCTTTAATATAACGCCATGACAAGCGTTTCAAAACAACCAGCACCATAGCATACAACTTCTTCTTAACTCATAATCCATCACTCCACTTCTGCACAATTCGTACGTACTTTATGTTACTCTTCCCTTGTTACACCCTCATTTTAACATCCCATAATTTGAGCCCATTGTACGGGCGCGAAGGAACTTGACACACAAATCAGTGCAAAAACAAGAAAGCAATAAAGCAGGCAGTATACGACACGTGCGAGCGACGCAACCGACGCGAAGCGGTAAACAATTTTCGACAACATATTTTTCGTGTATAGCAAAATCTAGGTGCTTCGGATGCTGTGGTGCAAGTTAGGAGAGATATGAAATGAGATTTGAAGTGTATTTTTAAGAGTCAAAGACATTTTAGAAGTTTGCATCAAACGTTACGGCTCGGAACGATGAGAGGTAAAGCTATGTGTGCTAAAGGTACAAGTCCGTTGCCAACTGCAGGCAGCAGCAGCAGGTGATGTGTCGCCGCGACACTACTGATTTGTATGTGTTTCTGTGAAATACCTTCCGATACGTCGTCTGTCACGTAATTGTGTGTGAATAGGTGTGCATTTTAAATATTGATATTCTCACAGTCTTTGAAAAAAGATAAACCATTGCTTGCTCTCTGTAAGTAGGAGGGCAGTCATCGAAAAAGGTCTTTTAATACCCTCTCAAATGAATGGTAAAAGTTGAAAGTAAAATAATCAATTACCACGTTGATTGAAGGACATAAGATATTTACCGCCTTGTTTGCAACTACCCTCCCATCTGAGTCCGGTATCGAGCAGCCTGCTGTGTTTCGTCGATGCGCGGGAGTTCCAGTGCCTTAGGCATCTTCTGGGCACGCTCGTTCCATCATAAACCTTATCCATCGCTTTCCATCAGGCGTGACCGAAGTCAAGAGTGCACCCATTCAGCAATAAAAATAAAAAATAGTCTTATTACAAAACGATATCTAACTTTAGGTGTAGCCTAAAACTTAGAACCAGTATATGTATTGGAAACTTTATTCCGATTTAGGCAAACTTCTTAACACTAAAATGACAACAGCTTAGCACCGAGCTACGATATCATTTTTGTATAAAGAACTGCATTTCTTTAACTCAAACTCAAACTCAAAGCATTTATTTCAAGTAAACCAATTACAGGCACTTTTGAATTGTCAAAGGGTCGGTCAGTCAGAAAGATGAAGCTAGTTGCCCATTCCAAAGCGTAGTAGGTACCTGTGGAGAAGAACGGGCAAGAAACTCCACGGACACTCTTTTAAATCATAAAAATCGTTACAAAATTTTGGTTACATCATTCAAGTTGAAATAATACATGTGAGAACGATGTAGAAAGACGTTAACAGTTACGTTCTTAATTCAATCACTGGTTCGGTGGTTTAAAACTGCTATTATTATTCATCGCCACTATAAGAAGAAAACCTAGACCCGCTACCGCTTCTATCTTGGACCATTCAGCTTGTCATACATATTTCACGTATTCCATCCCGTCGCCGGAGGGATGCATAAGGTACGGAAATCGCTAAATTGATGCCCAATGTAAATGGTTTCTGGCGATTTTTTTAAAGTTATGACGCCATATCCGCACGTTAGTCTTCGATTTGTGTTCGGGGAACGACTATTTTGTTGGTAACCACGTTTTTATCTGATATATTTGATGGGTTATCGGATGATTGGATTTATTAGTGAGTGAGATGAATCACTATTTGGTGGTCAAGTTGTTTGGGTGGTGTAACGTGAGTATTGAAGTGATTTCGTGCTTTATGAAGCTCAACCAAAGGTTTGGAGTATTCTTGTTTGGAAAGATATTGAGAGAGACTTTTAGTACCTTCTTTGAGCTAGATATGGTTTACAAATTTTCAGATCATGATTAAAAGTATGTTACGCAATTAGGGTGCAAATTATAATTTAGCATGATTTAATGCTTTAACTGTCAGAAAAGGCTAAGCATCAGAAATTCTGAGTTTTGTGCAGTTTAGTTCAACAGACGATTATAAAGGAGAAGCCTAAGAAGCCTCATTAAGACTATAGCTTTTAAACGGCCTCTTTCTCTTATAAAATATTTCAATTTCCATCTTCCCCTTTGCGAAAACAATTTGCATACATCAAAAGTTATATAATCCAATCAACTTAAAACAAGCACTGAAGCCGATGCACTCTCCTCGAACAATACACACATCAGAATTAAGTTCTACTTCCTTTACTAAATAAATGCTATTTATGTCAGGGAACGAAAAATACACGGTGCATTTCCTTTTACACTTACGCCAATAAAGAATATTATAAAGAGTGCTTGTAACGAAGAGTTATGTGTCTTTAGTTAGGAATACATCTGTAAGTTTTACGTGGTTGCAGATAGTAGGGGGACGTATGTGGGATGGTTATGTTTGTGAGGTTTGTAATTGGATCCGTTATCTCGTTAGTCGTTTTAACCGACTGCGGAAAAGCCCGAAAGGAGGTTAATTTTTTTGAGTATTTTTTTTGTCTTGCATTATTTTGTTTTTCTTTTCAGGTGCACTTAATCATCATCTGCCTAGCCTTTTCCCAACTATGTTGGGGTCGGCTTCCAGTCTAACCGGATGCAACTGAATATCAGTATTTTAGATGGAGCGACTGCCTATCTGACCTCCACAACCCAGTTAATGGGTAATACGATACGTCTTGGTAAGACTGCGTAGCTTAACCTGGTCGATCGACCCGTGCGGCTGTTATTATTTAGCCACGGGCCCTTCAGGTGCACTTAATATCTTTCACTAATGGCGATGAACATTCAGCACACATTGGGCAATCGGTTATCAGCCACCCCCGTTGACTGGCAAATATTGATCCACAGGATGAGTTATTACACATTTTCAGTTGCTTCATAGGAGCGCTCATGTATAATCAAAAAGTCTGATTAATTAACAAAGGTGGTTTATATAATTATAGGAGGAAAGATACTAACAAGCCTAATTATCTCAGAACACATCACATCACAACATGAAAAGTTTTTACATAAAGACATAATTACACTTAAGCCAAGCATAAAGTAAGAAGAAGCTACCTGTCCAAGACTCCATGTTAATTCTGTGCAGAGGGCGACACTTAATATGATAATCAAGACATTACCAGTTCTAATACATGGCTTTTAATGAGAAAGCGAGGAGGCGTAGCGGTGGCGTGACTTACGACTAAGTAGGATGGCAAACGGAAAGAAATACTCAGCTGGTTTTAGAGGTAAGGAAAGTTATGGTAAATTTAGGCTGTATGAGAGGAGTAAAATTTCTTTAAATATGATATCTGTTATAGCGGTTTTCTTTTTATTTTATGTATTTATGCTTGTAGGTATAGTGTAGTTTACTGATAGGTGTTGAAGCCGATAGTGAGGTCAAAATGAAAATCCAAGATGGCGACTGCAATTTTTTTTAAGCCTTTGTGGGCTGTCCTTCGTGGATTTTTGACAGTCGCTACGGGTAGTCAGAAACCAGAAAGTCTGATAACCAGTCTTACCAAAGGGTATCGTATTCCCAGTAACTGGGTAGTGGAGGTCAGATAGGCAGTCGCTCCATGTAAAATACTGATATTTAGCTGTATTCGGTTAGACTGGAAGCCGACCCCAACATAGTTGGGAAAAGGCTAGGCAGATGACGATACTTCTAAGTAAAGTCGACTTAGTAATTTCTTTACTACTTTTGAGAACAATTCCCAGTAAATTGCAACTTCACTACAGTAGAAACTATCTAACTGTTGCATAGACAAATATACCTTGTTGTTTTATGATGTGCAAGTGACATTCAACCTGCGTCGACCTTATAATTGCTTTACCACCATTGACCTGGAACAAGCCTAGCGGTGTACCTACGGAGTTTCGAGTAATAGAGTATGAGGCCAGCTTATACTGGTTTGCGACCACTGACGTGTGCTGACTGTTTCTAAATATAGGTATGACTTTTCAGTGCCTATCTCTATGTAAAAAGTCTGGTGAAATTAAAAAAAATCACCAACCTACCAACCCACACTGGGCCCGCGTGGCGGATTACAGGCCACTCCCCTAGAGAGGAGGCCTGTGTCCAGCAATGGGAATATTATAGGCTGATTGTGCCAAGAAGACACGACCCGCGAATGACGTTAATCTTGAAAACACCTTCTATTTTCTGATAAGTACCGAGCTTTCCGAGCCAAACCTAACCTTTCTACAAAACTTAGAAGCAACCAAAAACTTTTACTTACGTGGTTGGATCAAATATAAACCGGACTTAAGTAAAAAAAAATTGGCACGTATACTCGTAAAAAAAAAAGGAATCTATTTTATTTTTCTACATAATCTCGCCTTCTATTAACACATTTTCCCAGCGCAGGGGATGTTTCTTGATGCCAGTATCGAAGAATGTACTCGGTCGTGCCTTTAGCCAATTGCACACAAATGATTCCACTATCTGGTCAGTGTGAAAACGGCGTCCTCCACTTGATTTTTTTTTTATGCCATTCTTACACTTGAGTTCTTGAAAGCGTATTCTTATCGAACTGTAGAGTCAATGGATGCAAAATTTCGGAAGGTTTTATGCCCTTCCGTGTTAAAAAAATTATGATAAGTCGTTGCTCAACAGACTTATATACCTCCTGCTCATACATGATGATGAACTAAAGTGAGTCGGAGCAGTATACCCCCCTCCCCTGGATGATCCCCCCTAACACATACAACAGCACCAAGCGCGTCACTTCACTCAGCGACCAGTAATAAAAAAAGTCCTGTTTATATTTGATTCACCTAATATTTTTTCAGATTTTTACTATTGAAAAAGCACAAGAATGGAACTCCAAGTATCCGTTTCCCAGCTTCCGTGTGTCAGTAAATGAGAGTGCGAGCCCGCATATATCCTTGATGAGATGTACATACGTCTGTACGTCTGCGGCTGCTGCCAGAGATTTTTGCTACCGTAAGCGCTCGCGGTCTTTTGAATAATGATAAGAGGCTGCGGACTGGACGGCCAAACTATGTTCAGAGTAGTTATATATTTTAGTAGTGGTGTATGTTAACGTTGAAGTAAAAAACATTAATTGTTTTTTACTTCGACCTTATATTTATTTAACAATATCTCGAGGACCGTTGACTTGCAACTCCTTTAACAAAAGATTACAAAAGTACTCATGCTCAAAGGCACCTGTCTCGCACGCCCCTTTGCTCACAAAGCAAGAATTACTCAAAGAAACAAATCAAAAGAAGGAAAAAAACCGGTCAAGTGCGAGTCGGACTCGCGCACCGAGGGTTTCGTACAAAGTGGGTATTTAACTACAAATTTACGGGTTTCGGATTTTTTCCTTTATTTGTGCTACATGACATTGCTTCTTGCCAAATTTCATGATTCTAGGTCAACGAGAAGTACCCTATCCCCATTATTACAAAACAATGTTTTTCTTTATATCAGGTTTAAACCACCGAGCCAGTTATTGAACTAAGAACTTATCTATTATAGGAATGCATTGCTTTATAGAAAAATGACAGCTTAGTTCAGTGCTAAGTTGTCATTTTAGTATTTAGAACTTTCATAAAACGGCAAAAGTTCGAAATACAAATACTCACTCAAAGATTTAAGCTAGAACCAAAGTTTAAACTTCGTTTTGTATAATATGACGGTATAGTAGATTTTGATTCCCGAGCGAGTGTCAAAATATTTGGCGTAAACGGAACACAAACGCTCGTATCTTTTGATTGCGTTGACTTAGAAGTTTGATTTTTTCACTGCTTCAAGGGATTGCAGCCTTAAATGCTTGATATTAATTATATAACTCCACGCGTTCCAGAGAAAAAAGGGTCTTGACAGATGGACAGACAGACGGACAACGATGTGACCTTATAAGGGTTCCGTTTTTCCTTTTCAGCTACCGAATCTTAAAAACACAAAAATACTTATTCCGTAATCAGGTTTTCTTAAAAGATGACGGTGTGAAAAAATCACGACCGAAATCCGAATCCCAAGTGGAGTCCCAATCAGATCAACTGGAAACTTTTCCTTAGGCACCGCGGAAACAGAAAAAAGAGAACTTTTGTAAAAAAAAATGGTTCAAAACACCTTTAAATGTGTATGAGAGAAACTTGGCGGTACTTGGCGCGACTTGGCGCAACTCGGCACAACTTGGCGGACTTGGCGAGGTAATCAGTTAAGTAAACACTTAGTTAGGTGACGATTGTCGGAAATTTTCAGTAGCAGAAAGTTTTTTTACCTGAAGGCGTTTATTTTGTGTCCTTTATTGTAGACCTTACTCAATTAAATACAGTCGTTAACGCGATGAGTTTATTTTTAGAAGATCTTACCGTGAGCTCGTTTGTTGTTTACGCAGAGATAAGACTACCGTGTATTTTTAGACAAACAAAGGTTATTATATTTATCTTAAACTAGCTTCTGTCCGCGTGCCCCGACCTACACTGTCGTATCGCATTGCCTGCCCCCGCTATTGCTTCGTTTTCGCGCAGCGTTCTTTCTGACTTTTTTTTTGTTTTGCTCAGTTCCTAAGAGTCCTTGTGCGATAGTAAATATCCTATAACTTTTCTTAAAAATTGGGCTATCACAGTAAAAATATTATTTCAAATCCGACTGGTAGTTCCAGGGATTAGCGCGTTCAAACAAACAAACAAACAAACTTTTCAGCTTTTTTATTTTCATAGATATACGAAAAGATATCAAGTGGTTAGATGGCTGGGGTGAAGGTAAGGTAAAACTAAACTATACTGCATAACTTCTAAACTAAACAGAGCTAAATTCTTGTGCGACTGTTAGGCGGTAAAGTTGTGTTGTGAAGGGCTGAAGTCGAACAACATTACATACACAGACTAATTCACATCACATCACAATAGACTTTCGAAATACATAAGCCCCTAAAAACATATACTTATTAAGTCGTTTATATTGTTAAAATAATTAAAACGATGAATTCCTCACGTAACCAAAGAACTGGCATATTTTTACGTCAAAGAATCAGCATTGCTATCCAACGTGGCAACGCTGACAGCCTTTTGGGCATTTTTCCCACTGCCAGTGATGCGGACGATGTTTTTGGTGCCTAATGAGCTCTTCCCTTTTTATTTTTTTTATGTACAGACGTCAGCATATAAAGCTACTACAATGTGTGAAATTTCTTTAATAGATTTTTTACTTTATCGCTAAATTATTAAGTTCAAAATTGATTGGGAAAATTTGACAGTTTCGGGTAGCTTGATGTGCTGGCGTTTGTAATTGTACATAATATTTATACATATATTAGTGTGTAGTGATTTCTTAATAAACATTTAAATTAATGTATTTCCTAGATTACTTAGCAATAGACTAAAATTTAAGAAAAGAAAAAAATGTTTCAAATTGAAAAAGCATTAACTTTAAATCAAGTCAAAATACAACTATCTGGTACCAAAATAGTGTAACAACAGACATAAAGCTAAGCTATTAGTTCCAAAGTCATAAATAATGTGACCCTTTACTTTTAGCAATCCAAAACAACCTTATATTAGGATAAGTCAATTCACGCGAACCCTAAAGTAAAGCCTTCTATGAAAAATAACCCTTTTTTGCAGTCGAGTAAGAACCAATTGACACGTGCAAGCATATCCTTTGACAAACTGCTTACTTGAGTCAAAAATCCTTGAACGCGTGCTAGCGTAAATATAAAGTAGCTATAAAAAGTTTATCCGGTTCTGTGATAGCCGAATTGTTAGGTTGGGTATCCAGTGGTGGCTATTATGTGGAGCTATGTCTTTTAAGGGCTACGCTTGGAGTTTCCCTACGTGATCGAATCAGAAATGAAAGATCCGCAGGAGACCCAAGGTACCAGAAATAGCCCGAAGAATTGCCAAACTTAAGTAGCAGTGGGCATGTTGCTCTCAGAACAGATGGTCGATGGGGCCGAAAGGTTCTGGAGTGGCAACCGGGTACTGGAAGACGTAGCGTTGGAAGGCCTCCCACAAGGTGGACCGACGACCTTGTGAAGGCCGCAGGAACCCGTTGGATGCGGGAAGCACAGAACTGGTCGGAGTAGAGCTCCTTGGGGTAGGCCTATGTCCAGCAGTGGACGTCTTTGGGCTGGAATGATGATGATGGTTATGTCTTTGAAAACAAATCCAAACTTCTATATATATTTTTTTTGTTTGTTAACCTATACTGTCCCAATGCTGACATGCTGAGCAAAGGCGTCTCCCAAATCCTTCCAGGGATCCGTTTCTAGAACCACCTCGAAGCAACCCTTGCGGTATTCATCTATCCATATCCATGTATATCATAAATGAAAAGGTAACTCTGTCTGTTACCTTTTCACGTCTTAACAGATAAAGGGATTTCAGTAGAATTTGGCACACAGGTAGAACATGACCTGGGTCAGGACATTGGATACTTTTGGGACGAAGTTCTTTAATGGAGCTTGCGGTAGGAGTAAACTGCTAGAAATCGTCACGTAACGAAAAAGCTATATTTATTTCTTTTTAGTGCTAAATTTGCCTGCTCTTGACCTCGTTATGCACCCTCCATGCGACTTTTTATGATATACTAGCTGACCCAGCGAACTACGTACCGTTTCAGAATCAATAAATGTTAAAAAGAATTATCTTAATTTTTTGAGTTATAAATGGTGGAACTAACCCCACTTTATTTATTTATTTAAACTTCTCGCACAAAAGGTAGTTACAAAGGCGGACTTAATGCCTTAGGCATTCTTTACCAGTCAACCAAGGGTGGTGAAGAGATGAGATGGCAGCTGCTTCGGTTGACACGACGGCGATAAAAATTAAAAAAAATAATAAAACACTAGACAAATACATAAATAGGTTTTAAACACATACATACGATTTACTATAATATATATTTAAAATATATAACTATTTATGTGTATATATATATATCTATAATTATATATTGACTTTGTTTTATTTATGTAAATATAATATAAATATATAGATAAAGATAATAGAAAGAGAGAGAGATATCATTTTCATGGTTTTGGAGGGTGCTCAAACCAATAGTGAGGTCAAAATGATTACATAAGATGACGACTGCCAACATTTTAAAATTTTTCGTCATGGGTATCGTTTTCATAGTTTTCGAGGTGCTGAAGCCGATAGTGATGTCAAAATGAAAATCCAAGATGTCAGTACTTGCCCGTGGGATAATTTAAGACCTCTACGCAAGCGAAGCCTTGGACAAAACTAATAGGTCAATAATAGGTAATTATATTACGAGATAAGGGATAGAATATCCATTAAGATTTGCTACTTAATAAAGATTATTATTATTATTATTATTTAAATGTGATTATGATTATATTATTATGATTACTTATTCTTTCACACGTACAGTTTTATTCGGCTGGTGTTAAAATTACTGAAACTTTGTTCTACTTCGCCAAAAAACGGGCAAAGTTTTCAAATAATATTTTCAAAGCGACCGAATCGGCTGTTAAAAAGTTTCAACTTTAATAAAATTGATATTTCCTTTATAGAAAGAAGGACTTTTGATAAAACTATTTACTTTTGCATCTTGCGAAGTTACTTTTAAGGAGTGATACCTGTATAAGCCGTTATTATTCTGATAACACTTTCAATTTAAATAATATATATATTTTTGGGTGTATGCATGCATGCATGTGTGTGTGTGTGTGTGTGTGTGTGTGTGTGTGTGTGTGTGTGTGTGTTTGTGAAATGTCAAGTGTATGTATGGAGATGAGATGTATGTGTTGGACTATTGAGCAGAAGAGGATACAAGGTTTAATTAAAATTAAAAAAAAAAAAATTCACCTATCTTTAATAAAAACTAACGTAACACACTTGTAGTAGCAATGGTTTTCATTTCGACAGTTCAACAACATTCATTGCGTTACTTACGTTGTTGAGCAGACACATTTTTCGAAAATATGAAGCAATGAATTAGCAATACTCGTAGGTATCCTTTGTGATTGAAAGTGTGTTACGCAATATTAGGGTGCTGCTTAGCTTCAGAACAAAACAAAAAGAGCATAGGACAGCGTCGCCTAGCGCAGTGTTATCACTGGCCAAGCGCCATACTGCCCGACTGAATTCAATACACTTTTACATCTAATTCAATAGTGTTCTTTCTCTCACATGGTTTGATATCAAAGTCCGTTACCATAGCAACAGTCCTCTTTCGAGCCCAACGGACTGAGGATAACTCGGCCCGAGGTTAGGGCAGTCGGTACCCGTCTTTGGAATTCGAGGTTATATGTTTTGAATCGAATAGAAATAGAAATTGTGGCAAAGTTGGATTATAAGCTGTAAGTAGCAGTATGGTGGAATGGATACATTGTGTGCTGATTCAAATTGAAAAGGTTTAATTCTATTTTTAGCAGACAATGACAAGGTTATGCGGGTTTTACACAGGTGACTGTAGCCGTACGGTGAAAACTTACTGTCTAAATGACAATTCGGCTAGACCGCAGATAACTAAAATCCCAAGTTCCAAAGGAGAGTAGGTTTAGACTTTTGTTGTGTGGCAGTAGGTTGCATGCGGCGGGTAACTAAAATATACCGTGAAAATGCTCAGCCGCAGGCGATCGCCAGCCGCAAGCAGGTCGACATTTTGATGCAAAATGAACTAAATGGGGTGGTGATTCAGCTTGTGAGGCGATTTGGTAAGCGAGCAGCCGCGCGGCGAAAATTGATCTAGTGTAAATACCCCATAAGTACAGGCGACCGCGTAATGGCTTACTAAGTTTGAAACGATTGAACTGTTAGGTAGGCAAATATACCTTTGTTACTGTATTAAAGAGACTTCAACTTTAGGACTATAAGGCAATTACGAGATTGAGGTCCATATTAGAGAACCTCACTCAAAATTCAAGCATTACTTAAAAGTAGCTGAAAGCCATTTGATTGGTTGAAACTAGTTTTAAGTAATGCTTGAGTCTTGAGTGAGGTTCTGAAATACGGACCTTACTATACCTATTCAAGCCGGTACTCATTGTCATTTATCAATCTTTAGTCAATACCCTGTATAGCGAATGATTTATGTACTTCGTATAGGTACAAATTTCTTTAGAGAAAACTATCCGTAGGCCGTTTAAATAATGATTGTGCCATACGGGAATGGGATCCCTTTTTTCGCATAATGTTCTTTTTCCTAATATACTTTGGCATAACTATTTTGGTATAATTTGTTTTGCAATTTTTTTGTGGCATACAGTTTATGTTGGCATAATTATCTTGAAGGCTATTTTTTTTTGGCATAAACTTAATTCGAATAATTAAATGAAAACTAAAGTATTGCCTTAAAAATTCAATATGTTATGCCACAAAAGTTATTGACAGAAAGGAATCGCTGCAAAACCGACTCCACGTAGTCTTGTCTGCCCTACCCCTAGAGTGTAATCTAAGCCCGCGGAGGCGCGGAGGGGCGAGGTGGGCTGCGAGCTGAGGAGCAGGTAGTTTGAAGCTGCGGTGGTGAGCGTAAAACATCATAAGATAAGCTCGTGTGGGACTGCCGGAGCCTCGCAGCGCCAGAACCGTGACAGAAACTATGCCTGCTGCATGTTGCAATTTATGCTTTATCATTGTTATGATTAGAGAAATTGTGCTTAAAAAAATTATGAGTAAGCTGTTATGCGTAAATAATGTTATGCGAAATTATAATTAGCAGAAACAAAAGTATGCCAAGTCATATTAGGTCTTAAAATGTTATGCAAATGAAAAGGGAACTTACGGGAATCGATTCCACAACTTGAAGCACAAAAGCAAATCTATATAATCTATGAATGAGTTTTATATATCTTACATAAAACTCAGCCAATTCACCAACCTTGCCGTCAATCCCAAAGGTTTCAGTAGTACAAAATACGCCTCGAATTCATACCTCCTCTTTCATTGACTTCGTCTAAAAACGGGAATTTCTTATGAAATAAACATCACCTTTGTACCTATTTTCCTGTTCTGTTTTATTCTTGTATGTTATATATATGTGTACATAAATGGTAAAATAAATAAATAATAAATAAATATTAAGTGGCCCTCTAAATTTTAATTAAATTTTTTAATATGCTTAAATGTATTTAAAAACTTAGTGACCTTCTAATGCTAGACCCTTTTTTTTAATAATTGACCTTCTTTTTAACTTTCTGGTCATTTATCACAGTATTTAAGCTAGGGTACTCAGACCAAACGGATTTGTTTAGGTTAGAACTGGGATAAAACGCGCGCGAGCGGAGCGAGCGAAGCTAGGTTTGCCCTGGCATTGACTACATAGGTAGTGGTAGGTAGTAGGTGGCTTTAAGTAGGTAGTTACTTGATAATTTTGTATTTTTACGGCCACAAAAGAGAAATTATTTGAAGTTCATAAAAAAAAGGCGCAATCATTATATTACAATGTTCAATAATATTTTTAGGAGCGCAAAATGGGCCAAATCCAATGATGCTTTTAAAACAAATGTACCTATGTATTTTGTTTCAAGCGCCGTCCATTGTTTAACAAAAGCGATATTTACATTACATTATTTGATCACTGAACGAGTAATTTGCATGCATGAGATCCTCTTACTAATTCATAGAATAAAGGCAAACAAATAACTACCCGCTTTTAAAAAAAATATTTTGTTATGAGCCGTTGATTCTGCGAAATACAATAGGTATCGTAAATAAAACACAAGTCTTCCGATTCCATGAAAACGCGGTTTATCGAACTAGTCTTCGTGATAGCTCCCTTATAGTAGGCGACAACATCATCTGCCTAGCCTTTTCCCAGCTATGTTGGGGTCGGCTTCTAGTCTAATCGGATGCAGCTAAATACCAGTATTTTACATGGAGCGACAGCCTATCTGACTCCCACAACCCAGTTACTGGGTAATCCGATGGTTGTCAGTCTTTCAGGCTTCTGACGACCCATAACGACAGTCAAAGACGTGCTTTCCGAGGCACGGAGGGGTGTTGGTTTGTAAAGATGGTCACCCATCCAAGCGTAGCTTATCCTGATCGATCGGACCGTTTGACTGTTATTACTTAGCTTCAAGCCCAATACCACTAACCCATAAAGTCAAAAATATTTTTTTAATGTTGACAGTTGGCAAACAAGCAGACAGTCTGTCTAATGGGAAGTGGTAACAACCGCTGTCTATGTTAATCTTCAATACTAAACTCAAACTCAAAGCATTTATTTCAATTAAAGCAATCACGCCTGTAATTGATTTTTAATTGTCAAGAAGTCTGTCAGTCAGAATGATGAAGTCTGTTGCCCATTCCAAAGCGTAGTAGGTACCTTTCTGGCTATGATCACAGGCATCATAGATGCATTGCGATACCAGAGACAAAGGTGAACTATCTTATGTGAATTATATTATAATTGAGTCTATTTCTGTCATTTTTATCCCAAAAAGTAATTAAAACTACGTAAATTACTGTCATACTTCCGCTCTAGACCCTTATACGCGTGCGACTGTGTGTATGCATAGATTTGTAATGTGACAACAATTTCTCCCACATTCAGTATAACTAATTCAATAAATAAACAATGTTTAATACATAGTACTAAAAATCAGTGTATGTATGTATATGATTCATCACCATCATCCATCTAGCCTTTCCCAACTGTTGGGGTCTATCTGGGGGGTGGTTGTATGTTGGGGTATGTATTGTGATTATAACATAATATTCTAATTGGGATGTTTAGTGGAGCGCGTTAATTCCGGGACATCTTGTATAATGTAGTGTTGAGGGTAGGTAATCTGCATACATAAGCCTTTCATTTCCCCGAATAACTTGCAAATTAGTAGCGTTCCTGGTAATTTCCTGCAATAAATAAGCTTATTTGCGCTAGAGTACGTTCACTATATTATAGAGTGAGGAACATACTTCAACTATTTCACTAACTTGTAAGCCGTAACCGTTGAACTAGTGGCGCTGTATTATCACTACATAGTATAAAACAAAGTCGCTTCCCGCTGTCTGTCCCTATGTATGCTTAAATCTTTAAAACTACGCAACGGATTTTGATGCGGTTTTTTTTAATAGATAGAGTAATTCAAGAGGAAGGTTTATATGTATAATACATGCATAATATAGTAGAGAAACACTGATCATTTTAGGGGTTTCTAATGTGATGTCGTAAATAAACACATTTTTTTGCGCTTACATTGCAAACGCTGGCTTAACCCTACGAGATAGATCAAAATAATGTACTACAGTATTGTACACCTTAAAAAGGTCTACAAAAAAGTCCGTGATGGCATATGTCTATCTCTTAGGGAAAACCCACAATAACCATTTTTTATCCTATACTTTTTAAGAGAAATAATGGCTCTAAAATTATCAGTGTTTCTCTACTATATTATGCATGTATTATATGCATATAAACCTTCCTCTTGAATCACCACTAATAAAAAAAAACCGCTTCAAAATCCGTTGCTTATTTTTAAAGTTCTAAGCATACATAGAGACAGACAGACAGCGGGAAGCGACTTTGTTTTATACTATGTAGTGATAGTGATCAGCATTGCACCCGTGCGAAGCCGGGGCGGGTCGCTAGTTTATTATATTAAGGTCTAAACGAAACACCTGGAGCATATGTACTCGTACTATACCCAACTGCTGTCTACATCTCTCTATCTATTGTTTTATCGCAGGTATACCGGAAGAGATTTCTTATGAAATAAGCATCACCTTTGTACCTAGTTTTCTGTTCTGTTTTTTTCTTGTCTGTTTATATATGCGTAAAAAAAAAAAAAAATATTATGTATTACAAGAACACAGTCTTGATTATTTACAACTCAACTTTTACTATACAAACGACTCCAAATCTAAACTAATATTACTAAGAGAAAAGATTTTATATTTTGTAGGTTCGTTTCGATTTCACGCTAAAACGGCGGCACGGATTTGAATGAAATTTGGCCGATGGGTAGATCATGACCTGCATTATGACAGAGGATACTTTTAATCCCGCTATTCTCACAGGATTATGACTATGACTATTATTTATATTAAATCCATAAATGATACTGTTAGTATTTATTTTTTGTCTGAACGGGATGTTTTTAACACCAAAAAACTCGTTACCACAGTAAAACTTGTTAATATTCATGAGTACCGTGTTTTTTTAATTTTATTGCGAATGGGCCTGCACTTGACCTCGATCACGCCTGATGGAAAGCGATGAATGAGATCTAAGATGGAACGAGCGTGCCCAGAAGATTTACTCTTGCTTTGAAGGCAGACGGGTTAAATGTGGGAGGGAATACAGATGCCGGCAGAGAGTTCCACACTTTTTCATAATTGTTCTGTCAAAGGTTATCCAGGTATTTTATTTGGAGCTTATTTTCATAATTGTTCTGTCAAAGGTTATCCAGGTATTTTATTTGGAACTTATATTTATGTTGTAAAAATAAGTAGGCATAACACGGTCGATGAGCATACATCCCAAACCATGAACTAGCACCGCACCGCTGAGGCTTACGTGCGGAATGGTTGCAGTCGCAGCGTCATCAGCGCTGACGTCATACCTCACACCTACATTAGAAACGGTGAGATATTTCACCTATGCGCGTGTGTTACAGAGTGAGCGTACATGCCAATTGTGTGTGTTATTTTGTAGGTTGGCGGTACCCATAGAGAATGTACATTAAATCATTGTGTATTATATTATTGTGTTGGCATTATGGATTTTATTTATTTTTTTCGTTTGTAGAACAATAAAATCGAGATAGTACTCAATTCTGACCGGGCCAGTTGTTTGTTTTGTACTTCCATGTATGTGATGTGACTGTTGTCGTGCACTTAAAGTTTTATTGAATATATTTTTCGAACGCTTATGCCCAGGAGTGACTGAAGTCGGGCTGTGTATAGTGATAAAATCCAGCAAAAAAGAAAACTGTTGTAACATTTGTGACTCTTAAGTTTTGTGAATTAGAATAATTAACTTGGTCTTGCTAATAAAATCACCAATAGCAAACTACACTTTAAAATAGCCGAAAAGCATTCGCCGTTTCTCCTTTTTTGTCAAAACCGCTTTCGCTCATACCTTGCGCTGTACCAAGTAGAGTGCGGTGCGGTTGTGAGCCACGTCATCACGGCTGTATGACGTCAGACCGCACGAGTACTTTGAAAGCGATGCGAGCCTGCGCCAATAACGAACCACAGTGACGTATGCATTACTTGTTCCCGTAGTGGTAGGCGGGCGGGAGGCTTTTAATTGATTATGTAACACAAAGGGCTTTAGTTTGTTCGACAAACTTTAATGTGTATATTTATTTTTAGAAATAGATTTTTTTACAATATTAAAGTAAATTCTAGATAGAAAAACCCAATAACATTTTTATCGATTCCCAGGTCGGACAGTGTTATTGGGTTTTTCTAACTGGAATTTCTTCTTTCTTAAGAATTAATGATCCATAAACCACAAGGCCAGTGGTTCCAAGAGATAGTTAAATTTAATATTCAGAACCCCTCAAACACAAGCAAACATTCGAAATCGCAATCAGAAGCCCTGTACGTCATAATACCGCTAGGTGCGGTACTCAGAGCTCAGAGCAAGAACCCGCGAATACCGCAGTCCGTTTTTAATAATGTTTACTGCAGGGACGCAACAATAAGACAGAAGAACCATTTTAATCAATTAGCAATATACCCACAAACGAATTAATGAAGTTACCACTTCTGTCAAAGCGGGGCAATGCCCGTATTTTTAAGAACGTTCACAATGATATCTGAGCGTCAATCTGTCAAAAAATTCTTAGCGTTTATGTATATTTTCACATTGATAGTCACTGATATGATATCGCGACTAGATTTTGAACAGTTTTTAGTATGGAATTTGGTCTCCAGTGCTACGAGTATGCTAAACATAGAATTACTAAGTTGCGTAAAAGGAATTTGTTTTCTTGCTATCAACATCTCACCCATCTCATCTCACATCTCATCCACCCTCGGGTTGCTTAGAACGGTTGCTTTTAGTAGTTCTATTGATTTCAATCGAGAGAAAAAAGCACTTTCCTGTAGAAATTTAGGGTAACGCGATGGACCAAGATTCTAGAAAAGGAACAGTGGAGTTTTAGTCGATAGGAGCCCGATATACCCCTCCGATCTCCCCAGACGGATTTTAACCATGAGGATTTACGGAAAGAAAAGGTTGGTGAGGGAATAATTAGTATGTTTCTGTGACTTCCAAGATTCAGTACGAAGGGAGAATTAAAAAAAAAAAATAAAAGCAACAAATTTTAACTCCTTTTTAATTAAGGAACGCATTTAATAAAGTCTCTGGTGACATATTTTTGCTCTATTCCTCTTATAGAATTATGTCAGTGGTCGTTCTGGCATTTTCTTACTCTGTGACGCAACCGACGCGAAACTTACAAGTGGCTCCTAGGGTTGGCGAGTGGTAAATTGCGAATTCGTTGTATTTATGGCAGTGCGATTCCAATAACGACCTCCATGTAACCTAGATACTTAATAATGTGGTACTGAGAGCAATTCCGTTACAGGACGAATGTGTTGTATTGTAACTGAACTATGAGTAATAACAGGTAGTTTAATATGATTTAGCTTATTATTTCAGTCATGATTGCAGTTTTATTTACAAATCCCAGATGAAAAACAACTCACAATCTTATCTCAGTGAAAATTAATGTCGAAATCTTGACAAAAAAGTAGGTCAATTAAAAGTTTTTGTGACAACACGAATGCGAATGTTCATTAAAAATACTAACCCATCAACTATATATAAAGAGTTAGTTCCAGTCATGACGGCCGCCACGAATATTATTTCGTGCGGGAACCAAAGCCGCAACCAGAACTACAGTCGGGTTTTAAGTGGATGCCACCTTTTCGCACTGACTGAGCACCAAACGTTTTCGGATTTCGTGCTTTTGGTTGGTAGGAGCATTCGACGAGTCGATGCAAGTGTTTGCCGAAAATCAGCTAATTATGCTAAACGATTATGCTAAACGATTATGCTAAACGATGGCGCTATCGATAGATATTCTTTTTTCAGCTTTGTAGCTAAACTGTATATCTAACTGCCTCGAGCACTAGACCAGTGACGTATGAGATCGTGGATTCGACAGGGTCAGGCAAAGTCAGGCAATGATTTTTTCCACCAATCATTTCTCAACAGAAGCCCAGAATCTGGGTTGTGGCTGGTTGGTGGGAATAGGCCCGTCCACTATCAAATGGGTCTTAACCATAACTAAATGAGATAGTATAATAGGGTACACCTTAGTCCAATCCTTTGGAGATCATAGGCGTGAAGTTATGTCACGTAATTTGCAGCAGTATGCGTAATTTTTTTGTTTCTGATTTCATTTGCCATCCCTACGATAAGAAAATACGTACTAACCCTTTTATAGTTATGAAGAAAAACGAGAATGGAATATAAAACAGAACCATCGCTTGGATTTAGAACTTGCAAATAAGTTAGAGTTAAGTGGTGTAGTTTACCCGTTAGCGTATTTAATCTATTTTTAATTTGTTTGCGTTCAAACGAATGTTTGAAGGTATTTTGTTTGCGTTGCCTTTGTTTTTATCGGGGAGTATGAGGAGAAAAAATTGCATGCAGATTCGCAAGCATTCTAGGTATTTGCTCTTGCCGCAGCACAAAGACAAGTAAGAACTTTTACCTGTATTTGCCACGAACTATATTTCGCTTTTTCGAAATTCGGGCAATTTCTTTTTGGAATATTATTAATTTGTTATTTTATAAGCTTTAAAAAATAGCTAATGTAGCAAGTTAGAATCATTCCAGGTCCTTAGCAAAAAGAAAGCGATTTTTTGAGAAGCAACAAAATCAACGATCAATACATCAGAAGAAAATAAATATTAAAAATTGCTCAGTATATATCAGTGCCCGTGACTCTACCAACTGCCTCGAGCTAAGATCCATCTTCAGCAATGCAGCATATAATTTTTATTAAGCTTAAACCAAGTATTAAGAGTATTTCGTCATTCATTGAAGTGGAGGTCTACTTCATAAGACATTTCACGAGATGTATTAATAATGTATCCACTTGTCCCTTTCAGATACTAAATCTCTATTTCCTACGGTCCAGTTAAGAGATTAATCTACGTCTGATACGCTCGAGTACAGAGAACTACACAGTGACGCCTAATTTAGTCTCAATAGCTACAATCAAAAGATATACTATTACAGGTACACTGGTAAATTAGACATTCAAGAGGATTTTAAATAATTGATAGATTGAGGTTTGTATTTTAATAAAAACCTGTTGCTTGTAATCATTTAAAACAATTTCAAGACAAAACTAAAAAAATGGAAACATTGTAGCAGTGCGTGCTACGTCGTAGTTACATTGCTACGCCATAGCTACTCGATTTTCGATGATTTCCAGTTTCTTGCACACTGCGCAGTCCTACCTTACAGTTTGACCATGATATTTGTACAGAAAGCTATTAAACCTAACATAATTATAGAAAAAAAAATTGCAGTACCTAAATATTTGATAATCTTGAGGAGCTCTAAGTAGACAAAGCTCTCAAGTATATTATAAGAGTCCCTACTTTAATACAACCCGGATACAAGGGAGCTAGAATACGGAACTAAGAAGTCACAATATGTGGCGAGGAACATGCAAGTCTTGATTTATTCATAAAACTTTCAGCTTCATAGTAATAACGCGTCTTGTGACTTGTGAGGTTGCGCACTTATAATATGAGGTTGTTATGATTTTAGAAATATTTATAGAAAGCAGTAGTAATAACTTTACTGTTACTGCAAATAAAAGGTACATGGTAACAAGGATAAGAGGGTGGATAAGGGGAGGGGGGTGGTGGATAAGGGGGGCTTGTGGCTAAGTAATAACAGCCGCACGGGTCGATCGATCAGGTTAAGCTATGCTTGCTGCGGTTGGTCCGTGGATGGGTGACCACCTTCACATATAAAGACCCCTCCGTGCCTCGGAAAGCACGTTAAGCCGTTGTCTCGGCTGTCATTCGTGGATCTTTGACAGTCGTTACGGGTAGTCAGTAGCCCGAAAGTCTGACAACCAGTCTTACCAATAGGTATCGTATTACCCAGTAACTGGGTTATGGAGGTCAGATAGGCAGTCGGTCCATGTAAAATACTGGTATTCAGCTGCATCCGGTCAGACTGGAAGCCAACCCCAAAAAATAGTAGGGAAAATGCTCGGTAGATGATGGTAACAATGGACAAGGACACTACACTAGCGGGTTAATAGTTTATCACACTTACAAAGGCAATACCTTTCATCTTGACAGTTCAGCAACATTCATTGCGTTATTTACGTTCATGAGCAGGCGATTTTTCCTAACCTACTCTTTTGGATTATAATTGTCTGTGTGTTACACAGTTGGGGTATGAAGTAAAAATCACCTAAGAACACATAGTGGGACGTAAACGATTGAGTATTAAAAACTATTAATTTCATAAACATTCATTTGTAGTCCACCAGGCCGAAATTAAATTCGTACTATCGCCATTTTAACATTCCATTCCATTTAACAGTAATAAAACCTACAAAACAATCAAACGTTACTGTGCTCACATGATAAATGTGCGCTCAAGACGTGCGTCGCTTTTGATTTAATACTAACAATTTTATTTTATGAGCAACGGAAAGTGTGCCAGTGTCAGCTATAGTAATATTAAGGGAATAGTGGAAGAGAACCGTGCTATTTATATTATTTTACAAAGAAAAAGCGGTAACTGCTTTAGGATCTTAGGCCCTTTGAACAAGACACGGTTTCTTTACGGTTCGGGACGGTAGGCGGTAGAAAAACGTGTCTGTCAACAAGCTTCCATAGTGGTCCATACAGCGCTCGCGAACCGTGTCTTAAAAACTCATTCACCCAAGGGGTAAAACCTGTATTTTTTTAAATGTGCGCAACCTCATATCAGTGTCAATCTGTCAAGTTTTTGACATTTATTGTCACTGTGATAAGATTGCGCAAATTTTAAAAAATACAGGATTTTCCCCTCAGATTGATGCGTTTCGCCTCCAAAAAACTTGCGCCATGATTCGAACGAAATATTATCAAACCCCTACGCTACTTCAAATAACACATCACACTTATTTTTGACCATCAACCGTCAACTACCTCACAAACTTATCCAATCTAAACCCACCTTCACCTCTGATCAGCCTCCATAATTAAAACATTCCCGACATGTCACGCTAAACACTTGTTCGGCGTGTACCTTCCATAATAAATGCTTGTTCAAACAAGGTGCTTCGTTTGTACAGTTTCAACGTAAATTAACTTGTTACAGTACGGTGTGACACCAACTTGTCAACTTGGCTAATTATTTTAGTTAGGAGATAAGGGGAGGTTCAGATGAGGAGAGCGCTGGCTTTGTGTGAGATGTTTTTTGCTGACTTGTGTTTGAAGCCTTGTTATTTGATATTTTGAAGGAAAGCAGATTTGAAGGAAGTGAAAGTGAAGTCAAAAGATTAAAACAACGCATAAGGTTAGGAGGTAAAGATAAAAATCGACAATTTAATCAAGAGAAAAATACATTTCTAAATCCAATGGAAAGTTGGTCAAGCTAGCTTGTGTTTTGTGAACAGGTACATGAAGTTCGGGTAACATATATACACCGTGTAACGTTAAATGCGCGAAACCTCTGACACCCCAACTGATTTTTAATTCAATTGACCTATTTCATAGAGAAAATAAGTCATTAAAAAAATTATAAAGGTTTTATGTGCTGTTTTAGTTTTACTGGCCATTCTGATCGTTTCTTGCGTCTGCGACGACGCTTTATCGAGGGAGGAGTCGTCACCGGGCCGCTGCGACGCGCTGACATTGGGTTGCTTGACCTATTAATAAACAGACACGCCAACGTTTTTAATGAAGATTTTTTGAAAAATGTGACCTATATTAAAAAGTGGTTCATTTAATTCTGCTCGTTATTCTGATCAAACTATTTTCAGGTTTTGCGCATTTAACGTTACACGTTGTATATTTTTTTTTTCACAACAAGTAGAGTCCAACGGGGCTTACTTTTTAATTTTTCATTCCAGATTGTGCCCGCTCTTGATCTCGATCCCGCCTGATGGAAAGCAATATGAGGTCTATGATGGAGCGAGCGTGCCTAGAAGGTGCCTGTTCACTCTTGCTTTGAAGGCAGAAGGGTGAAATGTGGAAGGGAACACAGACGCTGGCAGAGCGTTCCGCACTTTGGCTGTGCGCATAATAAATGTGGTGGAGCATCGCTGAGTACAACTGGTCGGGATTCAAGAAAGCGGACAGGTGACAGGCGACAGCCCAACAATTTTTCAATTTTTTTTTATACATTTTCTGCTTTATTACATAGCACCTGTCGTGAAAATGTGACAGTTTTGTATTTTTTTTTTTTTGCAAATATGTCGCAGTGTCAGTTGTATTAAATAAGGCTATTATGATTTCAGTGCAAAAAAAGGATGGAGCTATTGGTCATGTATAGCTTCGTCTGTTTCATACACTGGAATCATGATGGCATTAATACGTCATAATACGCTACCAGGACTCGCAAAAAAGCTCTCACGGAAAAATCATAATTTTCTTCACACCGATATATTAGGCTGTCTCATAAGTTCTTGCCATATTTTATTTTTCCCGAATTTTCTCGTATTTAAACTAAAGCGAATTCAAGAAAGTTCTAGATCTTTCTAGTAAGGATGAATATCTTTTATGGTCAGGGTATAAATAGGCGCGGACGCAACGCAATAATTAGTTTTTAGTGAAAATGGATCAGCGTCAACTGCGAGCTATTATGCTATATGAGCATCGACTTAAAGTCTCTTCAACAGAAACGGCTAAAAAGATTAACACTGCATTTGGACCGGGTACCTACTACTAGCGATCGGATTGTTCGTTTCTGGTACAAGCGTTTTGACACCGGTGATATAAGCTGCGAAGATCAACCTCGTCCAGGCCGACCCAAGATGCTTTGCGTCAGGAAATTGAACTACATCTAGACTATAGTACGCGCGATTTAGAGAAGGCGCTTGGACAATCCCACGCGACTATAGATCGTTATCTCAAATCGATGGGATATCGCAAAGTGATGTCACGTTGGACACCTCATGCGTTAACGGACCATGACCGGGCCGTTCGTGTGGTCATTTGTCAAAGTTTGTTATTTCGTCCGCACAGACGAGACTTTCTCAAGGACATTATTACATGTGACGAGAGCTGGATACATCTAGAAACTAACACGCGTTATGCCTATTGGATTCCTCGCGGGGAAAACCCACCAGCCCAGCCTAAACTTAATGAACACGGTCGTAAGATTATGCTGTCTGTTTTCTGGGATTGGCAAGGAATGATTTTCTGGGAACTCCTCGAATCTCATCAGACTATAAACGCCAATCTGTATACGCAGCAGCTTCGCAAACTAGCAGAGATGTGAAAAATTAAGCGGCCAAAACGACTTGGAGTCCAACTTTTGCATGACAACGCACGACCTCATTGCGCCAAGTTAACACATAAACAGCTGGAGGAGCTAGGATGGCTGACTGTTCCACATCCACCGTATAGCCCGGATCTTGTGCCTTCGGACTTTCATTTATTTCGAGCTCTTAAATTTCATTTCCTAGGAAAAACAATCGAAAATTCTGGAAGTATTAAAATTGAACTTGTAAATTTTTTCGAGTCCCGGCCTGCCTCATTTTGGGAGAAGGGTATTCAAATTTTGCCCAGTAGATGGCTGACTGTTGTTGATAACGAGGGGGACTATATAATTGAATAAATGCATTTTTTATTAATAAAAAAATATTAATAATAATCTGTTTTTTAACTGGCAATAATTTATGAGACAACCTAATAATATCCATATAATGCTCTCATCTCAACATATCTTAATCCTCTACTAACTACCTATGATACTGTCTCCACACTGCACAGGCAAGTAAACTCGCTCACCTGTGCGCGCTAATCGTGTCTAAACACGTCCTTACTTTAAAACTGTTTATGCTGAAATGTGGTTTCTCAAACTTAGCTTCGTAATTGGCTTTCAAATTGTCTTATGGATAACGATTTAATACAGGTATTATAATATGAAAGTTCAGATTAGTATGTAGTTATGTGTTTTTAATAAATAAGGTGTATCTATTCATACACGAAATGTTTTAAGGGAAACATGTATAGGAGGTAAAGAAACCATCGCAACGAAACAATTTTTTTTTATCAGCGTATTTTTTTTTTACGTAATTATTTTAGTTTTAAAATTACTTGAGACATTTTGCATGAAATCTTTACTCCGCTTCTATGACAGTACGTACGTACGAGACCTACGTAGACCCTATATATATATAAAATGTATGTGAAAAAAAAGGAAGAAACCAGTATTTATTATGTGTCAAGTTCTTTTTTTAATGTTTTTTTTCATTTCTATTGCTTCTTTACCATTGTGTATAATTAGGTACACCTTATATTGATCCGAATTAGGAAGAGAACTCAATTGCAGAATCCCTAAATAGAAATAACGACAAAAATATTAGTTTTCATAAAAATAAAGAATTTTAATCCTATGGCAAGCCTTTCATTTTCCACAAGGTCATAATATTATTATTAAGTTAGCTAGTTACAGCAAGAACTTAATTCTATTTAAAGTTTTGTGTCATGCTAAAATCATCTTTATTATTTAATTGGTAGAAACCTCTGTTATTAAATGCTGTCTAAATTACTTAGAATTGCTAATTTGGTACCTATTTATATCTCTATAAACTAATATGATACATTGTACTCATGTAATATACACGATCTTAATATGATATGAATATTAATATCTTAATAACATAAGTTTGTAAAGGCACTACATTTATAGTTGAGCAGTTTCTGAGAAATAAATGATCAAATATCTCGTGTTCAAGTTAAGTAACATCTTCATCAATCATTCTGGAAACCAAACCGAAGTTTCTTAATGTAATATCGTATGTTTCTTTGAAAAATATATCAAATATTTATCAACTTACAATTTCCATGCGCTTGGCTTTTCAGACATGGTTTTCTTTCAGGACAACAGTTAATTCAGGGGAAAAAAATTAAGATTTTTCCTTAAAAAGCTAGTGATACGCACACAATAATAAAGTTGACTCTTTTCCGCAAAATGAGAGCACAAACAATTATCCTTTTAAAAATGTACACATAACTTAAAATTACGAGAGTATTCGAGTACAAAATAACCAACCAGAGGCCACAGTTAACCAACTAGCTTGCACATTGAGTCCCAAATCGTTCTCACATGTATAATTTCCACATTAATGATGTAACCTATATTTTGTGACAATTTTATGATTTAAAAGAGTGTATGTGGAGTTTTTTTCCCGTTCTCCTCCATAGGTACCTACTACGCTTCGGAATGGGCAACTAGCTTCATCTTTCTGACTAGCCGACCCCTTGACAATTCAAAAGAACCTGTAATTGGTTTATTTGAAATAAATTTGAGTTTGAGTATAAATCCCCACTGAACAGAAACTGGCCTGGATTATTGTACAAGCGTTTGACAACTGAGCTGTGAGCTTGCGTATCGGTGAAGCGAGTGATGACAGCTGGTCAGAATCCAGCCTATATAGTCATGCATTTTATATCTTTTGCCATATGGAAAACGTGTTGCAGATCACTCTGCTGTATTTTGTGTGGTAAAGGCAGGGTTGGTAACGGAGCGATTATATGCTGTTTGTCATTATTAGACTAATCAGCGTAGGGAGTGGTCTGGCAATAACTATTTATTGCAGTGTAGGGAGCGGCGTTGAGTATGTGATTCATAACTACTGTTTTTTCGCGCGCTGCGTACGGGTCGCTCTCGAGATTTATGTGTTATAAAATTGTTTATTCGGACTTTACAGTATAAATTATGTGTTTAACTGAATTTTGTACGATAAAATACTGATACAATATGGAGAACTGTGTTAAATTGGTGGATTTCTAACGATTTCAAACAATATTTGGTGTGCTAATAAGTGCAGTGACAAAAACAATTCGCGGGTGACGCGAAATACAGAGTGGCGCGTCGCGCTCTTTCACTCTTGCGTGAACTAGCTATCTCGGTCTCTGTCGCACTCTCGGTGTTATCACTACATTCTAGAAATTAAGATGGATTGTGAGGTTTGTAACAGAGAAATTAATATAGGCGAGACTATAGAATGTAGTGCATGCAAGAAGGGATACCATAATAGATGTGTCAATTTAACCCCGGCGGCAGCAGTACAGTTAAAGCGTACTTTTAAGTGCGCCTCCTGTTCTAACGTAACTCAGCGTGTACGAGTTACAGATGACACACCGGTACGTGGTGGTCATCCCACTGGTTTCGTAGATCAAGCTAATCAGTCGTTTGAGGAAAATGTTGCTCAGGAGAAAGCACAGTTGTTGTCATCGGACGAGTTGGTAGATCAAATTAATAGGGTAATCCTGGCTAAGATCAATGTTTTCGAAAAAAATATTATACAGGAGATTAAGGCCAGTGTGGCTGTACTGGCGCTAGAAAATACTAAACTAAGACAGGAATTAAAGGAAGCTAATATGAAATGTAGTTCTTATGAGAGGCAAATTAAAAGCTTAAAAACTGATGGACTATTAACTAGAGAGGAAAGAGGGGATTATGATATCGATACCAACTACCAGAACCAACGACCAATACGGGTACCAGTACCAGCAATACCGAAGTGTACTACTGTCGCGGCTGAATCGTCCCAAACAAAGGTTCTGGAGTACGGAGCGCAAGCAACTACGCCGCCGCCCCCGAGGCCCGTGGAGACTAGTTACGCAGCGGTGGCCAGGAAAGCAGCGGATATGAAAGTTGACGTTACTAGTAATAATGATTGGATAGAGGTTAAAAAAAAAAATAATAATAACAGAAGAAGTAACGCAATAAGGAAAGGTGGTAATAATTCGATTAGTTCTTTAAAAGCAGTTGAACGCAGAAAATTTTTACACGTTTGGAGGCTGAATAAAAGCACTACAGAGGACGATCTCAAGGAACATATCAAACAGACACTAGGAACGGACTCAGAAATTGTTATCGAAAAATTAAAGCCTAAAACGGAGCGAGACTATGCCTCATTCAGGATTGGTACTACATTAAGTAATTTTGAGAAACTTTGTGACCCTGAGGTTTGGCCAGTAAACGTAGAATACAGTGAATGGATTTGGTTTCGTCCCAACTCTAACCCAAATCAACCGGAAACCCAGTAGTCATTTCAACATTTTATATCAAAACGTCAGAGGTCTCAGAACTAAGACAACACAATTTTTATCACTACTGGAATCATCAGGATCTGACTTATTTGCGATTACTGAATCGGGCCTTAATGAAGCGATTCAAAATGCGGAATTTGTGCTTCCTGGCTATCAAATATTACGATGCGATCGGGCTGATGGTCGCAAGCAAGGGGGCGTGTTTTTAGTGGCCACACCGAGGTTCGAGTTGCGACGAGTGTCTGTGCCAGGTGACATTGATATAGATAGTCAAAAGTTTGAACTTATGTGTGCTGCTGTTTATAAGCAAAACTGTTTTCTGTTCACTTGTTGTGTCGTGTATATTCCACCAGGGGCTGATGACAATGAATATTTGTCGATGTTTTGCATATTAGAAAAAATAAGTGTTAAATATAGCAGTAATTTAATTATATTAGGGGACTTTAATATGTACTCGTGTAACAACAACATTTCTAATTATTACGAATATTTCATGGCCTTCTGTGAATTTGCTCAGTGTAATGCAGTACCTAACTGTAACAATAGGCTGTTGGACCTCGTGTTGAGTGCGCGCGGTGGCGTGTCGGTGAGCGCGGCGGACGAGGGCCTGCGGCCTGTGGACGCATACCATCCTCCGCTGTCCGTGCGCATCGAGCGCGGCGCGCGCGCGCGCCCGCTTCCGCCGCCCCCCGCGTCGTGTACCGCTCCCGCATCGCCGCGTACGCGACACTCGCAATCTCAAGCGTTGATAACTCGTACATTTTGGAATTTTAATAAAGCGGACTTTAATCAAATGTATAGTTTAGTATCTAAAATAGATTGGAGTGAGATTTACGGTTCACGAGACCCAGATATAGTTTTAGATTTATTTTATAATAAGATATATAACGTTTTTGACGATTGTGTTCATCCAAAAAGGAAAAATATTAATTCATTAAATAATAGATACGTTTATCCAGTTTGGTATACAGCTGAAATTATTAGAGATATAAAAATTAAATATTTATTACATAAACAATATAAATTAAGTAAATCACGCAGTGATTATGTGGAATTCGCGCGATACAGGGCGAGAGTGAAAACCGAGACTGCTCGAGCGCATGATCAGTACCGCAACCGAGTGCAAGGGCACCTGGCGAAGGATCCGCGAGCGTTTTGGGGGTATATTAGGTCTAAGAAAGGCAATTCGAATCAGCGGAAGTTAATTAAGGAAGGACGGGTATTATCGGAATATGAATGTGCCAATGAGTTCGCTCGGTTTTTTCAGTCGGTGTACAATCCGGAACCTCCCGAACTGAGTGTGGCGATGGCGAGTGCGGGCGAAGCAGCGGGCGTGTCGCCGGGCGCGCGGGCGCACCTAGCGGCCGTGGGCCCCGCTGACGTACAGCGTGCACTCGCGCGCTTGCCGCCTAAGCGCTCAGCCGGGCCGGATGGTATTCCGGCGTTCATTTTTAGGGATTGCCGTGCGGTGTTGGTTAAGCCATTGCTACACTTGTTCAACGTCTGTATCAAGACCGCAACTTTTCCTGAGCGTTGGAAACTTACCCGGGTTGTACCCGTGCCTAAAGGTAGTAGAGGTTCAGCACCATGCGATTATAGACCTGTAGCGGTATTATCCACTCCAGCTAAAGTGTTTGAGTCGACCATTCACGGTAGCCTGTATCCACAGATTAGCGCTCTGTTGTCCGACGCGCAGCATGGTTTCCGTCCTGGGCGGGGGACAACGGGGAACTTACTGGACCTTATGACACAAATAGTACCAACGGTGGATGCTGGTCAACAGGTAGATGTTGCCTACTTCGATTTTAGAAAGGCTTTTGACACAGTGGATAACGACGTCCTTTTGGCAAAATTGGCTGATGTAGGCTGTACACCTCACACTTTGGCATTTTTCGCCAGCTATTTACGGGACCGTTGTCAGTACGTCGACTGCAGTGGGCAGCTCTCTGAGCCCTATTTCACGAGATCTGGAGTCAGCCAGGGCAGTAATCTAGGGCCTTTTCTCTTCATTTTAACAATTAACGACCTGCCGAGAGTAGTCAATAAATCCACAGCATTGTTATTCGCTGACGACTTGAAACTAGTTCTTAAAATACAACAGAAAACTGACCATGACATACTGCAGCGGGATATTAATCGGGTAGTAGAGTGGAGTTTTAGCAATAAGTTGTATTTCAATGTGGCCAAATGTTCGGTGCTATCATTTACCCGTGCACGCGACCCAAGTCATTATCAATATTACATGGATGGAATCCCACTGCAACGGGTCTCAGAGGTTAAGGACTTGGGCGTGCGCTTTACAACTGATTTAAATTTCCGTAAACATACCACTGATGTTTGTAAAAAAGCATACCGCAATTTAGGGTTGGTCTTACGGCTAGGAAACGAGTTCACGAACATCAGTGCTCTGAGATCGTTATACGAAGCGCTTGTCAAAAGTCATTTGGAATGCAATGCTGTCGTCTGGTCGCCACATGAAGCCAAATACAAATTAATGCTAGAACGTATCCAGAACAAATTTGTGAGATTCCTGTACTTAAAGCAGTACGGTGTGTATCCGGGGTATCCACTGTTGTATCCTACTCTATTTGTGCTGGGCATGGTAGGCTACAATAAACTGGAAGTAAGAAGGGAAGTAGCTCTCGCCACTTACTTATTTAAGGTTATGCGTGGTAAAATACACAACCCAGGCGTTCTACGCACAGTTGGGTTGTGTGTACCTGATGGGCACGTGGGGCGGCGGAGGCGGCCGCCACTGCTGTGGGTGCCGCCCGCTCGCACCAACCTGCTGCAGCACGCGCCGCTGACGCGCGCGCTGCGTACACTCAATGCGGTGTCACAACAGATTGACTGCTTCAACTGTACTCTGAGTGAATTCACACGGGCCGCATTTTGTACTCTTGGTTGTTCTTAATTTTAAGTCTAATTTTAAATAAAACTACACTATTGTATTAGGTAAGTAAGCCTGTGATGATAGTGTATGTGAAATAAATAAATAAATAAATAAAAAAAACTGCGCCACAAATTTTGTTAAACTTTCAAAGTCGCCAACATTCATAGTACATTTTGTTTTAAAGTATTGGAATTAACCACTTTACTCAATAAACACTTTCTTTTGTATTAAATTCAATCCAAATTTACTCATAAGATTCTTAATTCCAGGCGTACCTAAATTTACATTTAATAGTCATGAAATATTTAGGTTACAAGAACGAACAACTTGGTCTCAAACAACAAGTTGCACACTTTACAACGAATATAGAAGGTATTAAGTAGTAAATCAATTTTACTCAATTATTTTTTACTATCAAGGAAAGAAAGAAAGAAAAAATAGCTCAAAAAGTTGCAATCAGGCCGTAAAATTACACCACACAAATCAAAAGTGACCTTCTCACAAATTTTAAATATTATTAACAATTCTAGATATTCCACGAATTGAGTTTCCGTGACTACAATATCTTTGATTTCTTCTTATCCGAAAAACCATATTGCATAAACACAATCTGACATGCCTCCCTACCCCTCCACCCCCATAAGATAGGGGTGAACACTGGTAAACCATTTGAGACAAATTGAATCGACTTACCTTACAGGTATTCGGTACTCAATGCTCAGGAACTCTTATACCTCGTGTTTTGAAAAAGCTTTTTTAAAAGAAAAGCGTATCGTATGTATTTCTTTGTAGGCAGAGCGTTTATTTGTAGAGAAAAATCATTTTCTCTGCGAAAGTATGACAATTTTGAAGAATTACGGTTTGTCTGTTTAGGTATGTATGGACAGGCAGCCACTGATCAGTGGACAGCGCTTTTACGACGACCTCATATAGTTTTAAAAAAATATGATTGACATGTAAAGTGTTTGCACAAACCTACTTACAGAAAATAAATCATTTATCATTTATGTCGTAGCTGTAAGAGCGATTTTCGCAGGCATGTGTCACTATCTCCACTGTTGAAGGTTAACTGTACCTGCCTAATACATGCAGTTTTGACAGTGGATATTATTATATATTTTTTTTTAATATAATTTTATTTTATTCCTTCAAAATCAAACTCATTAAATCAAATTAGTTTTTTATTATCATTCCAATTGTAAATATGTTATAGCTTTATCTATTAATGAAGTATTTAGTAAAAATGGCCTCAATTTTTACTAAAGACACGACCCAAAAATCATATAAATAGTTATACCACTTCAGACACCAATCTACATGGTCCTCAAAGATTATATCCGGATTTTTATATACACATTGACATTGATGAATTTTATATAAACAATGACATGGATATTTACTTTGTAAAGTATCTTATTTTTATTATTATTACTGTGAGTGTGAAGACTATGTGGGTCATTTCTTTTATTAGGTTTTCTTTCTTAGTTAGTTTTAATCATGATCTGGCAGTTTGAGTCATTTATGCGGCCTACCCAAATGTCCTTTCATTGGTATTGTTCGTCCAATCGTAAGGCTCCTCAAGTTCTGAGTTGAGCTGCACGATTTTTGACAAATGCGTGCACTGACTGGACAGGTCCGCTCAATCTGTGTGGTTCTTTACTCAAAAGACCATTTCAGACACCAATCTACATGGTCTTCACATTATCTGACCAAGATTATGTCTGGACTTTAAAAGAGACTGTGACCTATGAGTTTGTTTCGGCCTTTCTTCTCAGAGTAGTCAGATAGGAAACGCCGACCTCATCTAGTTTAAAAAAATATGATTGACATGTAAAAGTGTTTGTACAAACCTACTTGCAGAAAATAAATCATTTATCATTTATCATTTATAAAAACAACCAGTTATTGGACACAGGAACTGAACATAAGTATACCATAATTTAAAACTGCAATCACCATAAATTTATGGTACGTCACCTTAAAAGATAAAGATAATACCCAAAATATAAACAAGAAAAACGCTCAAACCGTAATCATAGCTTACTTCAAAAGCCGATAAACCCACGTGGTGTAAGATCGAAAGAATGGCGCCCGAGGGTAAGGCGACAAGGAATATAAATTATGAACGTTGTCAATCGAACCTTTACTCAATGTAACCATTTGGTTTGAAACACCTTCGAGCCTTGTGAGCCGGGAGGGGAGGGGATTCTGTGATGTGTCAATTGTGAGAACACGGGTTTGTATTCCCTGAAAAGTTTGGGAAATGCAGGCCTGTTATACGTATACCTGAATTCATTATTAGGTAGAAGTGGTGGGTGAAGTATTTAAGTACAGACGCCAGCACATCAAGCTACTACAATCTGTCAAATTTCTTTAATAGATTTTCAACTTTATCGTCAAAGCATTAGGTTCAAAGTTTATTGGGAAAATTTGACAGTTTCGGGTAGCTATATTTGGGTACAATGTTTGCCTTATTGAATCTGGAATCACTAGCAAAGCACGTAACTGCTTAACAAATTTTTTAATCAGCATTTCGATTCTGTAAAAATCTCACCGTGAAAATTTGCGTGGAGTGAGCCGTCAGTGTCATCCCACTGATGCTAGGGATTGACCAAGCAAACATTTACAATCATAATCGAGATTTTAGTAATATTTTTATGCTAATCCTATTGATATTTTATATAATTTCAAAGCTAGTAGTTGCCGAAACGTCGCTATATAAGGACTAGTCTAGGAAATAAAAGAAAAAAAAAAGCAACATTGTTATTCTGACTAGTGTTCTGTTTTGTTATTTTATTTTAAAACCCCACAAAATAGTAATGTTTTGGCAACTAAAATGTTAGCTTTGAGATTATATAAAGGTTTGGCATAATATGGTGAATGGGTATTTCATCAATACCATTATCCAATATCTTTTTACTTAATGATAAAACAAATAATCGCACTCATGAATACTTCTCCTCTTAGAGTTATCAATCACAATACATTTGCGAAAAATTGGGTCAAAGTACTCGTAGATCAAACATCAATTTGATACAAACTTAGTTTTGCCTAACGTAATACAAAAGTTGTTTGACAAATCATTTCGTCCATGAGAGCGCGAATTTGTGTGAGCACTCATTTTTTTTTTTATCATTCGAAGTTGTAGGGGTGTAAGATTAATAAATAAGATTTTTGTTGATGTTCAAAGCTATTTTACGTATCATGCTTGTAAATGAAAATATAGACATTGCAGGGTGGTAGGAATATCGAAGCGCAAAACGTAACCATAAATTCAGCACACGATTTTTTAACCGGCACCAAAAAAAAAAAATCGGCTCTTTCTTAGAAAAGTGCAACACCTGCGCGGTCAAATAATGTATGGAACAGCATTTTTTTATTATTAACTTACAAAGAATTTCAGCGCTGGGGGGAATGGGCAACCAGAATTATGACCTGAATCCACGGTCACAGGTTGCGCGTCTCTGTCACCCTGCAGCCCTGTATTTAATGGTAATTTATTTAGGTACGCTTAAAGGCCATGAGCCGGCCCTTGAGCTCAGCATCTGCAAAAATTGATTTGGCGACATGCATTCTATCACTAGGTAATAAAAGAAAGCAGTCTGTGTTTTCCTCTAGTTGTACCTGTATCACTTCTAACCTCCAGCTGCTCTTAAATTCATTCATTACTGAATAGTTGACTTCCAGGTAAGTATATCATTGAGCACATCATCGCTTACCATTAGAACCGTAAGTGCGTATCTGAATCATTTTGAAGGATATTGCTAATCCATTGCTTCATATGTTCGAAAAATCTGTCTGACCAACAACGTAAATAGCACAATGAATGTTGCTGAGCTGTCAAAATGAAGGCCATTGCTACTGACAGTGTATTACGCAATTACCCCGCAGGTTGCAGAGTGGTCAATTATTTTTATCTAACGACCCGTCCCTGCTTCGCACGGTTTTTACGACTTGACAAAACATCGAGATTTCATGATTACATATTTATGTAAGATTAAAATTAACGAATTACACATATACCTGGAATCAATTCTTAAATTATGGTAAAAGCCGCATCAAAACCCGGTGCGTAGTTTAGGAGAACAACGCGGTCACACAGACAGACAGGAAAAGCCACATTAATTTATAATAAGTATAGAAGAAAATGAAACGATAACGAACTTAAAAGCACTTACCTTGTTTACAATCTCAACTTAATGAGATTAAAGATGATTCTTATTAGGATCAGCGTTATCCTTTCCGCGCTAGTTTTTATGACAAGCAGCAGTGCTATTCTGTAAAAATCTTACCGAGAGAACTTAGGTGAAGTGAGCGGGAAGTGAGCTGTCATTCACTAGGGATTATTATAGAACACTATTAAGTGCTCACTTCACTTACGATTTCACGGTGAGATTTTAATAGAATCGACCGGCTGTAATAGCTTGTCATGACCGTGTTTTTATTCATTAAAACTTCATCGATTTTTGAGAAGGTGCGTTACTTTTTAAGGAGGAAGTTTGTTAAGTGCGCGTTTTTGAGTAAGCTAAAATTTAAATTTAATTGGAATAAATATACTTATTGGAGTGCTTCCAGAGTCAAAGTCAAATCATTTATCTACACTAATATTATAAAGAGGAAAGATTTGATCGTTTGTTTGTATTGAATAGACTCCGAAAGTACTGGACCGATTTGAAAAATTGTTTACCATTACAAGCCGACATTATAATCCCTGATGAACATAGGCTACTTTTTACCGCGGGAAAATGCTTCATTCCTACAGGAAAACGGGTAATAGGATTTAAAAGGCGGGAATTCCGAATTCTACGCAAACGAAGTTGCGGGCGGATGCTAGTTTCAAATAAGCACATAAAAGGATCTTTAAAAGTCAAATTATACAAAAAAAAAATGGTTGTAGTCGCTCCTTCAAAAAGGTAGTTGCATATGGAAAAAAATGGGCAAGAAACACCACCGTTACTATTAGTTTTACAATATTTTGTGTATATTAGTTATATAATTACATGTGAAGGCGATGCATCTAGAATAAAATGGCTATACTACAAAAGGTAAAAAGAACTAAAAATAAAGCAATGCTTTATTTAGATTATTATTCTTAAGTTCAAATAATGCGTATCGAGATGTAGGTTAGGGTATAAATAGAGAATCTTTCCTTCTAGTTTTAAGATAGTAATTTTAGGATATATTTGACAGCATGTAACTACTTACTTTTTCGTTTAAAACCCTAATTGTTTCTGCTTACTTTTCTTATCCACAAGCAAAACAAAGACGCTACCAAGCCACAGCCAGGGCTTAGTATCTAAAAAACCGGCATTACGGCAATAATCGTAGGCAGTAACATTTGCACAGTGGTCTGTTTGTGTTCAAACCGCGGGATCGAATCTAATTTGTGTGGCTTAGCTGCGCCGTGCGTCCCAATATGCGCGCTTTAATGAAAATCTAAATTTAGATGTGCTACTGTTTGGTGCGTGTGTTTTTAGGGTTCCGTTCCTCAAAAGGAAATACGGAGCCCTTTTAAGATTACTTCGTTGTCCGTCTGTCCATCTGTCAAGACCCTCTTTTCAGGAACGCGTGGATTTATCAAGTTGAAATTAATATCAAATACTCAGAGCTGCAATTCCTTGAAGCAGTGAAAAAAGAAGTCAAACGTCCCATATATGCCACATATATAATACCTTGACGCTCGAAAGGGAATTAAAACCTATAGGCCATGAAACCAAGAAACTATGAAATTTGGTAAGAAGCAATCTCATATAGCTCAAGTAAAGGAAAAAATCCGAAAACCGTAAACTTGTAGTTACATACCTAGAAATTTAAACAGAACCCTCGGTGCGCGAGTCCGACTCGCACTTGACTGGTTTTTTAAATTAGGTTTGTGATAGTTGAAATACTTTGCCTTGTGATAAAGCAAAAGTCTTTTAATAACCTTACTTGCTATATTTGAATTAAGAATTTGTTATCATTTTCAAGTTACGGAACAACAAACTGAATGTCATACTTAACAAAGTTCAAATTCCATTGCAACCAAAAACTTATTAGGACATTTTGTTACAAATAGTCACTCAAAATTCAACTTAGAATACATTTTACTAAAGTAGATAATTGATTTAGTGACGATGGAATGTAAATTATCTGAGATTATGAACACTACTATAGGTCAAGATTTTCAGTTTAATTTTAACCTAATTGCTGTAATTGCTCACGTAAATAGTTGAAAACACGACCTCGAACGTGTTCTTGTGTTTTTCTGAGGAAACATTCTTATTACCAGCTAAAAGATTGGATTTATCGTTTTCCTTGTGTGTAATTTTTTACCATCCTGTTAAATTGTAATCTACTTAGGACGTATTTGACCAAACTATTATAACTAGAGTTTCTTGCCGGCTCTTCTCCATAGGAAACGACCAATTGGAACCGTGCATCTAGCTACTGAGGTTTCATAAGTGCCCGTGTAGGTTTATGTGAGATAAAATTTTTCATTGATACCTAGAATAAGTCTGAATTATTGACAGATTTTCCATACTAGAACTGTCAGACGTCAATTTTATTCCACGGATATGAGATATCTGACATTGTTAAAATCAGCCCTTAACCTTTCGAAATTTTTTCTTTCAACCTCATACACCATCTTAAAACTACACTCAGCCAACATTACAACAAACCAACATAATGTTGGGCTTAAAACTTAATTGTGCCGTGTGGTTAGCGCCGATTGCTTTCAGGCCCTCCGTCACAACCAAAAGAGGTCTAACCACACAGCGCCCTCTGCCGGCCGATGTGAAGTGTGCCAGGTGCGTCCCGATGGCCCACAAAATCGGATCCAACCTCGGGAATTAATTTTGTAATGGGTAGTGGTGTTGGTTGTACGAGAAAGCGGGACATTATAGTGATGCTGGCGTGACGTCATAGACATTATAAAGAACCGTTGTATCTAATCGCCTAATTCATTTTGGTAATGTTTAAAGACACCGTTTAAAGAGCGGTTTGTCATCATTCTTCTCAGTTTTTAAGCCAATCTTTTATATGCCATTCTAATAGCGTCATTTATTTATTATTCACAGAATACACAATCTCAATTCTCTCTTTGAAATTTTTTCTTAGAATATAAACTAGTCTTACAGCCAATTAAGGATTTGCAATTTAATAGCAACACATGCAGCAGAAACAAACATACAGAATGAAGTGAACTGCTAGCATTGCTAAGTGTACAGTGTGTATGAGTGTGTAGGAGTGTGCATGAGGAGTTTAGAATAGAATAGAATAGAATAGAATTTTATTTTGCAAATATGGGTAATACATAATAGTTCTTAAGATTACATTTAACTCAACCACATTTTACCAATCGGCATGCAAACATTTGAAATTATTGCGAATGGGGTGTGTGAATATGTTATAGTGGTATGTGGTGATTGTCGGTATACCTGCTATTCAATTCAATTTAATTTAGATTTATTTGTCAGTTCAATTTAGTTCAGTTTTATTGCTCAGTTTTTTCAGTTTGTTTGTTCAGTTTTTTGTCATTGACTTTTCGTGCATACATATGTGGGTAAGGCCACGAAAAAATGTTCATTTCAAAAATAAAACGCGGCCCGTACTAAAATTTGAAAAAAGAAATCGGTACCATAATTTCTAATACCATTTACAGTTTTATCAATATATATAGAGCATTCCTACACAACGTGGATTAATTAAAATCCAAAAATATCTTATCTATTTATGTAAATTTTCGATCAACATTTTCGGTTGATTACAGCTTCCATACAAAATCAAAATGTCCCTCGACCATGCAGCACCAAACTTTTGTTTTTTTTATTATCTAATCATGTTATTATCATATAAATGCTACATTTTTCCAATTTTATACTGTTATGGCTTTGTTATAAAATAAATAAATAATTTTAGTCTGCCTATTTAAAAAAAAAAACACGTTTAAAAACATGGGCCGAAATTGATTCCCGTGTGTGACATAACACGAAATACTTAATAGTTATTAGTTTTAAAATCACAGCAGCACTAAAAATATTTTGTTTTGCTGGCCAACTTCCCTAAGATCATAGAGAAATGTCAAACTTCTGCCAGCCATTTTAATGTGGAAGTAATTCGTGAGTTTGCTGTTCGCGGATTTTTGGTCTCCTAGTTTTTCCCAGTTATATAACGTAATTTGTCAAGGTAAATATTGAAATTTAATCTATTAATGTCAGAATTACTGTACAGAATGTTGTCTTTTGGGGAATCGACTAGTTTTCTGTTCATTTAGACTGTATTTAAAAGTTTTATTCTCACAAAAAGGTTATATTTTCACGTGTGTTTATTCCCGCATGTTGCGTGTGTTATGTTTTGTGTTACGTAACACACGAGAAGATACGTTAGGCCTAGTTCACATTGTCACTACATTCTATTTTTAACCGACTTCTAAAAAAAGAAGGAGGTTCTCAATTCGGATGTTTATATTTTTATCAATATTTTCAATGATAAACACGATGGCCTATTTTCGGTTTAGAGCTACCAATCCGTGTAACACCATAAACATAACTAGCGCATACTGTGTACATATTTTAAATATGCAACTGAGTGGCAAAATGAGTGAACCGTTTGCATGATGGTGAATGTCGCGTTTTTACATAACAACATTGTATTTGCTAAGCTTTGCCGGTGAAGGGTATATGTAATTTGCTTTTTATTTTAGGTGCCAATGACGCAAGCTGAAAGGCTGAAGTTGTACAGGGAAAGACTAAAACAAAGGGACCCGAAAAAATTTTTGGGCAGAAAAAATCAAACGCTGAAAGAACTAAAAAGAACAGGAAAAAAATAGCAGATTTTGGCAGTTCATTCATTTCATTTCATACATTTCCTATCAACATTTTTTTGTCCCTATGTTTGGAGTTTGTTACCGGTGACAGTACTTAAATTAACAATAGTTTTATAACTATTTTAAAGTTCTAATAAAGATTTTTAGTATTTATTTCTGTTTTTTTAGTAGTATATTTTAGAATCTTACGAGCAAAGCCGCAAATGAAAACTAGTTTTATTATTTTGTCAATTATGTGCACTAGGCTTTACCATTTTCTGGTGTGTTATATTATTTCCAGTGTGTTATTGTGTGTTACAGTTCAAGTGTGTTATTGAACAATTTTTGGTGGCCTTACCCATGTACATATAAACTCACGCCTTTATTCCACGGTGGTATGCAGACTGTACAGAACGCCACCTGCTACGATCCTTACAAACTCCTTTTCCTCGTTTATATTCATACATCAGGAGTACTGCTACTTTTCTTCATACCATCTTAATTCTCGTGTGCCAGCTTGAAGGCAGTCGCCCTCATCTTTCTTCATAACATCTAACCAAATAAACAAGCATCCTCCCAAGCATACCCTTTGCTAGAGTTTCGTTTTTTTTGCCCCTTTTTTGGGTCATGACAACTTCAGTTTTTACTTCGGTAACAGAAGAATGAGAGCGATCGATAATCGAACTTAGTCCGGGCATTTAAAGAGTTAAATATCCAGTAGTGGATTGCTACGTGGCTATGTTATTAATGAGTTTTATAACCTCTTTACCCTAGTAAACAACGACAACGCTCATCGTGTTACGAGTTGCTCAACAACTCACGAAAGTAGTGTAATAATTACCTATAATCATACTACTTTCGTGAGACGTTGAGCTTCTCAAGTTCTGAGTTGAGCTACACGATTACTGTTAAATGCTTGCACTGACTGCACTGATTCACTCAAATCTGTATGGTTATTTCCTCAAAAGACCATTTCAGACATCAATCTATGGAGATTGATGTCATGTGGTGTTCACATGATCTGACTGATCTGAACAATATTATGTCTGCAGTTTAAAAGATACTGTGACCTTTGAGTTTGTTTCGACCTTTCTTCTCAGAGAAGTCAGATAGGCAACGGCGACCTCATCTGGCTTATTTAAAAAAAAAATGACCTGTAAAAATGATTCCGCTGTTTACAAAATAAACAATTTGATTTAATTTCTTTATTACCTTAACAACCTTTTTATTTACCCCGCAAAAGCCCATCCCTGAGGCCACACAATCATGAACCGTGCCTTTGACACGATCCGGCGCGTATCGATCGCTGTTCACAGTTTCAATCGCTACAACATTGATTAGCAACTTTACACCTTGTTTTTATGTTTACGGCTTCTTTGTGGAGGTTTTGAACTTTGTGGGGGAAGCTGTAGAAGAATATTGGGTATTTGTTTTGTTAAAATATAAACAAGGAATTTCGAGCATGGTTTTCATTTTTTGAGTGAACAACTTTCTGAGTGGTCTAGAGAACGTCCGTTCTCGTTTCTTGTCATAATGTTCTAATCGTGACAAGTTGTAGACAGAGAATTAACGATTATGTTGATTAATTTTGATTTTCAGCATGTAACAGACCATCAAATTGAACAGCTTTCTCCATGGGAACAACATCTTAATCGCGAAAAAATTATCAAGAGATTACTGTGCCATACAAAACTTCAAAATCTACTTGACCTAAATGGATGGAGAGGTTGATTATTTTACCACATCACGAACACACATGACGAACTTGCTGCTAGTTGCTCATGTAAGAATAATATGATCAATCGTCGAGGTCACTAGCTAACCACATATTGTAATCAGCTCCTTAGAACACATTGAAATGAGTAGATTATGTCAATAATAAATTAAAATAAAAATAAACTGAATTGGCTTATACAGTCAAATAAAAAAATAAAAAAAACAATTATATTAACTCATATAACCTATCCGTAAGCTAATTCTGGAGAAAGAAAATAAACAATGTCTTGAGTTAATCCGGGCGACCAACTATTCTTATCGTTTAAGTAGTCGTTGATGGAATAGTATGCCTTTGAACAAAGATTTTATTTTACTTGAGCTTTAAACGCATTAAAAGGCAAATCTAGCGAAAAAGAGGGTATCTTGTTCTAATATAGTTATACCAAGCCCAACAAATGAGTTATGAACCTTATGAAGGCGCTGATAGGGAGCACGTGGTTTATCCTTATTTCTAGTGTTAACATTGTGAATAGCACTGTTTTGGTGTACAAGTGTATATTTTGCCTAATATATAATAAGTTTGAAAAGATGAAATGTGATGTGATCGTGAGAATACAAAATCTTTTAGAAAAACTCTGGCACCTAGCCGGTAAATTGCTCGAACAGCTCGTTATATTTTATATATTGCCCATGCAGTGACCATCTTTAAACATCTTTCTTTCTCGGAAAGCACGTTAAGCCGTTGGTCTCGGCTGTCATTCGTAGATCTTTGACAGTCGTTACGGGTAGTCAGAAGCCCGAAAGTCTAACAACCAGTCTTACCTAGGGGTATCGTATTACCCAGTAACTGGGTTATGGAGGTCAGATAGGCAGTCACTCCATGTAAAATACTGGTATTCAGCTGCATTCGGTTAGACTGGAAGCTGACCCCAGCATAGTTGGGAAAAGGCTAGGTTAATAAATTAATAAAAAGGAGTATATAATTATAAAAAAAAGTAAAATACTGGTATTTACCTACTTTCTGTTAGACTGGAAGCTGACCCCAGCATTTTGGAAGTAGAATGTTAGCTATCGTCGTTGCAAGTGTGTAAGTATTACTAAAGATTGATTTTCATTAGACAAAGTCAACCACAGTAGGCTTTACGTTTGCCAATTTTATAGATAATTATGGCAATTATTACATTAAAGCGCTTTGTACACGGCACGGTTTCTTTACGGTACGACGTATAAACCGCGCTGTAGAAAAAACGTGTCCGCCATCAGGCATCCATAGTGATCCATACAACACTGACAACCATGCTTACACATGGCAAATAAACCGTAGTTTTTCACGGAAAAAAAAACGCGTGTGTACAAAGCGCCCTATGTCTCTCAACCGTTCAACTTAGGGGTTTATTAGATGACCCAAGCTTATAATAGATCACGGATCACGTATAACTTACTTACGCCAACCGTTACATCACGGGGTCACGTAAACGTTCCACAAACGCAATTCATAATGTCCTAACACGTCAAACGAGCCGCACCTCAGCTATAATACAACTTATTAATTCAATTTTCTACGTAATTGCCATTAGAACTTCAACACATTGACCTGAGCGAGCAAACCACATATGGCAGTCTCCTTCAGTCATATAATATAGACTCACACGCGTCATCTCTCTCCATCGAGGTCGGAGGAAGTTGATGAAAAGTTTTAATTGCCTGTTCAAATTTTATTTGAAATGTATAACATTGTTTTACGGTTATAAATTTTATGTGGGACGTCATGTTTTTGTAATATGTTAAGTGCTCTATTTGTTGTTGTTAGTTACAAAGCGATGTTTGTTTGCAAAATAACTATTTTGCAATATCAAAACTCTAATTGCGTAACACACTGTCTGAATCATTTTGAAGGATATTGCTAATCCATTGCTTCATATGTTCGAAAAATTTGTCTGCTCAGCGACGTAAATAACGCAATGAATGTTGTTGAACTGTCAAAATGAAACCCATTGCTACTGATACTATGTTATTCAATTACCCCGCAGTATTGGGAATGCTTTTCAGTTATTAATTATAAGTGAGCTATAATATCAAACCACAAATGCCTACTCAAGTAATAGACATACAACGTGGCAATGCTGCCAGCCTTTTGTGGCCCTGTTCCTGTTGACAGCGATGCGTACATATTATTATATTAAATTATAACTTATATCATGTAAATATTATCTTTATTAATAAAAATAAATACTAGACCACCTAATTATGGCGGCTGGGACCGACTGGATGCGGAAGGCAGAGGACAGGGTGATATATGGCGCAGCCTAGGAGAGGCCTTTGTCTAGGAGTGGACTGCTATATTCTGAGTTTATTGAATTATGGCACTGTAGTTATTTTCAGGAATTATATTTGCTCCCTTGATAGCAGTTTTTTTTTTTTAACTTTGTGTTAAACCTTGTATGCTTCAAAAGATTTCTGCAATCTAAATTTATTTTTATAGGTACCTATCTACTACCTTCCGTACTACCTTCTGTATACAAGATATCTGAAGTACCTACTATTGGCAACAATAGCCTTGGACTCACACAGTTGCCAAATACAGGTTCACCAACAGTCTCAGAAATAGTTGATGACACATAATAACAAAACTTACATATAGTACTTGAGCTAGTACCTACTTAATAAAACTCTGTAACTCGAATAAAAGCCCCATTCTACATTCATACATCACAAGGCCACTTTAAAACATCATATCGAAAAAAATTATAGACCATTACGGCAATTATGCAAATATTCACCGATAAAAATAGATAGTATCGATGTCGTGCGATCGAATCGCGCGATTTTACTGTAGTAAAAGCGTAAAATGATATTAATGGACACATTTACATTTAAGGGGTAGTTTCGAGGGGTTGTTTGGGGTGAGTTATTGGGTCCAAGTTGGGTGTTTTCGGTAGATCAATGGGAGTTCCGGTTTTCGACATTTTTATAAATTGTTTTTATGCTAATCTCTGTGGTGGCAAGATTTTAAGAGTCGATTGAGAGTGGATTGTTTATGCTTTTAGTGTTTTATAACGTGTTTTCTTTGTCGGTACCGAAAATTAAGTCGTTTATTAAGATGGGTAAGTGGGTCATTGTTTCGACTCGCTCTTGCGATTTGCTTCTATTATGTAAATAGAAATTCTATTAAATAGAAATTCTTAAATAGAATATTATTAAATAGAAATTATATACAGTAGAACCCGCACTGGGCCATCGTGGTGGATTAAGGCCACAGAGAGGAGGCCTGTGTCCCATCAGTGGGAACATTAAGGCTGACTATGATGATGAAATAGAATAGGTTTTGTTTACATTTTTAATTTTGTTTTTTTTTTTATTGTGTTTGTTGGTATATTGACGTGGCTAGCTGACATATGGCATATAATTTAATTCAGTGTTCTGTGTCTAGTGATGTTAATTAATTTGCATACCTTGACATTATCATTAGTATTCAATCAAGTATTTTCTAACTGAACAGACAGCTGTGCTGCTGGGGATTTTGTTGCGCCACTTCTTCTCCCCAGCGAAAGCACTAGGAAGTGGTGAAGGGTAGGCGTTTTGGGGGACTGTCTTTTGTAATTTTGACGTACGAAAACTGCTGATTCTCAGCCTAGTTTGAATAAATGACTTTTGATTTGATTAATTTGATTTGCATAGAATACTCTTCGTTTTGTACTTGATGTAACGTGTACTGAAGTTTTGGAAATAAATTACTATTACTCCATATGAATTACCGATATAAAAGTAGGAATTTTACATGCTCAAACAACACTTATATCGTTAGTATCAAGAAGTAGAAAATTGTTTGTATTTAAACTGCTTTGGCACCTAGGGATTGTTTTAGATCTGACACAGGTGCCTTGATATGTTTTGGAGCAACATGTCGTGTTTGCCGCGTGTGGATGGTAAAGAGAGGTTGACGAAATATAACACTGCTTCTAATTTTACCTTCACGACACTATCTTAAAATTACTTCATAGAAACTACAGGTAAAACTATACAGATTACAGGGCAAAGTGAGTGGAAATGCTGGGAGGGGATGTTTAAGGAGGACATATAGTGACCTTATTGGTGATGTTCTTAAGAAAAGTCAGGTGCGTAGTACTCGCAACCAGTGTGCGTGTACCAGTGTAATCAGATTTATGAACGTACTAGCAGCACCCCGCGGTTTCACCCGCATAAATTTTGATCCCGTGGGAATATCGGAATAAAAAGTATCCTATGTGTTAAACCTGGTTATAAACTATCTGTGTGCCAAATTGCATGTAAATCTTTTCAGTAGTTTTTGCGTGAAACAGTAATAAACATCCATCTATCCATCCTCATAAACTTTCGCGTTTATAATATTATTATAGTAGGAAACGAGGCAAAACTGCAGGATCGTAGCAGGTGGCGTTCTGTAGTTTCTTCCTATCTCCATAGGAAGAAGGAGTGAGTTTATATGTGTGTATGTGGAGAGCGACGGAGAATGCATTTGGGGTACAATTGCAAGAAAATAATCATATTCCAACTGAATTCCAAATACGCAGAATATTTCTACCATTCCAGTGCTTAACACAATCATCCACTGCATTGGCCGAATCGATCTCTCGCCCAGTTTAATGAGCAATTTCATACGATCCTGTAATATCACATTTTGTAACTTAATTACTGTATCGTGAAATACGTCCCACTCAAATTCGGGGTCTGACTCGAAATTTATGTTAATCGATTCTTATTACGAGCCGTATCGCATCATGTATCGATTCGGCGTAATGAGTACGCAATCATTTTTTATTGGTTTTGAATTTAATTGTTTGAATTTATTGTTTTATAAATTATTGTAATAAGCACGTAGCGCATTAATAACGTTATTATGACCCGCTGTTGTGATGATCTGCTGTTCTTATTATTATATAGCTACATAGCTGCACCACTCCACGAAGGTTGAGGAGATCGTGGAGTACCTGCGTGTGAAGACCAACTGGACTTTGAGGGTCGAGAAGTTGGAGCCGCGTCACAACACTAACTTCAAGTCGTTCGTGGTGCGTGTTCCGACACATAATCTCGAGAAGTTCCTCAAAGAAGAGTTCTGGCCGAAGGGTGTTGTGTATCGCCGGTTTCGTGGCCGGCTACATGACACCATTCAGCGAAACATGACGCCGACACTTCGTGTGCAGTAGTTATTAGTTTGTTATGTTATATGTATTTATAGTATTTTTAAGTTATATTATTATAGTATTGTATTTGTGATACTTTTGTATGTATTAGTATATATAGTATGTATTGTTTTTTCTATGGGCCTTAGTTGCCTGAAATAAAGGAATAAATAAAATGAAAATAAAATAAGCCTAATAAAATAAAAATAAGCAATAGGCTCGCCCACTAAACCTAAACTAACTTAACTCGGACTTAAACTATATTCGAAATGTGGGTGTACTCGTACTAAAGGTACACCTATGCCTAACTCTTCAGGAACTGCGGGCGTGAAGTAATTTTACGTAAATATGTTAAATGCTAACAAAATATAATGAACTTTTATATCTGTAACTTTTACAGTAATAATGTCATTTGGATCGCTACTGGAAGAGAAAATAATCCATTTACATTTTTTTTATTTTTATTGCCGAATAGGCCCGCTCTTGACTTGCACGCTTGTTCCATCATAGACCTTATCCATCGCTTTCCATCAGGCGTGCTCGATCACGCCTGATGGAAAGCGATGGATATGATGGAATGAGCGTGCCCAGAAGATGCCTAAGGCACTGGAACTCACACGCATCGACAAAACATAGCAGGCTGCTTGACGCCGGTGAAAGGGTGGTCGCTAACCAGGCGGGCGCTAGCCCTACCACCGCAAGGGAAGGATTGGCCAGCCAAATAAGGTGTTGGGTGTGACTGTCCAGGATGCGCCGAGCGCTCGGTTCTGTTGAGTAACTGGCGGAACAAACTACGTTACACGAGGAGGCTTCTTCATGCATCCCAAAACACATTACATTCTTGCACATATAGTGGCATAATTAGCAGTTCCTATCTACAAAGTTAGTAGTTTATGTCAATAGCACAACGGAGCATATCATCTGCCTAGCCTTTTCCCAGCTATGTTGGGGTCGGCTTCCAGTCTAACCGGATGCAGCTGAATACCAGTATTTGACATGGAGCGACTACCTGTCTGACCTCCACAACCCAGTCACCTACTGGGTAATACGATACCCCTTGGTAAGACTGGTTGTCAGACTTTCGGGCTTCTAACTACCCATAACGACTGTCAAAGATCCACGAATGACAGCCGGGTCCAACGGCTTAACGTGCTTTCCAAGACACGGAGGATCTCAGTAGGTATGTAAAGATGGTCATCCATCCGCGACCAACCGCGACAAGCCTAGCTTAACCTGAGCGATCAACCTTTGCGGCTGTTATCATTTAGCCGCATAATCAGTCTATAATGTTCCCACTGCTGAAACACAGACCTCCTCTTTCTGTGAGAGGGGATGGCCATAATCCACCACGAGGGCCCAGCGCGGCTTGGGATGACGTACATAACATGTACCGTTCAAATTCACAACGTTCGACCCGCCCGAACGCCGTCACACGACGACTTTAATAAAATGAGAAATTAAAAATCCGAAACGCGAGCCTGCATACTGCAATTCCATTTCCGTGCCGTCACGAAAACTTAAAATACCTTATTTATTATAATACGATGACGTAATAAATTGGAAAACAATTACTCATTTTGAGTAATAACGTCACAACGTAGCGAATGGGAAATAACGTTTCAATCATTAATGTGTAGTAAATAAAATGATTTATTGAGGCAAACTGAGGTTTTGCTGATAAGCGGAGCGATTAGCGGATATATTTGTTAAGATATTATTATTTATTTATTATATGGCTTAAAAGGGCTAGATGGCGTATGTATGGTTTTAGTGAGGTGTATATTCTTCATTCTTTATTTTCTTATTTATTTCGCTTTACCGTCCACTACTGGACATAACCCATTTATTAGTGTAGTGTGTCGTCTCAATCGCGATGCTTGACATAGGGATTACTTTTACATTTTTTTTTTAAATAGCCAGTGGGAACATACTATACAACGTGTAACGTTTTATTTATTTATTTATTTATTTATTAAGGCACATCAACAACACAAACACAAACATTTACAAACAAGAGAGAACAGAGACATAGACTAGTGTTTACGTCAATTACAGACGTGCACAGCATTCACAACAAAAGAGAAGAAAAAACACAACATTCACGTTACTAAAAAAAAAACAACAACAATAATAAAAAAAACAAAAGAACAACAACTCTAGCTAAAATCTCGGTAGTTTAGAGAATACCCTCATCGACTCAACATTGAAACATTGAAATAATGTAAGATAACACAATTAGTCAATGTTCAATTGACCAATTATATCATCTTACACTATTTGTTTGTATTTGTATTAGTATTACATTACATTGTTTGATATGTTATGTTGACTTCAGTCTTCCCCTCATTTATGATCTTAGATCTGAAACGCGTGTGATGGTCGTGGAAGATATCCAAATCGTAGATATTGCAAAAATTGTTGTACGTGGACGTTAGCCTAGCCATCGGAGCGTTCCTGCCTAAGTTGGTTTTATAACGAGGGACATTGAAAAAGGACGTGCATTTCCTCCGAGCACTAAGTTTAGGCACGTTAATCTCAATGCGCTCGAGAAGTCCATCAGATTTAAAAGAACCGTCAACAATACTCCGCAAGCATAGCAAGTCTATCATGCGTCGGCGTAGCTGTAAGCTTGACATATGGAAGAAACGCAGTCGTTCGTCATACGAGCATCTGGCACTGAAGCCAGTGGCAAGAAACGCAAGTTGCCGCGTAAAGGATCGTTGAATTGACTCGATACGATTAGAATGAACCATATAATGCGGATTCCATATGACACTCCCGAACTCAAGTACGCTACGTACCAGAGCATTATAAAGCAAAATCCTGGAGGCTGTATGTCTAAAGTCTTTAGTGTTACGTCTGATGAAACCCAACATTTTAGCAGCTCTTTGGACAATGTCATCACAATGCGGAACAAAACTTAACCTTGAATCAAGTATCACACCCAGGTCGCGAAGTTGTTCAACTATAGCAATCCTCACAGTATTGATGTGGTAACTTGATGCAAGCACCTTTCTCTTCCTTGTGAAACGAATGTGCTGACATTTTGAAGCGTTTAGCGTCATTCTGTTAGCACAGCACCATTCATAGATACGGTCCAGATCGGCTTGAATCAATTCCACATCCGTCAAAGAGTCAACCTGCCGCGAGATTTTCATATCATCCGCAAAGAGGAGACAGTGACAATGACGCACACAGTCCACAATGTCATTGATGAACAATAGAAACAGGATTGGGCCAAGATGGGATCCTTGTGGAACGCCAGAAGAAGCAATGTATTTCTTAGATTCATAACCAGCAATAACCACAACCTGCTCACGATTTTCCAGATATGATCTAAACCAATCCAAGATTTCATTACTGATACCGTACTGGTTCTGGAGCTTGTCGATGAGTATTTTGTGGTCAACGAGATCGAAAGCACTGGCAAAATCTGTATATACCGAATCTATCTGATGGTTTTTGTCTACTCCTTCCATTACAGGAGTTATGTATGACATTAGATTAGTTATGACTGACTTCTTCTCTTGAAAACCGTGCTGTTCCGACCGTATTAGATAATTGGTGTGTTTTGTTAGTATGGTACAAACAAGACTTTCAAAAATTTTGGAAAAGGATGATAAAATAGATATTGGTCGATAATTTTTTACGTCACTGTTGTCTCCTTTCTTTAATACAGGAACGACACGCGCACGCTTCCACTCTTGTGGAAAAACACCACTCTCAAGAGATTTATTAAATATCAGCATTAAAGGATAGGATAGAAGTGAGGCACATCTTTTAATAAAAAGTGGTGGAATTCCATCTGGTCCCGCTCCCTTATTCGGATTGAGACGCTTCAAGCAGCTGTACACATCTTTCTCGCAAAAACTTATGGTGGGTAGTTTACTACAGGTTGGTTCTGCAGCAAAATCAGTTTTGCATTTGTGTGACGAAGTTAAATCGCTTTTTGTGTTGGTGTATACAAGACTGAACTGTGATGCGAACAGGTTTGCTATGTCAGAACCATTTGACGAGAAACTTTCATTATTATTGTGCATTACTGAGGGTAGCGCGTTACAAGAAGACTTTTTGTTTTTTATGTAACTCCAAAAGGACTTTGGATTCTTTTTAAGGTTATTTTCGATAGTACTAACGTAGTTTTTGTAGCAGTTTTGTAGAAGTTTGTCACTAGCTCTTCTAACGTCCTCGTACTCGAGTCTATCTCTAGGGTTATTAAATTTACGACATTTGAGCCTCAATTTGTCCTTTACATTTAAAAGGTGAACAAGTTCGCGCGTGAACCAGACAGGATGGGATATACTTCTAGGCCTGCGTTTGGGTACGTGTTCTCTAATAACATTATTGATTACATCGTAAAAGTTTGAGACCATGTCATTAACGCTTGCACAACCATTGAAACTTCTCGACCAGTCAACGCCCTTCAGATCACGCAATATTGTATTATAATCGGCCTTAAAAAAATTAAAGTCTGAACGAGGTACATAAGATAGTGTTGGGGTCAATGTTAAGTCTAGTACAATTTCAAGTGGAGGATGATACGGGTCAATTTTACTAACACATGTTGTTGAAAATACACTGCATTTCACATTAGTTAGTATTAGGTCTAATCGTCGCTGGTGCGGCGGGTGCGGGGGAGCGCTAACAGCATGCTGGCCGCGCTCGCGGGGAGGCTTGACTGCTCCATCATCTCCCACTGTTGTCAGCGACATGTGGCAGGCTGATGCGACTGATTAACCTAATTTAATTTTTATTTTGTAATGTAAATGTAATGTAATTGTAATTATTTTTTTTGTTATTGTGGATTGAATTGAATTTGAATTTGTAGTGTGTGTATGTAATGTGACTGTGTGAGGGTATTATTTCTATTATGAGTCAATGATACTCGAATTAAAATGATTTTATTTTATTTTATTTATTTATTTTATTTTATTTATTTAATATCTTACTTTCATGATTGACAATTGAGTTAATTTGTTGCAATCCAGTTACAGCTATGAAGTCAGTAAGTGTATATGCCAGTCGACTGCTACAGTTATCTGTATTGAGACTTGTGTTAATACTGGGAATCATGTAGGGTACATTACAGTCTTTAGACCAATTTATAAAACTCAAGTTAAAATCACCAACAATAAGGATATCATCAACAAAATCACTTACTCTGTTCACATTGTTCAAAAAATTTCTAAGTACATCTATTTTAATTGGTGGAGGCATGTAGACTACGCATATGGCTATTTTCAATACTTTACTGTTTTGAGCCAAGTCTATAGTAATCCAGATATCCTCGCATTCGCTCTCCCACCCGTACATTCTGCATGAAGGCATAAGTCTTGACACTGCGACTAAGACGCCACCGCCGTCCGTTTTAGAAGTTCGGGAAAGGTCGCGATCTCTTCGATAAACAATGTATCTACTGTCGACTATCTCACTATCCATAATCTTTGAGTTTAGCCAGGTTTCGCAAAACGTGATGACTTTGTAGTTGCATTGGAGAATATTATTGTACACATCGTTGGTCTTAGTGCGCATTCCGCGTAGGTTTTGATAGAAGATATCGAGAGAATTGAATTTTATAGTGGTTTTATTGTAAACAATCCAGGTTTCCTTGAGAATTTATTTATGAGCCCTTCCTAATTAAGTTTAGGGTTTCGAAGCTGCGAATGTATACAGCCTGTCCCGTTTCGTTCCTTTTGGCGTAAATCCGGCCATCACGAACCCAGACAAATTTGAATTCGGCCTCTTTAGCCTTCTGCCTCGTTGCCGCGTGCAGATGTTTATTGTGAGGACTTAAGTGTTCAGACACAAAGATCGGCTCCCGTTTGCCGCCTATGCCAAGGTGACGTGATGACAACTTGTCATTTGTATGGCTCCTGTTATACTTTGTGACAGCAGCCAGAAGGTTGTCACGTACAGCTCGGGTACGTAGTTTTAACACCACTGCTCTTGGGCGATTGCTGTCTTTGTTAAGTTTCGCGACCCTGGTGACGTGCTGTATATCTTCGCTGTTCACTGGGCATTCGACTGTTTTTCCAAGCTGCAACGTTAAATGCGCAAAACCTGAAAATAGTTTGATCAGAATAACGAGCAGAATTAATTGGACCACTTTTTAATATAGGTCAAATTTTTCGAAAAACCTTCATTAAAAACGTTGCCGTGTCTATTTATTAATAGGTCAAGCAAGTCAATGTCAGCGCGGCGCTGCGGCCCGGTGACGACTCCTCCCTCGGTAAAGCGTCGTCGCAGACGCAAGAAACGATCAGAATGACCAGTAAAACTAAAACAGCACATAAAACGTTTACAATTTTTTTAATGACTTTTTTTCTCTCTGAAATAGGTCAATTAAATTAAAAATCAGTTGGGGTGTCTGAGGTTTTGCACATTTAACGTTACACGTTGTATATTCATCGAACGTAGTTAAAATTAAATCGATAGCATTAAGGATATAATATGGATACAATTTATACTCTAATTATACACTGCCAGATTTTCTATACATTTTGATCATCATCATCATTATTTTAGGCGAGAGACGTCCACTGCTGGACATAGGCCTTCCCCAAGCATTGCCACTTCGACCGTATCTGTGTTTCTCACATTCCACGGATTCCTGCGGCTTTCACAATACCTTAAATTTGTGTTGTACTCAAATATAATGTTTGCTTTATCAATAAATTCATCGCTCAAGCGCTTATTTTGTTACCCAAACTCAACCCTAACGCCTCTTGTCCACATTTTCATTTAATTCATTCACTCATTCTTTCAATTATCGCACTGACAATTGCAAAGTGCAGTGAAAAAATATTGAATGTTGCCACAAATAAAATACAGAATACTGAATGTGAAGCTGGTGGTTTTTATAAAAAAAAATACGCATTGATTATATTATAATTCAATGCGTATTTTTTTGAAAGATAGATTCTGCTTACTTAATCTAGTGGAATGGCAATCAGGAATTTCGTCACATTTTCAAATTGCGAGTTCTAGGAAATTGTTTCCAAAAATCTATGTTACTTTCTCTGTGACATTTCTTCTTGTAAGTCAGGGAGATCAGCAAATTGACTACCATCCTAAATTGTCTATATATTCAAATCACAACTGTTATTTTTTGACAGTTGTATGACACGGTTGTAATATGACAAATTAACGTACATTTAAAAAAATATATTTTTCAAACTGTAAATAAACTTCACATTTTTAAGTAACTACACATGCGAAGCAGGGAGGAACTGACTACCCACAATAAGAAAAAAATATATAAGTTTATTCCTATATTTTAGCACCTAGACGGCCAGTTACTAATCCCAAAAAAAAAAAAATCGTACGCACGGGTTTGTGTCAAGGCGCATGACCGTTAAGTTACTTTCATGGCAGCCAGCTTCATTGGATTGAAATGGGAAATTTATAGATTGGGACGTTTTCTTCACGGTCCATTTTCTTTATCTACCTCTATGCGTCAGGTGCGATTTTAAGGACTTTTCTATCTAAACGGATTGCTGCGGAGATAAATACCTGTTAATGGTTTTACGGAATGAAACAGTTTTGCGTATAATATTTTTTTCTCGTAGACTATGTTTTTGTCCATTTAGACTACGCTACTGCAATGCTATTCTGTAAAAATCTCACCGTGAAAACATACGAGTAGGTGGAGTGAGCTTGAAGTGAGCTGTCAATAATCTCAATCCCAACTGATGTAGTCTGTAAAAATGTCACTATCAAAACTTAGGTGAAGTGAGCTGACACTAGTGTAAATCCTTAGCATTAGGTGGAATAACAGCTAACTTCACCTAGGTTTTGACGATGACATTTTTACAGAATAGACCAGCTTTTGTAGATGCGAGAAAGGTGTAAATATCATACTCATTTTTCTTTTTTACCGATTTCCGTAGTTGAAGAAAATTGACGGCATAATTAAATGAAAACTACAAAATCAACAAACCGAAGGAAATTAATATAATATTCAACATTTTCTACCGTCTGTTTTCTGCTTCAAAGACAATTTAATTACTTTCAAATTGATCATGAAAGCGGCCTTTGAGAAACTTAATTACAAAAGCAACTATCTTTTTTTTTCACTAATTCAAGTAGGTAAGTACACCTTTATTCAGTTTGCTTTGTTTTTTTTTTTTTTTTGTAATTCCAGGTTTTAAAAACAACAACACCTACGTAAAAGAATGTTCATGCCAAAACGATAGTTTCTAAAGGACCAAAAATTAGACATGTATAAATCCACGCTTTCTTCCCATGGAAGTAGGCAGAAAGCAAACAGCTGGTCGATTCTGTAAAAATCTCACCGAGACATCATAAGTGAAGTGAGAGTACTCAATAGTGTTAACCCCTAGAGAATGACAGCTCACTTCCCGCTCACTTCACCCAATTTCTCGCGGTGAGATTTTTGCAGAATAGCACTGCCTTTTGCTTTGTTTACGTTCATACATCTGCACCCTAATTGCGTAACACACTATCACTCTCAATTTGAATCATTTTGAAGCATATTGCTAATCCATTGCTCCATATGTTCGAAAAATGTGTCTGCTCAACAACGTAAATAACGCAATGCATGTTGTTGAACTGTCAAAATGAAACCCATTGCTACTGATAGTGTGTTACGCAATTAGCCTGCATGTCACACACGCACGCCGGTTTTGATAAAAATATATTTTGAACATAATACTCCAATACTCTATTTACTCCACAATTAAATTGAAAATAATAAACATTTTCTTCAGGGTTGTACGTCACGAAAGGATACGGGGTAATTCATCTGTACCTCGAAACAGTACAGTCGAGTAGGGTGGGGTATTACTTTCCCCAGAGTAGGCCACTCTGTCAAGTTGCGGAAATAATAAATAAAAGTACCGTGAAACCGGTTATTATACGGTTCTTTCAGCAAACCGTTGCTATTTAATTGTGAGGAATAAAAAAAGTACCGCTTTTTTTGGAAATTGTTATGTGTTTTTCGCAGTTATTCTTGTATACTTTTTCATGACAAATAAGGATTTGTTGAAGACTTTATAAAGGTTCATAAAAAATTCATAACTGAGATTCAGATTAAAATACTTAAATTGTAAATTAAATTAAGTAATCCACAAACGCTTCTGTGAATCGTTTAGCCGTTGTCTTAGAACAGAAAAGCCTATAAATGAATGAGTATTAAAGTTATAAGATTAATCCAGAAACAGTCACTCATTTACAAGAAGAAAGCTCAAATTCCTTATTAATTTAAATCCCAGACCAGTCCGAAATTTAGTCCAACCTCATTACAATCTAAATTTATTTTTTAAATTTAGCTCAGTTCTCGCAACCGTAACTAACAAATATACAAAATGACGCAGAAAATTTCCCTTTGAATAAATTTCATTTCTAAGCAAAGCATAATCCTCGTCTTGTTAAAGATAAGGAGGAGCATTAATTTGAATTCATCTCATTACGGTGTTCCCGTCGACCACTTGTTCCGAATAAATTATGAAAGACACGCGAAAATGGTTTATTATCCCTGCCAACGTTCCCTCTCGTTTCTTTTTAGGGATTTTTATAGGAGTGAAAGAGAGAGGCATCGTTCAAGTGTTTCGTATATGCGTGCTTTTGGCGACTCCACGTTTTTGTTCCTTTTTGCGTGTTGTAGATGAGATTGGTATGCTGGTCTTGGCGTTGTAATTAAAACAAATATGAAGAAAAAAAATGTGCAACATTAACTTGGGGGAGACTGATCAGCGGCATTGTTTGTACAAGCTGATACAACACAGACATCATCTATGTTAATTAAAAGTAAACCAATTTCGGTGTTTTCAATTGAAGCTATCGTCAATGTAGGGTATACCATTCCACAGACTGATTATATTGTAAACACATAACATGTTTTCAATAACAACTACTCAAATTCACAAAACTTCTCCAATCGGTACCAGCGTTTGTATAAACCAATCATAGGCCCAAAGATAATCACTATATCACTTCTACTCGTACTAAATAATCAAGTTCATTTGTCGAGGTCATAGTTTTGGAGCACCCCTTACCTACCAAAGAGTATTAAATCAAACTGAATTGACAGTCGTAGAACTCGTAGAGGCTGACAAATTCAATTTCCTGCGGGCCTTAAGTAATTTGTGCGTTGCTGTTAGTTAAAAGGTCTCTATTAAAATTTGTTTGCGCAGTACTAATGAAAATTTTATTGGAATTATGGTTTTGATGTTGAAATGGGAATTTAAGAGGTCTACGGAGGCCGTTAGGTTGTTAATAATAATAATTAGATGATGATAAAAAATATTACTTTTCTGTTTCAGTTTTTCTGAAAATAGTCATAAAACGCCCATTTCACATGAATAAAAGAATACAAAAACTTAGCAAATAGGTAGATAAAATAATAATATCAAGTAGCTTTTTTACCGCAATTTTTTCTTTCATACAGGAAAGAATAATATACTTAAAGAACAAAACAAACTTCAAAGAATAACTAGAACGAAGAAAAACAACAACAGTACTAATCCATCAAACTTCGACGTGCTCCTAAATACGTAAAATTCCGTAAGCCTTTGATACGGTAACGACAAAAGAAAAGCATTTGCCGTACTTTACACTAACAAACGTAATAAAATCTTGCACAAACCCATCATTCTCGCTATTTACATGGCGACCGTCACCTCCGCTGTATTGTTTTTCAATCGGCCCCCTTGTCTCCCAGGGAGAGATGACGTCACCGTAAACAATATGGCGCCCGCCCGAGACTGTTTTCGCAGAATTACGCTTACACGGTAACATTTCGGAGATTAACCCAAAATGAAGGATGACGTAACGATTTTTTTAAAATTGAGATTAAGTTTTTTTGCATTATGCGGAGTTTTTTCTTGGAAACTGATTGAGTGTTTCCTGGAAGTGTTTTTCTTTTTGTTTTAAGGTAAATACATTTTTTATTATAATCCGGAATCGATAGTCTCGCTGTATTTAACTCGAACGCGTTTGAAGTACTTGATTCATTTTGGGGCAGGGCCCGAGTTCTACTTACCATTGTTCCGATGAAATGTCAGTGGTAGAGGAGTCTCAATGACTGACTCAGTAAATCAGAACGTCTTAGCTTCAGGCTGTAGAGGGCAATTAACATTGCATTCATGCGCTATGGAACCTCAATTGGTGCGGAGACTATGAGATTGACTTCACTACTATTGTTACGTTATTCACAAAAAGGTTGGTACCTATTTCAGGTCTGACTGCGTGCAGATATTATGTAGGTCGGAGTCATTCGTTTGACTATTTGGAACGCCAGCGCCGGCGGCGGCGCTCAACTGAGTCTAGCATGAGTTCGTGGGGAGTCGAGAAGTTTTTTTGAATTATTAAATTCATTAATTCATTGACAGACAACGCACGGCCTAAACTACTAGGTCTAGAAGCATACAATTTTGCGCAACAATTCTAATTTCGGAAGTGAGCACCAAGGAAGGATTTACGAAAATTCATCCTTTAAAGTGGGGATGAAAATTTGTATTAAAGTTTGTCATTTTTGCTGACGTGAAATCTCATCGGGCACACGGCTTGTATATATAAATAAAGCAGTTTAAACCCTCTTGGGCTTAAACTTTATTATTTGGGTATTAGTAAAAAAACCTCTTTACTAATAACAGACTAGACAAGAATCCACTCAGTATATTGCCACATTTGAGTCCAACAAAAATGCAAACTTAATTAATTCTAGCTCTAATTAGAATGTAATTCTCAGTAGTGTACGACCTAATCAGAAACGTTTCCTGTATCACACAACCTGGTTGTGTCGCCTCCATGTTCAAATTTGAGTCCTAAATTCTGAGCCGAAGCTTTCTGCAGCAGACACGGTGCGAACTGGTCTAGATTGAGTTGTGGGACAACGTACGAGTGGAGCGATTTAAAAAAATTGTATAATTGATTGTACGACATGGATTAGACTTATTTTACAGACACTTTTGAATTGTTAAAAAAGTCGGTCATTCAGAAAGATGTAATTATTGGCCATTCCAAAGCGTAATAGGTTTCTATGGAGAAAAACGAGCACGAAACTCCATGGGCACTCTTTTAAATGAATTACTAAACTGTCAGACGTATGAATAATAGACATTTGTGTAATTTTTGAGTGACATCCATTCGAAAGTTCATATTTGGGTAATCCAATGGCTACAAATTCAATTAAAGTTCATGATTATTCATCATCATAATAATATTGTTATGTTCACTTTACAGCGTATCGTCTTACTAATGTACCAATTGCCCTAAATTTATTTCTTATTTACAGATTAAAAAGGGAAGAGGGACTATTTGTCTGAAATTATCATACAATTTTAAGAGATAACCTATAAACTTTCTGTACTTGTACCAGAAAATCTCAGAAATGTGAACATAAACGCTCCAATAATGTTCCCGCTAGCCAACAATAACTTGTCCCATAAAAACATTACCACGTCTACTGGCTTACGACAACTTCATTAAAAGTGCCTTATAAATAAATTGCACCGCCTGGGTCGTGCAACGGTTTGCATGCTTTAAATATTGTGTAATTACTATTTTGTTTTCGTGCAACAACATTTTGAATACTCTGTCCTATATTTCGTGAGACACGCTTTATGCTTATCGTTTGTTCTGTCCTCTTTGGTTTGAACTTCATTAAAAGGTACAAACAAAATTTAAGGTTACACGCTTGTGGCTCGTTGTTTTACAAATCTTCTGTGCACTTTCAGAGGATGGTCTTTTCGTTAATATTTGTATTTTGTTTACAGAGTTTGTCTTTTTCAATTTTAGTTGTCAACATTTAGTAAAATTTCTGGCCTTTAGTTAGAAGTTACCTTATACATCACTATGTAGGTACTTGGTACATCAATATGTATCACGCTTATTGTAAAATTTCATGACGCTACTAAAGGTACAGAGCCTGACACATAATTAAATATCCCCTTACTTCCAGATAGTCTCGCGAGTCGAGACAACTTTATTAAAAGCTAAGCGCAAAAGTCGTTGCGGTTGAACACGCTGGCAAAGCTCTTTGTGTGTCAATCAACATTTTTGCTTCATACACAGTGTTGCTTTGGTTCCAGAAGTTACAAAGCAGCACCTAGCAGTTACACACAAGCTCATATACTGTAAATTAAATAACACAAAACCATTGGGGATCAAAGAGCGTGACACGCGAGTTTCAGTCACTAATTGAGAGATTCTGCACCGTGACAGTAAAATTATCACCAGAAGTGTTACGCTTCAAAATCCATGCTATTATTAGACACATTATTCATATCATTTAAATAACACTAAGCTTCTCCGACAGCTTGTTACTTATCCCGCTCAAGAACCAGCTGCCCATCGCTCCGCTCGACAACTTAATTAAAAGCGCTGCGCAAGCAAAAGCAACTGCCACAACGCTCATGACACTCTTTGTGCCAATCAATTTTATATTATTGCACTACGTCAATTGCTTAAATTAAATCTGAAATTACCTAAAACGATACAAACTTTCACTCGGATGACAAAAAGCGTTACAAGTATTTTTTAATAGTATTTTGGGTTACACTTTTTGATACCAACACCGAACATTGACGGTAAACTTATAGCAAGATGGACTTATAAACACTTATAATTTTCTTTGCCACTTAATCGAAATAACCACATTAGAACACGCTTCTCAAGCAAATTTCTCTAGCAGCGTGTTACTTGTCCCGCTAGTAAAACTTCCGCGTATCGCTACGCTCGACAACTTCATTAAAAGCGGTGCGCAAACAAAACGCAGCTGCAACACGCCCGCGACACTCTTTGTGTGCCAATCAACATTTTTGTTGCGAACACGTAGAAATAGTTGTTCTGCGATTTTCAGCGTGTTAAGCATCGTGTGTTCTTTGTGGAGCTTATCTTGGTGTAACGAAGTGTTGTACCTTTGGTGTAGTTTGTCCGGAGTGTGGTCTGTGTTGCGAAAATTTGGTATCGTATTTCAGCATAATACTTATATATGTATTTTTTCCAGAAGTAGACCTATATTGTAATAAAAATTGATATGAATTATTATAGAATGTAAAAGTGGCCAACTAAATACCCTTTTAATTAAACCGTAGCGCGCCATATGCCAAAATTTCTATTGTGTCTACTAAAGCGGACACAATAGAAATTTTATTGTTATCTGTACACATTGTGTACATTCGACGTTTGAGAGGTTAACCCACTTAAAATGAAAAGCTATTAATTAAAACAAAAAAATCCACCTTTGATAAACCTGACATGTCATAAACCACAGAGCACTACATAAAACAACAACACATCAATAAACAACGAAAAAACAACCGAACGCGTGAACAACACAACAACACTCCACATGTCTGCAAACATTTTCATTTCGAAATGTAAATTTAAAAATGGAAACAAACATGTTTAAGCGGGTGCGCATTAATCACTGGCTGGACATGTTGAATATCTAACAGAAGTAATGGGACAAAGCTGAACATTGAGAACTGTAAACAATTGCGGAAAAATGACGCCGGGACATAATGCGGACGTAGGGTGTTATGAGGAGTCAGGGGTGCTGCATACACCTAGATTTGTATCTAGTTTTCTAAAATAACGACTGCAATTTTATTGTCCTTCCTTTTTCTCATTACAAACCTTACAAAATGCGTATAGTACACTATACATATAAATATGTATGTATATAGTTATAATATTATAAAGGTTAAAGTTTGTGAATGTGTTTGTGTGTTTGTTAATTCTTCACGCACAAACGGCTGGACCAATTTGCATGAAATTTGGCATACATAATTTATAATCAGGATATGATACTTTTTATCCCGATATTCCCACGGAATCAACACTTATGCGGGTGAAACCGCGGGGCGCTGCTAGTACAATATTTAATACAAAGATTTACGCTAGGTCCTAAATTAAATGAAGAACCAACTAACTATACAAATAAATACAAAAACAAAAGGACACTTAGGTGTCGAAGTAGTCGTCCGCATCGCTGTCATCCGGAAACGTGCCCAGAAGACTGGCAGCATTGCCACGTTGAATGGCAATGCTAATTCTTTGGTAAAAGAACAAGGCAGGTCACGTCATGTGTCGACAAGTCGGGGGAAATTTCCTTAAAATGAAGACGTGCACTCGGGTCTTACCAACTAGACCTTACAAAATAAATTGAAACTCAAAAACCAGACTCAAAGCATTTATTTCAAATAAACCAATTTCAGGCACTATTGAATTGTCAAGGGATCGGTCAGTCAGGAAGATAAAGTTAGTTACCCAGTCGTTCTATGGAGAAGAACGGGCACGAAACCCCATGGACAAGTTAACGAAATTAATGAAGTCGTCTATAAAAGGAATAATAATATGAATTTGCATGGGTAAAAAGGTCGTATCGATATATCTGAAAGTCAAGCTCATTTCAGAATACAACCTTTTTTTATTCTCTTCAACCTACTTTTACAACGCAAAATAAACTCTGCATAGTTAGCATCGAATGTCACAACGTGCAACGTTACACCCCTGGCCTAATAAGGCACACTTCTTATTCTTAAAGGTGAAATTTTCTTCAGTACGGAGAAGAAATTTCTTTACTTGCAAAGAAGAATATTCTCTAGCTCAGTGTGTTTTAACGTCTAACGAGCTTGAGAACTTTTGAACAGGCAACCCTATTATGAAACTAAAGTTGAACTAAAGAGGTAGCTAGTATTCGGAGGAAGGCGACGTTTTGTAGTACTTACTTTATTTTAACATAGCACGACGCTTGTATTCATAGAATGAGTTGGCAGAAGTGTTTTACGCCAACAGGTTTCCAATTATCTATGTTATAAGTTCCACATAATGGGGAGCGTGCCTATTTTACAAGCTTTTATTTAACTTGCCTTGTTAAAAAATTCCTTGTACAAATGCGGGTCAAATCTTGCAATTGAATTTTATAACAGTTATCCCCAACCGCTTGAGCAGAAATTTTGTATACGCGTTTGATTTGTGTGACAATGCACGGTTAGTCCAATATGGTTGACTCCCAAAGATGGCGGACCAATTCATATTAGTACATCTGAAATATTGAATAAGCTTGTTTTTAAAGTAGTAATATTTTTATCAACCGAGGACAAATCTAGACACCGAGCTGTAACTAAGAATTTTGTGATAGAAAAACCTAAAAACATTTTATTAGACTCAGCAATTGCGTTACAACCACGAGCCCTACTAGATGGCGTAAATTATTGGCAATTGCAATAATTTTCAAAGCGTTTCGTATTTCTGCAGTTTTCAAAAGTATTGAACATAAGCTCATGTCAGTACTATACTTTTTTTTAACTTTTCGCTGATATGATTGTAACTGTCATTTTGTCTAGTCCCTCAGAAGCAGTACCTACAATAAGTAATTATGTTTGGTACCCATGAGCACAATCCCCTCACAAGTATACCTATCCATCTCAGTTGGGAAGTGGGTCAATAGACGAGCACGCTGAAATGAAAATACCCACAAACGAAATCCCTAAGGGCCGGCCGTATGTAAAAATTTAACATATTTCCATATTGATTTCCGAAGCAAATTCGATGGAAGTGGGATTCTATGGTAATCAATTGACAAGGAAAAATGTTGGTATGGTTGTTTAATATTCGAGAAATAAAGAGACTCGTTAAATGAGAGACAGAGAGAGTGATTCTGTTAATTCTATTTAATTAACATAACATAAGACGGGAAGTCCAATAACACTGCCTGACCCGGGAATCGAACCCAGGACCTCATGCTCAACAGTAGCGCTTGCGACATTAGACTAACGAGGCCGTCAATGAGATTATTCTGCTGAAATATCTGCCTAACAACACATCGTAGTGTATACAAGTAGCAAAGCCATATAATCATTTCAAAAGTTCTAAAACTTTTTGTTGTAAGTTACCAATATAAGGTAAATAATTATGATTTTCTAGACGATCATGATAAGAATCTGTCCATAACCTTTTTACTCCGAAATCAACCCTCAATACCCCATTTACCTACCCCGAACCATAATATGAATTTTGCAATACGAGAACTCTTACAGAATTACAAGCAGCTTATCTACGAAAGAAATCCAGCGATGCCCTCGTAATAGCGATTCTTTGAACGACTTCAGACCCTCCCTCTTTTTTTTACAAAGGGAATTGGTATATGTCTATCTCTGTCTGTGTTACCTCCATAAGTTCCCATCAGGACGTCCCTGTTTCATTTATGGTGTTGGTTCAAACTGTTTTTGAAGTCCTCCCTTGAGTTGGCACAATTTGTTAGCGTTATGTACCATTCAGGTATTCTGTGGGTCGATTGGTGTATTTATTTTCGACAGATTGGAAAGTTCTTTATTTCTTTGTTTGGCTTCTAGTTCGCGTTCGGTATAAATAGGAACGCGGTTCAATGGGTCCTGGATTAACAATTTGTGCGTGGTTCTGAATTTTTATTTTCGATTAGAAATTGAGACGAGATAGTTATTTTTTTACGAATGTAGAATTGTAGATGATAGATTCCGAGCATTTATTATGGGCTTCTAGTAAATATTATGTTTACGAAATATTGTCCTGCAGAACAAGTATCTACATAATTGTATTTTCTCAATTTTGATATTTTGATTCCTATTCTATTCTTAAACAGAAAATGTTTTAGAATTACTAGCTTCTTATTTGGGTCTTAAAGTTTTCGTATTTTTTTCATACTTTTTTCTTTTCTTTTTATTATTTTAAAAACCACTTAATTGTATATAGTCATAAGCCTTCTCATGCCGATCCATGTAACTGAGGAGACCTCGACCCCTGTCATACAGGATCTAGGACATCCTGCATGACAGGGGTCGAGGTTCAGAGGCTGAGACTTCTCTCTCTCTTGTTGTTTTTAGTTGGGGTCTCTGACGTAACGTGCACTGACGTTATGGGAATAAATTAATATTACTATTAAATCGTTTCGAAAAACACACGCCATGCGAAACATTAACCGCACTGTGTGACGAATTCAAATTCGCTGTCGACAAAAATCTTACAAATATTACTTACGTGTTAAGCTCAAGATCCAAGCGGAACTTGTGGTTGAAAGCCTTGATGAGTAGTGAAGTCCTATGAAAGTGTTTTCCAGTCTGGAACAAAGAAAAAAAAACTTAATTAAAATCTACTTTAAAATTTTCATAATATTTTGGGTACCGTACCATAAAGGGTGTCAACGGGACCCTATTTCTACTGTCCGTCCATTCGTCCATCCGTCATAGGACTGCATTTTTTGAACCGCAATAAATAGACACACGTGAAGAAGTAACAAACATGTTATATATTGACCGCTGCGTTGCGTGGAGCCACACCGGCCACTTTCTTTTAGATTGACATTTTTAAATTCGTAATATCTTTGAATGGAATGACCAATTTGAATAATTCGAAAAGTAATCTGCAGGTATTGAAACGGCCTTTAATTCGAAATGACTTATTTGGATAAGGATTAATACAAAGTTATGGATAATATGGTCTGATTTTGGTCAGCAGTTCTATCAACTTTTAAAATGTAAAACAGTAGTTATAGTGACACACACAGTAGTTACAGTGATACAATAGTTGGACACATGATATTGCAATTGTTTTGTAGATATTGATATGTTCTTTAATATTGTAGAACATAGTTTTGTTCTATCATCAATAGTTTCCGCAACGCATGCTATGAAAGACATTTTATCGCATTTTTTTTTTACACTGTGGGTTACATTATTCAAGTTTTAGTAGAGACCCCTAATTTTTGCTAGTAGTAAATATAGCTTATGTTACTCAAAGATAGTGTAGCATTAAAATGGTGACAAAAATTTTGAAATCAGTCCAGCAGTTTTTGAGTTTATTTGTAACGAAAATACATACAAAAATAAAATCTTTCCTCTTTATAATAGTTATTAGTGCAGATGTAGACTACTGTAGATGTACAATAGATGTACATCATCATCTGCCTAGCCTTTTCCCAACTATGTTGGGGTCGGCTTCCAGTCTAACCGGATCCAGCTGAATATTCTACATGGGGCGACTGCCTATCTGACCTCCACAACCCAGTTACTGGGTAATACGATACTCCTAGGTAAGACTGGTTGTCAGACTTGGGCTTCTGACTACCCGTAACGACTGTCAAAGATCTACGAATGACAGCCAGGACCAACGGCTTAACGTGCTTTCCGAGGCACGGAGGGGTCTCGGTATGTAAAGATGGTCACCCATCCGCAGACCAACCGCGGCAAGCGTAGCTTAACCTGATCGATCGTCCTGTGCGGCTGTTATTATTTAGCCACGGGCCCCTCGGGTATAATAGATGTACAAAAACACAAAACATAATATCTAATCTAGCTAACATTAGCAATATCCGAGAACCGGGATTGAGTTCGGTGAAAATTATAATTTAGTTTGCGTAAGTAACTTAAACACAGACTTGTGTTTACTTATGAAAGTTAATTATGATCAGCCTATAAAGTTCCAACTGCTGAGACACATGCCTCTTCTCGGTGAGAGGGAGTAGGCCGCAATCCATCAAGCGGTCCCAGTGCGGGTTGGTAGATGTCTTCGAAATTTTTGTTCTAAGACATGCCGGTTTCCTCACGCTGTTTTCCTTCACCGTTTTGAGAGCAGTGGTGATGAAATAATTTACACAAAGTAATGCGCCTAACTGGGTTCGAACCTACGACCTACAACTCGTGAGACACGGCCATCACCACTGAGTCACCACTGCTCATGAAAGTTGATCACTCCGCAGTTATTATACATTCGTATATAAGTAATATTTCATGACAAAAAAATTAAAATCGTCAGTCACAAGTAATGCAAGAATTTTCATTTTACCAAAGAATTGAATTTAAAAGACAACTGCTCCGAATAATAAAGAGCATAGGAATATATCATCATCATCTACCTATCCTTTTCCCAACTATGTTGGAGTCGGCTTCCAGTCTAATGGGATGCAGCTGTATACCAGTATTTTATATGGAGCGACTGCCTATCTGACCTTCAGAACCCAGTTAGTGGATAATACCATGGTAAGACTGGTTGTCAGACTTTCGGGCTACTGACGACCCGTAACAACTGTCAAAGATCCACGAATGACAGCTGGGACCAAAGACTTAACGTGCTTTCTGAGGCACAGGAATAAAGGCTAAATTTTGGCTTTAAATTGCAACTTAGACTTCAGACATATGAAATATTTTTAGACTGAAATGTCTGCCTGAAATAGTTTACATTATAGGCTGATTGCTCTAGACTACAAATGTTTTAGAGATTTGTGATTTTGACATCTTTTAAAAGCTAATAGAACGTATGAAGAATTCAATGAGATGAAAATGTATTGACTTATCAATTTTAAAGATTGAATAGAACTCTGTACAAATTAGATTAGTAATCATGGAAAAAACCAAGTCAAATATTTTTTTCAAGTATAGTGTGTATATCTGTGATTTAAATCAAATAATTTATCTATAACATGTATGTATTTAGAAATATATATGTATGTTTATCAGTTATCTAGTACTCATATCACAACCTCTGCTTAGTTTGGGACTAGATGGCGTTGTGTGAAAGTTGTGGAATATTATTATTATTATTAATTGAAATTATATTTTCGTAATTTTTATCCAATTTAACCCTTTCGTTACGAGCGCCGGATATAGCCGGCATCCACTCGATGACTTCTGTGTACGAGCGCCGGATATAGCCGGCATCCATTCGATGACCTGTATGTACGAGCGCGTGATACCGCTCACCAAACGGCCCCGCGATACTCAGTGTGTCAGTGGCGTTACTCCGACGGCGCGGTGCCCCGTTTGGTGGCGTTATTCCAGCGGAGCGAAATGCCGTAACGAAAGGGTTAATACCAACATTCAGCCCATCGACGTGTCTTAGAAACAAAAATTCGAAGACATGTGACATCCTCAACTCACACTTGGCCCGCGTGGTGGATTATGGACCTCTCCCCCTCACAGAGAGGAGGCCTGTGTCCCAGCAGTGGGAACTTTATATTTAGCCCACTACGCGCACCTATTGCTGCAAACCTAACACACCTTTACCAAAACCCCATTAAAACCGAGTCACGCCAAAACCGTTCCATAGAATCTGTCAAGGTAAAGACCGCCTGCTAATGGATCCCCATGATGTCCCCACTGGGCCTGAGACAAGGTGGACAAAGGAACCCAATCGCGTTACTAACGGTTTAAAACTTCGGACTACCGAGGGATTGGTGTTTGCTTCATAAAGCTGCTCACTCGAGTTGTTGTTTAAATGGAAGGTAATGTCAAAATCAGAAAGCTTCTGATGTAGAAAAGTACAATGTTCAGACATAGATTTTGTATCGGTACTTAATGCTTCTTTTTTACCGTACCTACACGATTACCGACAAATGTTTGCAATGACTGGACAGGTCCACTCACATTTGTATAGTTCTTTCCACAAAAGACCAGTTCAGACACGGATCTACGTGGTCCTCACAAGACCTAACAAAGATTATGTCTGGACTTTAAAAGAGACTTCGTCCCCTGAGTTAGTTCCACCATTTCTTCTCAGGGGTAGTCAACAAATCAAGTCAGAAAATGTAAATTCCAACTGGCTTATTTTTTAATATTCTTTTAATATTACTTGTAAAAGTGATTCCAAAATCCTATTTACAGAATAAACAATTTAAGTTCCTAAAAAACTAAAGATCTTTTATGAAAGTTACAGTCAATCGATCTGGCATAAAGCCGAGCCTTTTACTTTCAATTTCTAGTTTTAAAGCAATAAAATAAGTTTTGAATCTTTCATAATTCTTGTTCTACTTACATTTCTACAACTCCGATAAAACTTAGTACCTATTTTTGTTTTAACTTAACTGAAGCTTGGAAAATTGTTTTACTTCGGCTCTTTGAATTTTAATTAACATTTTTTTTTAATAATTTATATATTTATTACATGCACACGCTACCATCACAGTATCCCAATTCGGTAGTATGTAGTTAATTAATAGTTCATGGAATAAGTTACAACACACACACACACACACGCATACACACACACACACACACACATACACACACAGTTTTGTTTCTATTTGTAAATTACAAACATATCACGTGTAACGTTACCTTTGCGAACTCGCTCAGTGAACGTGAGAAAATATCAATTCTCTTGGCAACCAAATTTAGTGTGCGCATTTTTCGCGTCAGAGGGACGTTATCCAACAGTTTAGTTCGACCGCGCGGCACCGCGAACAAGTTGGGCCGTCGTCGGCGATACACATGCCTATTCCCTGTAGCACACCCGGATTATTGATGTTATTGATGTTACCTCGGAACACTCCAAGGATATACGACGCCAGTGGTACATCCCACCATGCTCAAAAACAAACAAACATTTGTTTAGTTTCTACATTTGAGATGGTATCATTTACTTCATGCGTTTGCAGTTAACACAACGCGTTCAGGATGCTGGCGGGATGCCGCGTTTTTTATAGCGCTTCGGGGATATTTGCTGAGGCGAGTATTGATGACTTTCATACCACCATTCGACGGTGAAGGAAAACATCATGAGGAAAACGGCATGTCATAGAGCCAAGAAATCGAAGACATGTGACATCTACCAACCCGCACTGGGCACGCGTGGTAATTTAAGCCTGTGTCCCAGCAGTGGGAAAATTATAGACTGATTACAGTAACTTAAAACGATATGTGATCATTGACGTGACACGCCATAAAGTTCGCTCACGATCACATAAACGTTTCATACAACACTTCCTTAAAGGAACATCAGCCAAAGAGGTGAAACAAATGGGTCACTCTTTAGGAAAAATAAGTTGTGACGGGTCAATGAACCGCAAGGCTATATCAGTTGGCTGTGACGTCACCATTCCACCAGAAAAAGCAAGGAGGCAAACATAATTATATAAGGTTGACTTCGTGATTGAATTTGCCAGTCCGATTGGCGTGATTTCCATTTTCTTTTTTATTATTTCCGACTAAATTATTTTTGGATGTGTTTTCAAGAAGGAGGATTATAGATAGAACGAAGGATTTGGTGTTATTTTTATACATAAATGTAAGCTAGCCAGACTAGTTTGTTTAACTAAAGGTTCTTAGCAATAAAAGAAAATGTGAAAGCTGATAAAGTAAAAAAAAAATCAAGTATCTTGACTTAGTACACGAGGTTGTCGACATGTAGGACGTGGGCTCTGCAATAATTGTACCGATAATCTTTACGGTTAATGGCAGAGAGCCGCGGTCAATACCTTGGGAGGCTCTCATTGCGCGGCTGGGTCAAGGGCTTGATTCAGAAGGCGGTACACCTAGGGCCCTGACCACCGGCCGCTTGGACCCTGTTCCTGATGTTGATGGGCTACTATTTTTGTTATTTAAGTAGGAAGAGATATTAAATAGATAAGAAACTTATTGTTGATTATTGATCATACAGTACAAGTTTGCTTTAATTTTAATTCTGCTTGCTGAGTCAGCAAACTTTTTAATATACATGACTAAAATAAATACTCTCTTGAAAAACCCAGAACATTTTCTAGGCAAAATATATTTTGTACCTAGTGGAATTTCTTACAGCGCAATTTGCGTTGTTTCTGAAGAGTGATCGAAACTGAACCGTCACGCTCGGGTCAGTGACGCTGATTCGAGTAAACTCGGCGCTGAATCGCGAATTATCGGCTCCAGTCGTAAGTTTTCACTTCTTTCGTATGGTCACAAGCATACACCCTCTTTTTTTCGTTTTTCAAAGATAAGTACGTCATTGAATGACAAATAAACATTTTCAGAGTATTATTTATTCAAGTAACCCGAATCTTTCACAATCAAATGACAATTACGAACACATGAAACTGTGACAAACAGAATTTTATACAAACGCCTCCTAATGAGGGAATATTACACGTGTTGTGAAGCTTTTGTAACGAAACAATGGCCGCTCACAAAGCTACAAAGGAAAGGATAACAACTCTTTATTATCAAGCATTTAGGTCATAACAATAGTTTAAGGGCACAATATTGTACCTAAGCACTCTGAGTACTTCACCACTTACCCTCTGAATTGGATCAATCAATCAGGCTAGCGTTTTCCCAACTATGTTTGGGGCAGCTTCCAGCCTGGATGCAGCTGGATACCTATGTTTTACATGGAGCGACTGCTTATCTGACCAGTCTGACCTCCACAATCCAGTTACTGGGTAGCACGATGCCCCTTAGTAAGACTGGTTGTCAGACTTTTGGGCTTCTGACTTATAATGAACATTAAATTGAACGCAATAACTAAAAGATCAAAAACTTTATTTGTCTGCGCAAAAAACATTGTTGAAGCACTATGCGCTCGCTAATCGTTTCTTCATTTTTTTTCTGAAGTGCTTCGTAGACATTTATTTATTGTTGTTGCCCAAGTTTTTCCTTGTACTTTTCCCTCACATTATTTAATTGAGCTGAGATATTATTGAATTTTTGTTGGTCTTATCAAATATAAATATAATTAAAATAGGGTTTTTTGTTAACACATTTGGCCTGCGGGCTTACGTCCAAGAATTTTAATATTGCTTTTGATGACATATTTTATAATGCTCTAAACTAATTAATTTAATAATAAGTCAAGAAGATGTGCAGATTTTTTTTTTTTTGTGATCACTGTCGTCAATTACTATCAATCAGTCTGTTTAGTGCGGTGATAAAAGTAGTCGTATGATAATTAAAATAGCACACTTACAGCAGTCATTGTATGAGTACTGTCGTGGTATTGTTTGGTACTAGATGTTTGAGGGCTCATTCATAATTATGCAGCAGTTATTAGCATGAGAGCAGTAGTGGCTCAGTGGTAACGGCGATTTACGAGTTTTGTTGGTCGTAGGTTCGAACCCAGGCAGGCACGTCAGTTTGTGTAAATTATTTCATCACTACTGCTCTCAAACGCCCGTCTTCACCACTTTCTAGTGCTTTAGCTGGGAAGAAGTGGGGCAACAAACTTTATACGATATTTATTTTGAAAAGTACTTAACGCTGGGGAGCAGTGAGTGCTATTCAAAATAAATATCGTGAAACAAAAGCTTCATACCCTCTACTTTCGTCAAACAATAATAATGTCACAATAATTTTACCAATAGTTTCAAATTACCTACGTGTTTCAATATTTGGCTAATAAGCAAATATTATTACTGGTATGCAAAATGCACAAGTAACAAAAATATGAATTTACCCGGCTATTGCCCCGGTAGCTGGTATCCGGGTTTAAGCGGGGCGGGGGAGGGCGTGTACGATGCATTGGATTATTGCAAGCCATCACAGAAATTTAATAAACCTTCGCTTCGAGCGATACACTAACGCGTCAAAAATAAACCACGAACAATAAAATATCGCAGGGGTAAGGTTTTTATTTATTTGGCGACGCGTTTTTTTTTTTAATTTTAGTGATTAGCCTCTCGGTTTTTGACATTGCACGCTCTTTTTTGGTGCTACGGTTTTTTTTTATAGATTCCGGACCATATTTCAAAAATTAACTAGTTATACATACCTAATAATTACTCTGCTCATAGTCGAATTAAAAAAGTTTCCTTATAACTGAATAGACTCCATTTCTTGAAAAAAAAAAAACATGCACAGAGTTCTTGAATAAATAGGCTGTGTTCGTGGCTGTAGCTCTTCTAGCGTTGAGTGTACTTTTAGGTAGAACGGCTGTAACGCGACTGATCCAAGAAAAAATCACCTTCAAGAAAACAATAGGGCCATAAACGGACGTTACGCGTAGCGGACGTAACGCGACTCTGTCAAAAAGAACTCCTGCCTAAACAATTGAAAATACTTGGAATCTCCTCACAAAGGCTAAATATACTAACAACGTAACGTAAAAGCTGAACAAATTGCACAAACTTTAGACTTATTCACTTGACAACAAGTTAGAGCGAGATAACCGTGGTTTACTAAGAGTTAGAGCGAGATCAGCATGTTTTTGAAGTGGTATACTTCGTGCAGATCTTGTAGGCTAAACAATAAAATAGCCAAATGTAGTCAGAGGGCAAATTCTCGTAATTTAAGAAAGTTCACATTTTGATCTCAACTGGTCAAAAATGTAGGGTATTTTTGACAGACTGATCCAAAAAAAAAGAAAATTACTTAATTAGTTTGCCTACATTTTTGACAGGCTTTTGACATTGATTGTCACTGAGGTGAGATTGCGACTAGACTCAACAATTGTCAACATCGGCACCATTGCCATAGAGAAAAATAGAATAGACTAGACTGAATGTTTTTAATTACGAAATTGGCCTTCTGATAATGCAAGCGTATGTCAAAGATGAATAATGGCTGACTTCGAGAGATTATTAGTGGGAATTTGGCAAGAGTCGCTAAAATAGGGATGTTTTTGTTTTAGCCAGCCTTTGTTTTTCATTGCGGCCTATTCGTGCGTCCTAAATTCCATCTGAAAAGTTGATTGAGTCTTTGAGACCTTAAAAGGAATGATACATTTTTTTATTTAGGTCACGCAATAATATAGGTATTATGTAAAAAAATATGTTAGCTGACCCTACCCTTGTGTGGCTTAATTTAATACTTCCAGCTCCACCCAATATTTAAACGAACAGATACTCCAAAACCCATTCTATCCTCAATTTAACCCTATAACGCTGCCGAAAATCGTTTTAAATTCGCCCAAACAAATATTGGCCCCTAAAAACCCGAACGTTATTACAGTCCTAAGTCCGGCCGTCAGTGCGTATGTCACACGGTTTTGGGAAGAGGGTCCCGGTTTAATACACAATTAGTGAGGGATAATGAGAATGTGCTGTCACCAGCCAATCGACGGTTACTGATAGATTTCCACGTATTTGGCTTAATGTAGGTTAGTTTTGAGATTTGATGGGACTGTAGTTTGGAAAGAATATGCTAGGTTTTTAGTAGAGTCATAGTGTGATGTTATAGATAACCTGCCCAAAAAATTGGGCTAAAAGAAATTTTCAAATCCGACAGGAGCTTCCAGAGACAAGCGCGTTTAAATAAAAAAAAATAGCTCTTCAGTTTATCATTAGTATATTATAAATATAGATTTATGAGCAAAATAACAAGTAATATTAAGTTGGATATGCCAAAGTAAGTTATAGCTTTATGATTACTAAGTGACGCCTGTCATAAAGGGCGATACCATTTTATAAGTGTCAAATACAAAACAACTCATACAGAGTATTAATAAAATTGAGGCGTGAAGCTTTTAAGAAAATATTAAAGTTCTATGTAAACGTAAATTTTATTTAGTATTTTTGAGATCGTTAATTGATTTGTGTGTTTAATTTCATCACCACTGCTCTCAAAACGACGAAGGAAAACATCGCGAGGAAACCGGCATGTCCTAGTAACAAACAATCGAAGATATGTGACATCCACCAACCCACGCTGGGCCCGCGTGGTGGATTATTGTCCACTCTAATCTATCTTTTATTCACATCAAAACATTCATAACATATAAAGGAAAGTACGTTGGATCGAATACAAAAAAAAAAAAAATCATATGAGTACACAACAACTTAAAAACAAATTCAATTGGAAACGTCTAACTTTCATTCAGTGTCACAAAAATGTCAGCAAGGGCACCTTTTTTGCTCCGTAGTGTAGAAATAGACTACGCTATGCCCTTGGGTCACACTACACTTAATTGCATGTCCAAACTATCCACCATCTACAAACTACGAGGCACAGGTTATTACAGAAACTAATTAATTTCGCAATTACAGTTCAAGTTCAAATGTTTGCGCTGCCATAATTTCACTATACATCACTTATATCGTTGCCAAGATCTTGTGTCATCCTTAAGTGTTCACTCGTTCTCTTATATAATGGGTGTTAAAATTTCCTTTAGGAAAAGGAGAGTTGTTTGTCCCATTATTGATATGAGTTTGTTGTGCTGGTATAGTACATACATATGAGCCTGGAAACCAATTGGTTATTAAATATAATATTGAGGGTCAAACTTTCATTCTATTCTACTGTTTTTAACCGACTTCAAGAAGGAGGAGGTTCTATCTTCGCCTGTATCACAATGTTTTTTTTATTTTATATTCATCGATTTCGCTGTGATTACTTAATTTTATTAACTTTGCTTAAGTAGCTGTTGCGTCAGCTCCAACTTCCGAAATTAAAGTTAATATTCAGTTTGAAGTGAGTCTTACCAAGGGGTATCGTTTTACCCAGTAACTGGGTTGTGGAGGTCAGATAGGCAGTTGCTCCATGTAAAATACTGGTATTAAGCTGCATCCGGTTAGACTGGAAGCTGACCCCAACAAAGTTGGGAAAAGGAAGTCAAATAATGATTCAGTTTGAAGAGTTTTTTTTAAGTCAGTTGTTTTAGTTTATAAAAAAAAAAAAAATTAAGTAACACATATTTGTAATATTTTAAAGTCAAGAAATAAAGGAAGTTATTCAGCAATTAGGTGTTGTCCAGTGCTACTTGATCTGATAAACACTATGAGGTGATTTCGGTTGCGTCTCGGAGGATCCAAAATCTCCGTTATCTTTTGTATTATATGGGCAGGTCTACTTTAAATGCCACTTTATCGGCGTCCTTTACAAACTTAACCCTTTCGGGTGTTACCGAGAAATTAGGTGCATGATTCGGTCTTTCTCAGCTTGTATGCAAGGTTAATGATAATGATAATGATAAATGATAAATGATTTATTTTCTGTAAGTAGGTTTGTACAAACACTTTTACATGTCAATCATATTTTTTAAACTAGATGAGGTCGGCGTTTCCTATCTGACTACTCTGAGAAGAAAGGCCGAAACAAACTCAGAGGTCACAGTCTCTTTTAAAGTCCAGACATAATCTTGGTCAGATCATGTGAAGACCATGCAGATTGGTGTCTGAAATGGTCTTTTGAGTAAAGAACCACACAGATTGAGCGGACCTGTCCAGTCAGTGCACGCATTTGTCAAAAATTGTGTAGCTCAACTCAGAACTTGAGGAGCCTTACGATTCGACGAACAATACCAATGAAAGGACATTTGGGTAGGCCGCATAAATTACTCAAACTGCCAGACCATGATTAAAACTAACTAAGAAGGAAAAAAGAAAAAAGAAATGACCCACATAGTCTTCACACTCACAATAATAATAATAAAAATAAGATACTATACAAAGTAAATATCCATGTCATTGTTTATATAAAATTCATCAATGTCAATGTGTATATAAAAATCCGGACATCATCTTTGATCTTTGAGGACCATGTAGATTGGTGTCTGAAGTGGTATTTTGAGGGAAGAACCACACAGATTGAGTGGACCTGTGCAGTCAGTGCACGCATTCGTCAGTAACCGTGCAGCTCAACTCAGAACTTAAGGAGCTCAACGATTCGACGAGCAATACCAAGGACAGAACATTTGTGTAGACCGCATAAACCACTCAAACTGCCAGACCATGATTAAAACGGAAACAATGACCCACATAGTCCTCACATTCACAATAATTAAAATAATATAAGACTTTAAACAGTAAATGTTCATGTCATGTCATAAATAGATATTAAGAAAGAAAAAAAATAACAAATAACAAATAACAAAAGTGTAAATCAGCAAAATAAAAAATAAACAACATTCACTGTCTAGACCTATTGGAGCAGCTCAATCCCAAGCGTTTTTGTCCTCAATATAGTCTTTTACAGTATAATAGGCTTTGTGGCATAGTTTTAGCTTTATAAAAGATTTGAATTTATTAATGCTTAGTTCTTGAATGTGGCTAGGAAGTTTATTATAAAAACGTATACATTGGCATCTAAACGAGCCACCTATTTTCTTGAGCCTTGTTGTAGGAACAACAAATTTATGTTTGTTCCTAGTATTTATATTATGGATATCACTGTATTTCTTAAACAGATTAATATTTTTATGTGCATACAAAAGATTATCATAAATGTACTGAGAAGGCACAGTCATTATATTAATCTCTTTAAATTTGTCTCTGAGGGAGTGTCTGGGACTTAATTTATAAATGGAACGAATTGCCCTTTTTTGTAAAATAAAAATTATCTGAATTTCGGCGGCATTTCCCCACAACAGAATACCGTATGACATCACACTATGAAAATAACTAAAGTAAACTAAACGGGCTGTCTCTAAATCAGTTAAGTCACGAATTTTCCTAACGGCGTATGCTGCAGAGCTAAGCTTTTTTGACAATTTATCTATATGGGGGCCCCATTGAAGCTTGGCATCCAAAGTTATGCCTAAGAATACTGTGGTATTTTCGGGTTTTAACTCTTCACCCTTTATGAGAACACTAGTTTCTACTTGTCTAACATTTGGTATCGTAAACTTAATACATTTGGTTTTTTTTTCGTTAAGAAGTAAATTATTAACATTAAACCAGTTAACTACTTTTGCGAGGGCACTATTTATACTGTCAGTAACCAGCTGTTGACGTTTGAGTTTAAATAAAAGTGAAGTGTCATCTGCAAACAAAACTATATCATGTTCATCCTTTATGAGGTAAGGCAAGTCATTGATATAAACAATAAATAAAAATGGTCCAAGTATTGAGCCCTGTGGGACCCCCATTCTTACTACAGATCCGGGTGACCTTTTCCCGTTAACATCAACTCTCTGAATCCTATCACTTAAGTAAGAAGTGAGAAGATCCAGAGAGGCGTTCCGGATTCCGTAGTGGTGAAGTTTCCTGATTAAGGTTTCATGAAGAACACAATCGAATGCCTTGGACAAATCACAAAAGATGCCCAAAGCATCGCATTTGTCCTCCCATGCATTATAAATATGTCCTAAAAGTTCAACTCCGGCATCGGTAGTTGAACGACCCCTTGTAAAACCGAACTGTTTATTATTCAGTAATTTATTGTTATTGAAAAATCTTTGCAATTGATTTAAAATAAGTTTTTCATAAATTTTACTAAAGGTGGGTAGTACGGAAATAGGTCTATAATTAGTAGGGTCTGATGTACTACCTGATTTAAACAACGGTATTATTTTACTGTGTTTCATAAGATCAGGTTAGTTGTTGAAAGTCTTGGATGGTCCAATAAATAGTTGAAATATTGGGGCAACAACATAGGAAGATGCTGACGCATAGCAAAGTAAACTTTGTTGTTGATTAAAATAGAGTTTTGAAGAGAAATCATAATAATAATAATAATAATATAATATAGTGGCAACACTGATACGTCAACAACGTACATTTTTTTTTTCATATCTCGTATTTCCCGTTTTTATTCATTTTCCTAAGTTTTATTCGGTAATATCATATACAAACTTTTAGAATCAATAAAACATAATTCAATAAACATCAATAACAAAAAATAACATGAAAATCACAATAAACATCAAAACATTTAAAATGACGGCTGTCAAATTTGACCCACGAAGAAAATGATTGTGAAAAAGAACTAATGTTGACGAGATCAGCAGCTCGCCGTGCACGCCTACCACCTCCGGACTCTTCGTTCAGCTCCGCCTCGCCGCCGCCGGTATCCAGCCCTACTGTGAACGCTGTGACAACATCGGCCGCGGCAGTTGCGTCGAGCTCGAGCGACGAGTATATCACCCCGCCCTCGACACCACCACCTGCTCGTCGACGGGGAGGACACCGGCTGCCGGACGGCTTAGGACCTCGAGGCCCACCGGCCTCTGATAGGGTCCCAGCTCCCGGCAGAAGTGTGCAGCGCATGAGATGGACACAATCCATCAATGAGAATGTCATGCGCTCATACTATGGGGCTACAGAGGGGGGAAACAATCTGACCGCGTAACGTGTTCGGATGCTCTCTCTTTTTCAGGTGCTTGAGCCAGCTGTCAACGTTTCGGCTCAACGACTATCGGATCAGGTGCGGGTCATCCAACGTAATCATATGTTGGATGACACTGTACTTGATCGCTTGCGAAGTGAAATACAGAGTAGCCATGTCATCGCTCCCCAGTCGCAGACTGCTGTAGTACGACCGCAGTCCAACACAAGTCATGCTGACGAGGGTAGTAATGACAGGGCTACAAACGTAAGTACCCAGTACAATGAGGAGTTGAGGAGTGCTTTGGAGGCTGCGATTCGAGAATATCGGTTCATGTCGCCCGAACTTAGACCACGCTTACCTCGTTTACCCATGCATAACAAAAATAAGACGCTGGTGGCGGTTCTGGATACGCAGTTATCAAATAATTTTGATGCCTGCGAAGACCTCACCGATACTCATTCAATTCTGTACTGCGCGGCTGTAGCGGCATGTCGTGTAGTTCACGTCAAATTTGCAAGTGACTCTAGAGCTACAAGACCGAAACCAGCCATACCAGCTTGGCAGTGCAGAATTGAGCGCCGTATTGGTGAGGCCAGAACACTCATTGGCAAACTAATCTGCTTCAGGGAGGGCAATACTCGCCCTAGAGTGATGCGCTTTGTGAGGCGGGCCTTTTCAGGGACTGATATCAGTCCTCAAGACTATATGTCCTGTGTCACAGAGCGCATCGACTTCCTGAAGCAGAAAGTGTATGCATGGGCGAACCGTATTCGTCGGTATAAGCGTCGAGTAGAACGATACACTCAGAATCGCACCTTCCAGAGCGATGAAAGGTGGGTTTATAGGGGTTGGGAACGACCAGACCAAGCAGTGGTTGCCACGTGCCTGCCGGATGATGATACTATGTGTTCCTTCTGGCGCAATATCTGGTCGGTACCTGTCAATCACACCGAAGGTGATTGGGCTCGGGAAGTCGAACGAGCCTGCGATCCTATACCAGAAATGGGGGCTATTACTATCTGCCCCCAAGATGTAGCTCGTGCAGTCCGTCCGTTGCCTAACTGGAAGTCTCCAGGACCGGACGGACTGCATAACTTCTGGATCAAATGGTTCACAAGGTCGCATGCTCGCTTGGCATCTCAGTTCCAGGCAGCTTTGGGGTCTGGTTCGTTACCCCAGTTCCAAACAACAGGAGTTACCCACCTACTTCATAAATCAGGTAGCACTGCGGAACCCAAAAATTATAGACCGATCACGTGTTTACCGACGGTCTATAAAGTTCTTACATCCATTTTGAGAGCTAAAATTAACAAACATATAGACACCAACTCCATCATGTCTGCCTCTCAAAATGGATGTAGAAACGGGTCCCGCGGTACTAAAGAGCTACTCCTCATTGATATGGCCATTAGCCAACAGGTTCGTCGTTCCCGAAAGGATCTATCGACATGTTGGATAGATTATAAGAAGGCCTATGACTCGGTGCCACATACATGGCTCATGAGGGTGCTGGAGTTGTATAAAATTGACGCAACTCTGCGCATCTTCCTGATGTCATGTATGAGGCAATGGAGGACGGTCCTTCGCTATCCAGGATGTCGAAATATTCAGAGGAATAGCGAACCAATAAGGATCGAGCGAGGCATATTTCAGGGCGATAGTTTGAGTCCACTTTGGTTCTGCTTAGCCTTGAATCCTCTAAGCACACTGCTGGATGATTCAGGTCTAGGCTATCGGCTGAGGAGAGGTGGTCAGGTTATATCTCACCTCCTCTACATGGATGACCTAAAACTCTTTGCCCCCAACAATTTACAACTGATGGAGCTATTGAAAGTAACTGAAACTTTCAGTAGTGCCATCAGGATGGAATTTGGTGTGGACAAATGTGCAGTCATGCATGTAAAGAGAGGCGAGATTGTGGAATCCGTGGGAACCCAACTCTCGGATTCCACAAACCTCCGGACCCTCTCCGCAACCGAAACCTATAAGTATTTGGGTATGTCGGAAGCGTTAGGCATCAATGTTACTGACATGAAGCATTCGTTGAAGGAGCGCTTCTTTGGCCGCCTGAAAAAAGTACTTAATAGTCTTTTATCAGGCGGAAACAAGGTGCGCGCTTTCAACGGTTGGGTCATGCCGGTTTTGATGTACTCTTTCGGCATACTTAAATGGACTCAGACTGAACTCGACGCCCTGGATAGGAGAGTCCGTACTCTGCTGACTGCAAATCGAATGCATCACCCACGATCATCGGTAATGAGGCTGTATATCCCGCGAAAGTGTGGAGGTCGAGGCTTTTTAAACGCTAAGACCCTCCACAATCGTGAGATATACAGTCTCAGGGAATATTTCCTAGAAGCCGACGTGGGGATGCATCGAGATGTGGTCGCGGTGGACAAGGGCCTCACCCCGCTCTCCTTGGCTAAAGAGAATTGGCGCAAGCCAGTAGTACTTGACACTAATGATCGCATGGAGGTATGGCAGAGTAAGGAGCTTCACGGACGCTTTTTCCGGGCCCTACATGGACCCGATGTAGATATACCAGCGTCCGTAACCTGGCTGCGTTCCGGTGACCTTTTTGGAGAAACCGAAGGTTTTGTCTGTGCAATTATGGACGAAGTTATGATGACGAACAATTACCGGAGATTTATTATGAAAGACGGCACGGTTGACATCTGTCGGGCATGCCACCGGCCGGGGGAATCAATCAGGCATATTATCTCCGGGTGTTCTCGTCTGGCTAACGGAGAATACTTACATAGACACAACCTTGTAGCCAGGATAATCCACCAGCAACTTGCTGTAAAATACAACCTTGTGGAATCTGAGGTGCCGTACTACAGGTATGTGCCCGACCCAGTTCTCGAAAATGGAAATATCACATTGTACTGGGATCGATCCATCATCACTGACAGGACTATTGTTGCCAATAAGCCTGATATAGTGGTGGTGGATCGATCAGAGCGGCGCGCAATGATTGTTGACATAGCCGTCCCGCATGATGAAAACCTCGTGAAAGTCGAGAAAGACAAACAAATTAAGTATCTTGACTTGGCTCGCGAGGTTGTCGACATGTGGGATGTGGACTCAGCGATCATTGTGCCGATAGTCGTAACAGCCAATGGATTAATAGCCAAAAGCCTCAACCAACACCTGAGGAGGCTTTCGTTAGGCAGCTGGATCAAGGGCTTGATTCAGAAAGCGGTACTTCTGGACACGGCTCGCATTGTCAGGAGGTTCCTCTCTCTGGAGCCCTGACTGCCGGTAGCTTGGACCCTGTTCCCGTTACCGGTGGGCTACTATTTTTTATATTTTTAAATGTTTTTATGTTTATTATATTCTAATATTTAAAAATATAATTTATATGTATTTAATTAAATAAAGGAGATAATAATAATAACTTTATTTCGGATCAAAATAATCCATAGTGTTAGTAAACATACCTATAACAGAAAACTTATTATCTAGTGTTAGTACCCATCACCCTTTGCACAAACAGTCTCATGATAGGAGAGCTATAGCTCTCACCTACTGCTTTCAGGATGCTGTTGCAATAATAGAAAGACAGGAAGAATATGAGATAGTTACGATGACCATGAAAATCATTGTTGATAAAAGAGTGACATCTCTATTTATAATTATCATATGCACTGAAACCGCAACTTACACTTTAGTAGGGGGATAAAAATATATATATAATGACTGGATAAACTTCTAATCACACTAATTATAAAGGAGAAAGTTTGTGAGTGTGTGTGTGTGTACGTTTGTTACTTCTTCACGCTCAAACGGCTGGATAATTTTGTTGAAATTTGGTACACAGCTAGTTTACAACCAGGATTAACATATAGGATACTTTTATCCCGATATTCCCACGGGATCTAAACTTATGCGGGTGAAACCGTGGGGCGCAGCTGGTATTAAATAAACTAGCAAACTTTTAGAATAAAGATATAATATCCTAAAATTACTAAAACTATTAACAAACTAAAATATGGCGTCCAAAAATTCGGTAAACTGGTGATATTCAAGAAACTTGCGGCATTGCCACGTTGTATGGCAATACTTAGCCTCTGGCCAAGGTAAAAACCAGCCCTTGGGTCACTGGAAGTGTCAACCAGCCGTCTAAAGAATTCATTGAACAAGCTATGAGCACTCGGACCCCACGGTCCGAGGGTTTCAGCCCTAAAACACCTCGAAAATATAATACACTTTAGTTAACCATGCATAAAGTCGTATGAGTTCAAATTACCCCTTTTTAAATATAATTCAAGCGCCAATAAATCGCTAATCGATTCTGCCACAAAAGTTCCAAATGGAACTTCGAGCCCCGAACCCGGGCTTTAGAAAAAAATGTGAAACAAGAGGATACTGATTTCGGCTCCCGGACTTTTTTCTAAGGATTAGATACAGCTTAACGTTATCAAGCATAAGTACAGTAAATCCTGATTTACACGATGCGATTTAATTGCCTGTGGCATACTAGAAGTTGCAGCGACAATGAAAGTTACACCGTCACAATATGTAATAAAATAGAAGCCGCAATGCTTCATGGGCCTGCATTGTTAGACTCACATAAAATCATAATAATACAATGTTTGGACTTAAAAAGAGACCTCTCAGTTTGTTTAAGCATTTCTTCGCAGGGAACAGTCAGCTAGGAAATATAGCCAGCAAAATATTGACGTTTAAAAGTGTCTAAAGTGTTAAAAGAATTACATAAATACAAATTTCATTTCTTTAATTTTATAGAAGGTATGCCACGGGCAAGAAAATTGCCTCGTGCAAATGGGGCTTAAATAAGTTCTGTGTTAGTTTTCGACAAACACGGACAATTACATGAATTGTTGGATGTTAAGTTGGAATTGTGTGAGAAAATGGGGAGTCTTGGAAGGTCTTTTTCTCTGAGTTGTCATGAACTTAGTTTTCTCTACATTTAAGATGAGGATATTGTCTTTAAGCCACTTAGACTTAGTTATTACTTAGCCACGAGCCCCTTCTATCTCTTGATATTATTCCTATTTAATTGTAAATCTAGATTTAGCCAGTCATTGTATAGTTCTGTTGCAAGAGAAAGCCCCCTTTCCTGTCTATTTTATGTGGGAACGTGACGTCATCAAGCAGATAATGTAATGTAGGTATTCAATTTCTCTGTTATTTATTTACAAAACTCTTGGGTTGAACTGTTGGTTCTTTTATGAATGTTAATAATAGCATAACTTCTTACTATTGTATTCCACATTTACGTCTATAAGTACAGATGGGTATTCAGCTGCATCCGGTTAGACTGGAAGCCGACCTCAACATAGTTGGGAAAAGGCAGGTAGATGATGAAGTACAGATGGGCCCTTCTAATCGCATCCTTAACTCAGCGGTAAACCCGAGTCGGACCCGACCCTAAGCCAAAAAATTTGCAAGCACACCTAACACAAAACATAATGAAATATCCGCATCTATTCAAACTTTGGGTTCTCGTGGAGTATTTATGAATGCTACTCCAAGCAAACTCTGTAAGGATAAGTAACTGAATAATCATGTATTTATTAATTAATATAGGTTTATCAACAGCTTCTGTATACAATGTTTCATATGTATATTTACCAAAAGCTTAGCCTTGGTAACATCAGTGCTGTGTCAATAAAGATGGGTATGGCAGAAGAGTAAGACGCTTGTCGAGCCGGTCGATTCTGGAAAAATCTCACCGTGATAACTAAGGTGAAGTGAGCTTAGAGCGAGCTGTGAGCCATACTGATGCTAGAGATTGACACTATTGACGACTCACTCCACGCACACTTCACCCAAGTTTTCACGGTGAGATAGTTACAGAATCGCACGGCTGGTAATTCTTTTAATTCACTGCCCCTTTGCCTGATGGGTGTTGCAATTTAATCTACTATAATGCAATGTTTAGCTGCTTTTATTTTTAATAACTATAATAGCAGATCCGGTGAACACTGTCTTGCAAGAACTCAGTGTAATTAAAACACTATTGCATCACTTTTTAAAGACAGCTTTCCTAGTAAATATTTAGTTTTGTTAAAAAATCACACCTTATTGTGAATATAGAAATCTTCATCATCATCCACAGCCCGACTCCATCTATCCCGGCGTCTTTTTTGTTGTGCCAGTCTCATCCAGTTTCTACCCGCGATGGAAACAATATCTTCCGCTTATCTCGCGGCCGGACGGCCGACACCTCGTCTTCCAGTCGTTGGACGCCACTAGATTACGCATATCACACAACTAATAGCTACGTATAAGGTCTAAAGTAATGCAGACAGTTTGTGTTCCTATAAACCAGTTTTATAAAAAGTTCCAAATAATATCAGACAAAACTCTACCTCACCTCGAATCCGAGCTATTCCATAATAGCGTTTCTTCATACGCCTCCCAGTTGGGGTCAGGACAATCGGGAGTCATGCTGATTTAAGTGGGGTCTCTACAATCTTTTTAATTAGCAAAGAGCCTATGTATCAAGTCTTGCTTTTGTACCAGCTATGTGTTGAGGGTATATTTGTTCCTGTGAAGTATGGCTTCAAAATTTTCTGTTGTTTGTTTGAAAACACTTTCTTGGAGGCGTTTTATTGCGCTATAGGTATGGCTTGATTGTTAAGACGGCATTTGGAAGTATGCTGTTTTTTTGGGATTATTATCAAAAAATGCTTAAGCTGATTTAAATAATTAAGAAAAAAAAAACCGGCCAACTGCGAGTCGGACTTGCGCACCGAGGGTTCTGTACTAGGTATATAAGTAAAAGTTCACCCATCACGACAATCGAGTCATAGTTATGGTATTTTTATTGCGAAATGAAATGTATAACATTACAATATGCCAAATTTCAAGATTCTAGGTCGACTGGAAGTACCCTTTAGGTTTTGATTCCCTTGCGAGTAGTTGCGAGTTTGAAAATATGCGGCTTAAATTGGTGTTTCTTTTGATTGCGTTGGCTTAGAAGTTTGATTTTTTCACAGCTCTAAGGGACAGTAGACCTGAGTATTTGATATAAATTCCAGCTTGATACCTCCACGCGTTCCTGAGAAAAAGGGTCTTGACAGACAGACAGACGGACGAACGGACGGTAATCTGTAGGTATATCAAAGCGATGCAAAAGTAGAAAATCGACTATTTGTAACATATTTTTAATAATCGAGAGATATTATTAAGATCAGTACTCTTGGGTAAAGTTGCTTATGGAAAGTAAAAACGCCACAATTGACGATACCTTACAAACTGATATATATAAAATATAAAACGAATCTTGTGTTAACTAAATATCGCTTAAAACTATGTTAGGAGCACTTCACCAGCTTGTCCCTCTGTGCTGTTCTTGGTACTTGCCCACGGAAGCGCTGGAACATCACGTCCTGCGGCCAAAAGTCTTCTTCTATGATGACAGGCAGAACGACGAATGTCTTGCAGTTGACGTTGTCTTGATAATAAGTAAAGCATGATCTGTAGGACATTACATGACGTCGTGTTGTTAACCCTTTCTAACGGTGCCTTTTCTAAATTATTAGAAGTTACTGAGAAAAATCGACGTTAAATTAAGTTACATTATACCAAAACTTCATACCACATGATATTCTACATTCTATCAACTCCACAACACAACAAACGTTTCTCCGTGATTATCATACCCAGTTCCAAGAGAAATTAATCACCGTTTTCAAGCGAACAAATAAACTAAAAGTACTTCAATATAAATCTTTCGTAAGCACACGAAAACAATTTCCGAATGAGAAGCATACATTGCGTGTGTTGTTCGAGCCGGCGGTAAATAGTAAAATCCTGTGAGGGTACACTCGGCAATGTAACAAACACTTAGCGATAATATATTGCTCTTGCTAATGCATAGTGTAGTGGAGGCCGAGATAATGTTGCTCTTTGTTGGGGGGTAGAATTTACTTATATATGTACGCTGTTTTAAGTTTGTGAGTACTGTGCGTTACGGTTGGGCTTTTTAGAAAATTGCCTAAAATTACAAGAGGTAAAAAATCTGGTAGGAAAAACTTACTCATTTTTAGGCCTGTAAACCCTAGTATCAGACGTACAAAAAAAAAAAAAATATGTTTTTTATAGCTCTTTGTGTTGTACCATAATCAGCATGGTGTTCCCACTGCTGGGACACTGGTCTCCTCTCTGAGAGGGACTATAGTCTACCCCGTGGGCCCAGTGCGAGTTGGTAGATTTCACATGTCTTCGAATTTTTGGTTCCTCACGATGAAAACATCGTGCATTTATCACCATTATTCTCAAAATGGTGAAGTATTTTGTGAATAATGGTGATATTTTTTTTTTATACAAAGTAAAGCATCTGCCTGGGATCGAACCCACAACCTTAAAACTAGTAAATTGGGGACTGCTACTACTGCGCGACCACTGCACCGTGTTTCTGTTGTATATACTTTTCTCCATAACTTTATTGAGCGTACCTACTAAGACTACTACTATTTTAAGAAGTGCCTTCTTATTGCGTAGGAGTTACGAGACACGATTGCGTAAAATTTAGCGAAGTGTGCTTTCTTCGATAACACTAAATAAACACTGAATCTTCATAATATTGGATCGCAGTAATGATAAAAATATTTTTATTTGTTTGTGATATTCAATTGAAATTTTTTCATGGTAAAACATAAATTGTTAAGCCGACTTACAATTGAATAAATAACAAGATATTTACTTGATGAAAGCTGTGTTGGTATTGTAACAAAAATAACTTAAATTCTCATCGAATATAATTTCAAGTACTAAATCCTAATAGACAAAACCTACCAAAGACGACAACCAACAAAAAAATCCGTTTTCATTTCGTTCCCAAAATCATATTTAACGAAAAACTAAAATTCATTTCTCCTGCTAAAAACGCGGCCAAAACTCACAAATCACACGTCTGTTCCTAAAAAAATAACGCACTAACAATTTGTCGCCGTCGTCGCCATAATAACTCAACTTTGCAACTATATTGCAATATCTTCAAGTGATAAATCATCAAGATATCGCGGCAGCAGAAACAATAAACGTCCTCGCGTAGTGTGACACGTTAACAGAAATGTGGTACCAATTTTAGGAGCGTCGAGACCGGTACTGAAATAAGATACCGCTGTTCTAGTTTAGGATGTGTCGTTTTGATGTGTGATGTGACGTATGACTGCATTATAGAGAGAAATGTAGACTTGTTCGCTTTAAGTAGTTTTATCTGTCTAAATAAATAAATTCATGTATTAGTATTTATTCTTGTTGTATTTTATTTATAGTTTTTTTCGAGCTATCTATCCTTAATGCATCTGTCTTTTCTTGTATCTCTATCATTTATTGCATCTACTTATTTTGAGTTGCTTTTTTTGGACATTACTGTAAATTTATATTTTTTGAATAAATAACCTACTAAAGCCTCGATACCAAATATTTGATTAAAAAAACCCTAAGCAAAACATTTACGCACCTCTAGTCTGTAGGTCCTTTTTGTTGGCCTCAAGTGTAACCCAAAACAGTTTACGTGTTTTTACACAAAATGGTTTGAATGTCCACCTTGGGTGACATTCGGGCCCGGACCGTCCGAATAATGCATCTTTGGGGAGCTGTGTATTTTTATTTTTTTTACTGTATTCAACTTTGAGGCCAGAATTTGAGTATTTCAGGCCCCACGGGAAAATGATTAAATATTTTGAGCGTTTGTTTTTCATTTTGGCGTTGCATTTTTTGTTGAATGAATTAGTTAATTGCAAATAAAAAATAACAGTATAAGCTAGTACCTATATTTTAAATATAATTTTTCTGATTACATTGAACTGCAACCATTTTCAAGCTTCAGAGAGAATTTTAATCAATTTATTTTATTGTTTATTTACACACAGTAAAATGCACAGGTATACGACATAATTATAATTTTAGGTCAAAGGTAGCAGGTTATCCCATAATTATGTTTCCAGCAGACCTGCGAATGGAAAAGTGTAATGATCAGTGAAATGTTCCTTCATACGCTTTAATAGCCAACGTAAAATGTATAATAAATCCCAATTTTAAACAGTTTTAAAATTACACCTCATTGCAGAATAACACACCCTCGATTGTCAGCATAACTTAAAGTATTAAACTAATCCGCTATATAAAGTGGGTTTAATGTAATCCCGTGACGGCTTATTTATGCGAGCACAACTACCCGCAAATAGTTTCAATAATTTGCTATCTGAGTTCGTGAAATTAAAATTGTTCTGCCATTTGAGGTTTGGGGTTCCAAATTTTACTGCGGAGTTTCTATTTTATTATATATAAATAACAATATATTTTGCTGCACTGAAAACTTTACGGCAAATGCTTTATTTAGTCATACATACATACACTCACGCCTCTTCCCATGGGGGTGGGCAGGAACTACAGAACACCACCTGCTACGATCCTTATATGTACTCCTTTTGCTTTATGTATGTTGAAGATTTTCCATTCGAAGCTCATTTGCACTAACACCAGGCGCCACGTGATACCCAAACAAAAGCACTCTCTTGGATTTCCAACGCTAAGGTCAGCCCCGAGACTTGAAAATCCAACTTGCAATAATATTCAGTCATTACATTTACGCATCGCCTAGTGTTAGTGAAAACATGTGTTAGGTACGTATGAAAATTGTTAGCTAGACCATGTGGGATCAACTCCTATCCAGGAAATGGTTGCATTGCTGACTCTGAGACAAAGTAGTAGGTTTAATATGCCTGTAAGTTCAGAGGGGCTGGTGGCTACATATTAACAGCCACACGGGTCGATCGAAGATTAAGCTACGCTTGCCGCGGTCGGTTTGTAGATGGGTAACCATCAATTACATATCCTTCCGTGCCTCGGAAAGCACGCTAAGCCGTTAGTCCCGGCTGTCATTAGTAGATCTTTGACAGTCGTCACGGGTAATCAGAAGCCCAAAAAGTCTGAGAACTAATCTTACCAAGAGGTATCGGGTTACCCAGTAACTGGGTTATGGAGTTTAGATAGGCAGTCGTTCCATGTAACGGTATTCAACTGCATCCTAACAAAATTGGGTAAGGCTGGCCAGATTGATTGCCTGTAATTTCAGAAGTATTCACATGCTTTATGCATAGAAATCTTTTCTTGGCGGCAAAAATGATTTGGTAGTACTTTACCCAGGTAACACTTTTCTGTATCAAGTCTTCAATAAGGAGTTGTTCTTGGCATGTGCTAGCTGACATAGGGCAAATAATTTAAAACAATGTTTTGTAATTCTTATTATTTTGGTAATCTTAAATTACATGTTTTGGCAGAATGTCTTATGTGAAATTTGACTTTTAAAAGGTGCTGATTTTCAGCCTAATTTGAATAAATGACTTTTTATTTGATTTGTACTAGTACAAAATTTCTAGAAAAAACGAACATCATCTAAATGAGTAAAACACACATGTCATTTATACGTGATACTGTATTTGCCAAACAATAAGCCATTAACCAATTTTATGCTTTACAAAGTAACCCCTGACGGTTACCGTAATAAAATATCGGTAACAAGTTAATATTTACGTATGAGGTAAGTTTGAATAGCTGGATGATAACGGTAGATATATTCGAAACAATAGGTTTACGGGCACAGAGGCTTTAGTATACAGAACTGAAGATTAATTGCTCTCGAAATGTGATAGCGTATTGTTTCGGAGTGAGCTGACTGTAGGTTCTCTGGAAATTCAGGATTTGTTCTAACAATGCCTGTTGGTTTTTTCGCTTTGCAGGACTTTTACTGGCATGATACAAAATATAAGTCTAGGTTTTAGGATAGGGAAAAGTTTTGACATATTTTTCGTTAATATTTTACATGGTAACGAACTTTTAAAGGGTCCAACTTTTTTTGCGATTAGAACAAATTGCTCTCAGGTATTATTTTGCCAGTATAGCAATGTATTTAGAATGCTGTTGGTTCTACCACGCTTTTGTAGCGTTTCTGAGATGTTCACCGAGGCTAGGGTTGATGGTTTTCGAGCCATTATACGGAAACGGTACGCTTCTATTCTCGGTAGAATGCGTGCTAGCTCCCACAGCATCCTGAGTGTATTGTGTGATAGGTGTGACAGCCCCCTGCTGGCTCACTGGCTACAGCTGCACACTTAGGTGTCTGTCGTTTCTATGATGTACAGTAGAAACTCAATTATCCGGCCCTCAGTTATACGGATTCGAGTTTTACGGATCCGCGATTATCCGGACTATCAACCACGACCAACTAAAACCAATAAGTGCATACATCGTATGTTGAAAAATGTGTCTCTTGATAATTTCTTAATAAACATTCATTTTCGTTGATATGTATTTGTTGTTCTTAACAAACACATACCATTATCTATGTACTACATACCTATGCACAAAACCCGCTTTTCTTCATACATTCGATTAGCCAGATTTTCGATTATCCGAATCCCTAGCGACAACAATTATATAATCCGGTTAATCGAGTTACTACTGTATATAGAGTGTGGTTTTACTAACATTAGGTTAAGACTTTCACTAACAACATATTATGCATCTTATAATTTGATCTGTAATAAAATTTATTATAATAATTCATAAGTACAATGTATATTTTACCTGGTGAAATACATCACTTTTAATAGAATTTAAAATCGTAATCTGAAATCGCCATGTGTTTAAATATACCTATGTATAAGTGTGTGTATAAGTCATGTTTATTGTCAAACATGCTTACTAACTAATGGCAAAAGAGGGTGCCATTTTAAGCCCAGCAATACCACGGCTAGCCAGACAACCCCATACATATAAACAGTTCTAAATACCTCCCTCTTCAAATCAGCATAAAAATAAATAAAACGACTGTATCCTAGAAACGTCGATACCAATCAGGGATTTCGATTCAGCTAGTACGAGTACGAGCGAGTTTCATTGGTCGCGTCGTACCGATTCGATAGTTCGTATCGAATATTATTACCGATTTACCAAATAGGGATGCGCTTTCCGAATGTGGTTGCGATTATCGATGCATTTCGTTCCGTGGATGGCATGGAAACGTATTTTGTAAAACGTTAGAGAATGAAGGTTGATAAGAAATGCTGGTGTGAGCAGTGAACTGTTAGGGAAGTGCGTTTTAGAGCACATCAAATTTAAGCACTTACGATCGCTTTGGCTTAATTTTATTAGGTATGTGAAATGGAATTTGTTTGTACTCTAGTGGCTCTAGTCTATCTCACTCTTGTGTTAATTTAAATAAACTACATAGCATCACGCCTGTAATTGCCGAAGGGTTCGGCAGAGGTATACCTATAGTACACCCACAGTTCGACAGCTATGTTTAAGTCCCATGGGGGCGAAACTATTGCCATCAACATGGCACAAGTCCCGGCTCCGGGTTGCTTCTAAGATATTCCTAGTGAAAATGTGTTTTACTCTTTGTTAAAAATTACAACTTATAAAGGATTTTAGTACTCTGGTACTAATCTAATATTTTTTTTGCTAGACTTAAAGTGTACTACAATGTTATAGATTTTTTTAAATGAAAGGACTTTTCTATTTCTAATTCTAATACGAGTATACGTAGTTAAGAATAACAATTGAATAATGTGAATCTTAAATCAATTGGCTTTTTAATGATTGTATGTGACTGCATCATAATAAACATTATGGACATAATTTAATCTATTTTTGACTATAATATACTTATACTATAATATCTTGACATAAATTATTTTTTATTTGTTTTGTATTTTGTAATGAAATTTAGAATATGTAAAATGAAATTAAATGTAATTTTTTATACCTACAAAATTTGTACGCCGTTATTGGCAAAACATGGACGTACACAACATCTATTAATTCAATACCTTGCATGTCTGATTAGACATTTATATAAACGCATGTTTGACAAATAAATTATCTTTATCGTAATAAGTATCCGAGAAGGCAATTTTATTTTGCAAATGAAATACCGCACTATAGTGTGTTCTATAGTCTTATAAACATGTAGGTAAATGCATTCCCAGATGAACATGACATGACAACATGATGGTGGTACAAGAAATGAGTGATCGTCTTCAAAGTATTCCAACACAATAATAACAAGAGAGAGTGTTCCCCTTTTCACAACTTTCCATTGTTACACCAATATTTTTTATATATATAAAGATCTAATAAAATTGAAACTGATTGACGTAGAACAAAATCTCGAGCTACAAAGTTACTTGGAAACAAAACTTTTTAATTTAAATCGCTAACCGGCCGCTTATTGATTTTTTGTTTGGCTGTAAGTACGAAATGGCGAATTTATGCGATTTGTTTTGTTTACATAGTTGGATTTTCATCAAACATCGTTTAGGATCACTGAAATATTGAGTTTGACAGACATTTAGGCGTTTTTGGAGGTGTAGTGTAAATATACTTCTATTTTGGTAGCTGCTAACAGCGCATGAAATTGACAAGATAAAACAAGATATTAAAGCATTGAAGCTAGACAAATCTGAGCGTTAGGTCGTTGGTCACGGCTGTCATTCGTAGATCTTTGACAGTCGTTAAGGGCAGTCAGAAGCCCGAAAGTCTGACAACCAGTCTTACCTAGAGGTATCGTATTACCCAGTAACTGGGTTGTGGAGGTCAGATAGGCAGTCGCTCCATGTAAAATACGGGTATTCAGCTGCATCTGGTTAGACTGGAAGCCGACCCCAACATAGTTGGGAAAAGGCTAGGCAGATGATGAAGCTAGACAAATCTGAGATAACGTTACGCCATCTTCCCATTGGGGTAGGCAGACCTACAGAACGCCACGTGCTACTATACTTACATATTCCTTTAGCTTCGTTTACCGTCTTACCTCTGAGGGCCCATTCCCGCAATTTTAAGAACGTTCACAGTCTGATCTCAGTTTGTCAAAAATACCTCTAATTTAAAAATGTCCCTACATTTTTGACAAGTTGTTGAGGTTGATTGTCGCTGAGACGAGATTATGACATGAATTTTGGGCGTTTTTTAGTTTCGTGAATTGGCCTTCTAGTTATGCATGCACCCCGGTTGCGAGTATCTAGCGCACCTGACCATTCTGATAAATAAAGCTCGAACATCATGATTTCTAAGCGTTATAATCAAAATAGGTCGCTATGCGTCAAATATGTAGTCTGCACTAATATTATAAAGAGGAAAGATTTGATTGTTTGTTTGTATTGAATAGGCTCCGAAACCGATTTGAAAAATTTTTTACCATTAGAAGCCGACATTATCCCTGATAAACATAGGCTACTTTTTACCGCGGGCAAATGCTTCATTCCTACGGGAAAATGGGTAACAAGATTTAAACGGCGGAAATTCCGAATTCTACGCAAACGAAGTTGCGGGCGGATGCTAGTCTATAATAAAAAATCTGAAATCACGAACACAGTGTGGAGAAGCGGGTTGAGCCCAATCTTCTCTATTCGAGAAGAGGTTTTTTTTTATTATTATGGCTTTACTCTGTCCATGTCCATTTACATAAGCTAAACAGAGAGGGAGATAGGGAATGTTAATTCTACCGTATAAAACAATTCTGTACCGTTCAGAGAAGTTATGTTTTAAAGCAATGCAGTGGGCAGGCGGCCGCAATTTAATGTTTATTTAATTGTAAATTCATTATCCAGTGGTCAGTGTGGTCGCGCGGGTCGTCCACACGATTGGTGAGCGCTATTATTGTGTATGACGTCATTAAATGTGAGTTTCCGTTGAATTCGAACGTGGTAAGTACATTTTTGAAGTGGTGAGGTATAAGTTTAAAACATAAGTAACAACACGTCTGTAATCCTCGAAGGTTAGGTAGTCGTGTACTTATACCCACATTTCGGTAGTTATGTATACGTCCCATGTAATAGAAGGCGAACCTACTGGCATTGACCGGGAACAAATCAAGACCTCGGGCTACTACTGAGAAATTCGAGATGGAAACCCAATAACGTTTTGCTCGACCCGGGAATCGAACCCAAGACCTCAATCTCCCGCTGGGGCCGATGCTTGCTAGGGTCGCGGGTTGTTCGAAAGTGTTACCGTGGCCCTTGGCACGGGCAACAGAAGGAACACGGGTGGGTTTTAGTCAGTAAAAGTCTGACACGCCCTCCCGCTCCGCCCAAACCGTGAGAAGTGATTTGATAATTTCCCACCAAAAAAAAAGCGCTTGCGATCAGTAAGCCAAAGAGTATTAGTATGTTTTAATAATGACGTTACAACAGCCCAGTTTCCTCGAAAGGAGTGGGCAGTGGTGTTAGGTATCCTTATTGCTTCATTAATATTATAAGCCTTATTGAACAAAGCAAGATTTCTAATAGTAATAATTAACAAGTAATAATTAATTATAAAACTTTCAGTTAGTTAAGGTTGGTTTATTTAGGTTTTCGGGGCTTCGTGTGTCTTTGTTGTCTCATAGTAATTATTTCTTCTATAAAGGTTTTTGTTCTATTATTGTTAATACAGATTTTGAATGAATAAATAAAAAAAAGATTAATCAACCAAATAATAACATAAAATACTAACTAGCAGAAGAATTTTGACAGATTTAATGGGGGGTTCCAAACCGGGCTCAGCCTGTACCTTCGGGACTCAACTTTTTTATATTCGTAATCTTTTATTTAACTTACACAGCTTATAAATGTTTCTTTTCATAATCTATTAACTAACTATTTACACTAGGTACTAAATTAAAAGATTAACTAAATACCTATATAAATAATTACAAAAACAAAAGGATATTTAGGCGTCGAAGTACTTGTCTGCATTGCTGTCATCCGGCATCGTACCCAGAACACTGGCAGCCACGTTGAATGGCAATGCTAATTCTTTGGCCAAAAAAATTGCATTGCTTTGGCCACTCACACAGTTACGAGTAACAATGCCTGTCAACACACATACTGTAAGTCAAATCTTATCAGGATACATTAGGTAACGTCTTGAAATAACGTCTTAACATATCCAAGTTTGAACACAAAGATGATAAAGCTACTAATCTAGCGCTTCCTACGTTGAACCTCGCATGAGGGTAGTATCAAGTTTTAATAAGAGCACATTGGAGGCAATGCTGGCTCACATTTCAGGAGTTCTCTCGGTATGCAAACTTCACGGTGAGTTTACTGAAACTTTTCGACTTTACTTACTTAGGGGAGCGCGTTTTCGTTAGGTTTTTTTTACTGAAATTGAGATTGGAATGGGATTGGCGATGTTTTTTTTTGTTGTTATATGCTTTCTTGTCAGTTAATCAGGATGTTCTACATTCAATTGTAGTAATTTTAGCTAGTGTATTGTCTTGCATAAAATCATGTGACTGCATATATTATTTATTTTGTAAGTTTAGAGGTTGTAGAATGCATATGATTATGGTATCAGTATTTTATGTGAATAAATAAATTTGCTACACGTATTGTTTTTATTTTTTACTAGTTTCTGCCCACGACTTCGTCCGCGTGAAATTTCTTGTTCCCCCGATCCAGCCCATACACACACCCACCCCACTCACACACACACACACCCATCCCACACACACACACACACCCACCCCACACACACACACACACCCACCCGTCACATCGCATCGCCTGTAGTAGCAGTACGTCGTAACAGCGTTTACTACGTTTTTACTTAGCGTTCTAGCGGACTTATTTTTTTCATTTTGCTCTGCTCTAGCCTGGTTTTAAATAGACTATAGCCGTCCGCGATAATTGGGCTATCGAATGCAAAGACAATTCAAATCCGACCAGTAGTTCCAGAGATTAGCGCATTCAAACAAACAAACTCTTCAGCTTTATTATTAGTATAGATTGTATGTATATAGATTAGTTTAAACCATTTATTAAAAAAAAACCGGCCAAGCGCGAATCGGATTCGCCCAAGAAGGGTTCCGTATCACTATCTAAAAAAACGGCAAAAAAGTCATGACTGTTGTAGGGGGAAGTCCCGTAACGCCGGACGGCACCTAACGCCGGACACTCTTATTATCTCGACAAGTTAGAATGTGAACGATTCAAACACGTGTGAAAGAGGCGCGGGGGGGCATACCGGTACAGAGTCACATGACGCATTTTGTTAATGACGCTGTAGGCCACAGCGGGAGCGGTCGGTTTTTCTTTTGGCGGAAAAATACTGCGTCATATAAGATCAAGGTGAGTGTTACAGCTACATTTTGGTGTTTTAAGTCTTTATGGTATTTGTTAATTAAGATACGGTTCCATTATTATTCGTATTCTATATTTTTATTTGTTGATTTTCAAAACGGATTACATATAGATTACGTAATTGTGGTGCTATCCTGTCCCCTGGTACCGGACAAAAAGTTGTCCCTTAACGTCGGACAATGAAAAAATGTATTTTTCTCGTAAATAATTGGATTTATTGTAAGTAGTAATTTTTGTACGTTATTTCAGAGGATAAAAGAACAGAGAAACGTTGCAATGGAGGAGAAGAAAAAGAAAGGAAAATGGGACCAAAAAAGTTTACAAACTGCGATAGATAAAATTTTGTCAAAAGAACTGAGTTTGGGAGTAGCTTCATTGCGTTACAACATCCCAAGAAGATAAGGTATCGGCATTGAAACGTGGAGAAGAAGTGACGTTGCAACCAAAGATCGGTAGATTCACTAACACCTTCTCACCCGAGTACGACCAAGTTTAAGTGAATCACGTAAATTACTGGATACAGTGCTCCAGCTGCCATGGGTGGGCTCATGAAGAATGTGCAGCCATTCCTGAGTCTTCAGACGACTACATATGTGATCGATGCCACATATTTTAAAACCGTCCGGTGCTAGGAATTCGAACTGAAGTCCGTCCGGTACTAGGTGCCACTTCAAGCAATTGCATTTTTTTACACCAATGTTTAATTTTTGTTTTTGAATAAGATTATGCAGAAGTTGCATTTTTGTTAATTTTTGTTCATTCTACAGTTAGTCAACTTAACTAATTAATAAATAAAATTACATTTTTCGAAACAGTTTTTATTTTATTTCCTGAAAACCTTAGGTGTCCGCCACTAGGGGACTTCCCCCTATGGGGGCCCCCTTCAATATTTATTTTACTCTGTTTTTTGTATTTTTTGCTATAGCGGGAACAGAAATACATCATTTGTGTAAACTGTCTAACTGCCACGGTTCATGAGATACAGCCTGGTGACAGACGGACGGACGGACGGACAGCGGAGCGGGAGTAATAGGGTTCCTTTTTACCCTTTGGCTACGGAACTCTAAAAAAGACTTTCCATAAATAAATAGAACGTTGTTTTAATATCGTTATGACTAGTAGTAGTCACAGAAACTATGTTAATAATCACTTGAGCAACAAAAGTACTAACTCGATTAGTTGTTCACATGGTTCAGCCAGCGGTAGATGTTACGCTTTCCTGAACAGATTCGTTTCACCTTGCAGGCATATTCGATAACTGGTGAATTGGAGCGGAACAGCTGAACTGAACCTCTGTGCTTGCTGACGCACCTGTCTCTATCCTTTTTTATATCCAACCCTTATTTAGCATCTCATGCGATTATAGTTTTTTACCTTTTAAACCAGAACGTAGACACTGCATAGCTGACAATCCAAATATATAGTGGTACTTTTAGAACGAACGTTTTAAGTCCTCTTGCGGTAGGAGTAAACTGGTAGAAATCACATAACGAAAAATCGTCATGCCTCCTCCACGCGACTTTCTAGATATTTTTCATGGTTTTCGAGTGCTGATCCAATATAGTGAGCTCAAAATGAAAATCCAAGCGCTCGCGATCTTTACGAGAGCTTCTAAAAACGTATACTAGACGGCTCGGTATTAAAACGCGTATTGAATTCACACTTTCTCTGTCTCTGACGCTTTCGCACACATACACTCGTATACGAGTGTCTGTGTGCGAGCGAGTATCGGGTAAGCCGGGGGTCCCAACCAAAGATGTATTTTATTTAAAAACCTTTTCGTGAGAAGCCCTAATAATACCTCTTTCATTTACCCACGAGCTCTTACCCAGTACTTGTTATTATCATTATCACTAATATTCATTAATTTTTACAGGTGAATCCAATACAACAATGTAGTCAGTCAACTACAAGGACACTCATTTAAATCAATATATTACAAAATCCTGGGTACATTATTCTTGTTGCTTGTTGCATTATTATTGTTTTTAATAAATTGAAGAGACAATTAAAACAATAAGATTAAAAATAACGTAGTTAAGGGATGACCAGTCTTAACCGACGGCGCCCGTTCACGAACATGACGCGTGGATCAGCACCTAACAGCACACTTCCATACAGAGGACAAATGTTGTAGTGACACCCTCTGGAATTCCGCCAAAGAGCAAGTAAGAAATCAAATCGCTAATATGGCCTTTCCGGGGACTGTAGAACAGACCCTGATACCCTTTCCAAGACATGAAAACGAGTGTCAAATCATATGACACCAAATAAACTAAACGTTCCCTCAAACAAGTAACTGGGGCCACATTTCAGGCTATAAAGTCATGTTTACACGACACACAGTTTGCACAGGACACTGCAAACATATTGCTCGTACACGGGGGCAATAAGGAGAACGGTTTTTAATAGCCCAATAGCCCATGGAAAGTATTGGGGAGTGGCTATCGTTTTAGTAGTAGCCTTTTTGACTTTTCTCCTGACACAAAAAATGCGCAGTTATGTTCTCAAGAGTCTGCTGTTAACCAGAAATTGCAACGTTTGCGAAGTTTTATTATTATCCTGTATGCAAAAAGGTGTTGATTTGTACAATGGTTAACTACGTCCGTGAGGCCCTGGGATAAAATGCTATGTAGAGAAAAATATTTAGTATTTTAGTATGTCAGCAGCAATCCAGATGACTTTGTATGGCGACAGAATAATCGGTTTGCTCTTTTAGGGGGAATTTGATGAAACTTTTATACCAAGGCTTATTCTGCTTATTCTTATTATTATTATTATAAATTTCGAATTTTTTACAGTTTTTCCATCTAAAGACACAAGACCCGTTTCATCACAGGGAGGATCCTGTGATGAAACGGGTCTTGTGTCTTTTATATGGCGAATGAAAAACTTTTCACCATGTCCCTCACGCCCTCATGCCCCTATAAGCTCAAACACCAAATCCTTCAAGGATCGTAGATAGAACACATCACTATTTACACCCCAAACACTGTGAATAGCACAATGTCTTACACACATTTATATATAATATACGGTCCAAGTTAGGCTAAAGCTAGACTAGAACAAGGCTAGGCTTAGATTTCAGCCTGTAACAAGGGACATAGAACTCTCGTGCTTATAATAAAAACATAGGACACTCGGCCGCTGGTCTGTAGCAACAATCTGAGAACGTGTGTAATGAAAACTAGGCTTGAATGTACATGATCTAGTTTATGCTAGCATGTAGGGTAGGTACTGTTATTTTGGTGGGCAATGCAGCTGTTCATTGCAACTATGTCTGTTTATTCAATGTATGTACAGTAAATAAAATTCTCGGGTCTCCCTTGTTTTACCGAAAAGAAATTGCCAAATTATCACTTCCCAAACAAATTTTCGCATAATTTCATTTGCCAAATTATTACTTACCAAAAAATCTCTTTACAAATAATTGTTACGAAAACCTATGTTTGGCAAGTGAACGTTTGAACAATAACTTGTTCACCAACTAGTACTTTTACCATTTTTTATCTAGTCAAATATTTCAGTTGGTATAACATATTTTACGCAAAATTAAATAAGCCAAATATTTGGTGTCGTCAATTTTAAACTTACCATTTCTGTTTAGTCGATTCAAAAGTCTGTATATTAGATTTCGAAAAGGCAGCCATTTTAAGCATAAGATCTAACTTTGAAGACGTTTTATTACAAGGGTGCTTTTTCCACTTGGGACAAATTCTAAACAGGTAATAATAATGTTGTTATAATTATATTATTTCTCTCGATAGCCTCCTAAAAATAATCTCTATTTTCCATATTTTTTTCTATATAATCTAGTCGTCTCTGGCACTCGCCGGCCGCTGCCGCGGCACCGCTCGCTTCGCTCGCTCGGCTCGTGCGTAGGTGGTCACAGTTTTAACCTAACCTAACCTAACCATTTTTTTTTTAATTAATAACCTACTGTGACTAGTTCCATAAATAACCTAATGTCTAGAAACCATAAATTTGACTTTCTTTGTATTTGCGTATTTCTTTGTAAGCACATAAGCTTACAAAGAAATACGCAAATGACATCAAATTTAACAAACAAGTAAAATGTTTATTGGCTTTAAGTTATTTGCCAGAAAATGAAATCATTCTATATTTTAACAAGCTAATAGAAGGTATAGAAGATTCTGATTGGAAGCAAATCGCGAATTGGTTTGAAGAAAATTATGTTAGCGGATCATGGAACACGCAACCGAAGTATCCACCAAGCTTTTGGAGTTGCCATGTTGTAAACGAAAGACAAATACCTAGAACTTCAAACTCAGCTGAGGCGTGGCATCGTAGAATAAACATTCTCATTGATAAACACCACCCTGGAGTGTATCGCTTGTTTAAAGAATTAATAAATGAAGTTTCTTCAAATTTAGCTGACATTGAGATTATACTATCAGGTGAACCGCCACAAAAAAAGAAAAAAAAATATATGGATAAAGACGACAGAATTAATCGAGTTCTGCAACACAAGTCTGAATACTCCGAAATAAATCTGCTAATGTCCATTGCAAAAAAATTAAAATTGTAAGTTACAAATATTTTGTACTAGCTTTTGCTATTTTGTACTCGCGTTAATAAATGATTACCTATATTAAAATAAAATTGCATTTTTAATTATACAATTCCCAAAAAAATCTTATTTTTACCTTTATATTTTTTGTCATAACAAATCATTTGACTAAACGTTTATTGTCTTAATTTTGTTTGATGTAATAAATCATTTGATTAAAGACCAAAAGCCTTAATGACATTATTCTTGGTAATAATCTGCCAAGTAAACATTTGACCAAATGAAAATGTGCGTACTAAAATTATTCCAAATATTACATTGGTATAAAAAAAGGTTGCTAAAATTTGTTTGGGTAATGAATATTTGGCAAAATCTTTTCGGCAAAACGGCAGGATCCCAAAATTCTCATCATCATCATCTGCCTAGCCTTTTCCCAATTACGTTGGGGTCGGCTTCCAGTCTAACCGGATGCAGCTGAATACCAGTATTTTACATGGAGCGACTGCCTATCTGACCTCCATAACCCAGTTACTGGGTAAAATTCTATACAGGTTTATTTTAAATTGGCTAGGCAGACGTGATAGGTATCGATATCTAAACACGATAAAATATAAAATGAAAAGATTTGATGTTTTTTTCTGTGAGGTTAACGAACGCTGTTAGTGTTGTTGACTTAAAGTATGAGTTGAGAAAAACGTTTTTCTTATGTTTTATCGTATTTAGTCATCGATACTCATCATGTCTGTGAGGTTTCACAAAAAAAAAAAGATTTCCCCCGGCGTACCACCTTTGGTACGTTCGATCGCTAATACCACAAAATCCCGGCGTACCACATCTGGTACAGCTGATTCACGCGGCTTACATTTCTATTCTCACTCCAAAATAAAGGTCTAATATCGTCTGTGGGCTATTTTTTTGGTAATTCAAAGGTGACATCTTTGTTTTATTTCATAAAAATGAATATAATATAGTTCGTTCTTATGTAGTTTTGACTAAAACGAGTATTCAAATTGTAAAACCTAAAATACTATGTGAAATTAACTATTTCAAAAAAAAACGCCTATCAGTTCCCTCTTTAAGAAAATCTTATCATTTTACAATTATAGTGGCAGATTTTTACGACATATATGTACACAGTTATCAGTCAATAATTTACAAAGTCATGCGCTGTAATACGCTAATTAAGTATGTAATAAACACGGCTCCGTGCAGTATGAAGTTGGAGTTTCAATATTATGAAAATACTAGGTACAACTCTCAAAAAACTGCTGTTAGATTACTTGTCTATGCATAATATACTCGTAACCTGCAAAATTTCGTATAAATTGATAAAGTAGTTTTATCAGAAATCGACATAACACAGGAATAAATACACTTTCAAACAATTTATATGTAATTATCTTTTGTTTATAAATACAAATCTAGCAAGAACAGCACTGTTTACATTTTATACTATGGTCTGTTTATTGAAGAGCCTAAAACAGTTTACGTTAAGTGAATAGAGTCAACAGAAACTTGAGTGGACCATTTTTTGTGAGCGGGGTCATAAACATGTCGCGCGCCGCCGACGGGGGGCGGCTTGACAGAACGTTCTACAACACAGTGAACTGGGAACAACCGGTTAAACTGATATTTCAAGTGACTACAATAACTGCGGTGACCCCACACAAAAATCATCTATATTTATTTTTTGTTTTATCCATAAAACCCTGTATATATGTGTTTTTTTGTGTTTCTGTATTTGTGTATGTATTTTGGTGTACAATAAAGCATAATTATTATTCTCTCTATCTATGGTGGTATCATAATACCAGGTTGGTATTACTGTCTACTTCCTAGGCAAAGGCATCCTTCCCGTTCCATATTTCGCGAGCCCGCACGCCCTTAAGTCATAATAAAAAGAAAAATTGTCACAAATACTAAACAGTCCACTTCTTTATCTGTTTCAAATAAATCAGGCTAACTAACTTTCAAGAATCATCCCTCGTCACAATGAAGAAGGCAAAGCAGTCTAGACAAAATAAAACAAAATAATTACCATTAAATAAATACAAAGAAAAACCTAATAAATATACTAAAGCCCATAATCTGTATGATCCTAAACGAAAGAGTAGGAACACCAATTATCGTCCCAATCTAACGGCGGACAGGGGATAAATATCGACAAACTCTAAATTATTGTCTGCCCGTCTATCTGTATAGGCGCGCGGATGATTTGTGCGTTTTGCCGACAATTTTTCATCCACCCTGCCAGTACTAAATCACGCTGACAACTCCGGTCGGCTGAACTATCAAAAAAAAAATCAGGAATTGCAACCTTATTTTTTAAGTCGTAAGGTTCTTTTTGAAGTGTATCGTTTTAGGGTAAAGTATCCAAAGGTCGGCTCCTTATATTTGATATTTGTTTACCGACGTATAATAAAATCTACGTGAGTTATTACAGGTTGTGTTCGTCCCTTTTGTCTTGTTAAAAATGATGTGAGTATATATTTATCACGGACTTATTAAAACTAAGGTGCTTTTATTATTTTTTTTACTGTAGTAGATTTGTCTGAAATTGTGAGGGCCATTGAGAGCAAAGGGGCCAATAAGTAATGTGTAACAATAAATTGATTCCATCTTTAACTCATGAGAGTGCTATTTTTTTAAACAACTCCTTGAGTAACCATAGGTACGAGTGTAATACGTAGTCCATCCTACTTATTTGAACGTTGTAGATAGTTTGTATGTTTTTTTACTCAATCACGCAAAAACGGCTGAACGGATTTCCATGAATTTTGGCACACACATAGACTATGATTTGACTAAAGACATAGGCTACTTGTCATTTTGGACCGCACACGAAGTCACGGAAATAATAAAAGCAGTAGGAAGATTTCAAATCGTCCTACAATGACAGACAACAAACGAGCAATAGGAAACGTATCTACAGTTAAAATAATTTCTTAAGATTTAGACCTAACAAACATAAAACAAGAGTGACAGCATTATTTTATCGATGTTCTCGATTATTTTGCATAGTAAGTGCATCGAAAGATCTCTGTTTACAAACAGAATTGAATAGAACAGAAATAGAATGAAAGAAAAGAAGTAAATTATGATTCTAATGATTCGAGAGAATCGATGTAGGTACTGGGAATACAAAAGCTTGTAAAAGTGTTGTCCATAGATTTCGGACTTATCATTCTGTAAATACATATTTATTACGGCCGCGAATCATATACATATAAGCAATATACAACCTGACACATTAGCAAATTGCAAAAAAAAAAATAAGAAAATTTTAGTTACCCTGGCCCCCTTAATGCAGCCCCTTAAGATACCCACTTATCGGTCATTCACCCCAACCAATAGACACACGATAACAAAACATATGCTATCCACTATCTCCCCATAACCTCATTTATAACAGATCTATGAAAGATCCATCCGTATTAATCATAATTGCTAAAAGTATGGAGGATGGTTCATACGTCAATCACATCTCTCCATCCTCCCATAAGGATATAGATAATGTTTATGAAGACGAATGATAACAGAATTCTGCGGACAAAAGTACGGCTAGGAAAAAAGTGCTAGTTTTCTGTTAAGTGTTTAATAAACTTTTTGCACTGCAGTGTTGAATGCAGTTTGTAAGTAATGGTCGCAATTTGCTTTAATTTTGGGTATCAACCGTTTTTCTTTCTTGTTTGTGGAGATAAATAAGACTGGCTACTTACTGCAGATAAATATTACCTAAACAATGTGTTTAAGCGCATTTGACTATATTTTTGCAGTATTCTTTGATATTTTTAGAATTGTCTTTCAGTTAACATTTCTACTATAAAAGAAAAAAATCTATATAAATAAAAACAAAATGCTGTTCGCTGGTAAGTGCATCACTTGAACTGCTGGACCGATTTGGCTATTTTTTGTTTTACGTATAAAATGTTACTTATATTCGGAATTAGGTTTTTATGGAATGAAAAATTGGATGTTTTTCGGACCTATTTCCAATTCGGGAAAACTGAACATCCTTTTTCTATGGTATTTTTCTATGAATTATTGAAATTTGGATATGCCAACGTCTGTCGGGTCAGCCAGTAAATAATAAGAAAAACGCGATTCGTAAAAAAATATAGGTCAATCAACACAAATCATAAAGGGAACCTTCGTAAAAAAAAAAAAAAAAACAATTAATGAATAACAAACAATAAATCTTTTCAATTATAACAAAAGAAATTTATTTTGATTTTATTTTTCCTGTTATTGGAATCAATTATCTTTTTGTATGCACGTGTCTTTGTGACAAATAAACCTATTTTTCTTTCTACATAAATATATTAACTAAAAAACAGACAATGATTCTTTTGTAACCAGTGTATTTTCATCATCATCATTTCAGCCGATAGACGTCCACTGCTGGACACAGACCTCCCCCAAGCACCTCCACTTTGACCGGTTTTGTGCTTCTCACATCCAACGGGTTCGTGCGGCACACGTCAACAGTCTATTGTACAGACGCCAGCACATCAAGCTACCCGAAACTGTCAGATTTTCCCAATCAACTTTGAACCTTATGATGTAGTAATAAGGTTGTAAATCTATTAAAGAAATCTGACTGATTGTAGTAGCTTGATGTGCTGGCGTCTGTACTTGACCAGCCAGTCGATTCTGGAAAAATCTCACCGTGATAACTAAGGTGAACTGAGCTTAGAGTGAGCTGTGAGTCATGCTGATGCTAGGGATTGACACTATTGATGACTCAGTCCACGCTCACTTCACCCACGCTTTCACGGTGAGATGGTTACAGAATCGCACGGCTCAAATATAGATTAATCATTTCTAGTGTGAAACTCAGAAACACAAAGCACTAAGCATTACTGGCGTTAAATTCAATCATTAGTTATAGTGAGCACGTTTTTGCTGGCTGTACCGATTTATCATTTGGTGGTAACGCAGTGGGTCAATCGGAGTATTCGCAGTTCTATTACTCAGACCGGTTTGTTGTTTAGGAAACTATACAGCACGGTAATTGCGTAACACACTATCAGTAGCAATGGGTTTAATTTTGACAGTTCAACAACATTCATTGCGTTATTTACGTTGTTGAGTAGACACATTTTCGGACATATGGAGCAATGGATTAGCACTATGCTTCAAAATTATTCAAATTGATAGTAATAGTGTGTTACGCAATTGGGGTGCAGATTATATTTATATTTATGTATACTTTATTGTACACGACAAATATACAGAGCAAAAATAAATCGAACACTACAAAATATACAATGGGTGGCCTTATCGCTTTCTGGTATCTCTTCCAAGCAACCTTGGAATATACAGTGATTTGCCTGGACATAAAAGGGGGTTGTCGTTGGTCCCCCGACCCATCCCGTCACATCGCATCGCAAGCCCGCGCTATTACTTAGTTTGTGCTGAGTGTTCTTTCTATTTTTTTACTTTTTGCTCGGCTCCAAAGGGTCTTAGAGGGATTTACTTATATACTTCCTCAAGAAATGGGCTATCAAATGCAAATAGTTTTTTTAATTCGATTTTTAGTTGCAGAGATTAGTGCGTACAAACAAACAAACAAATTCTTCAGCTTTATTATTATAGATCCAGGTCATACCTACTCAGTAACATCACAAATCCAGACACAAAAGCGTAATCTCTACACTTAATAATAATTAATCTAGCTAGCTGTTTTTGCTAACCATACCCATACATCATACTAGCAAGTGATGACGTGATGAGGGCAGTTGCGGCACTGTAACTCACTTTCACACATTACTCATATGACTATACTCCATTTGAAATAAGATTAGATATTAAAATAAACCTTTTTTACAGTCCGTTCAACCGATTTTGAATTCTATTGCGTTGCTGGCATGACAAATGGCAGCTGCAGTAAACATTTGGTATTTTGATCACTTTTTTGCTTTTAATGCCATCCTTACACCTACGGTATTGAAGCCAAAATCGGTTGAACGGACTGTAAAAAAGGTTTATTATATGTGTAATCTTATTTCTAATGGAGTATAGGTAAAATAAACTTATTTGTGTAGTTATTTTTGATTCAGTAAAGCATAACCATAATCAGCGTAAAACGTTCCTTCTGCTGGGACGCGGGCCTCTGTCACGAGAGGAAGTGAGCCATAACGGCCATAACCCACCACGCTGGCCCACTGCGGGTTGGTCACATGTCTTCGAATTTTTGATTCTAGGATATGTCAGTTTCCTCACGATGTTTTTCTTCAACATTTTGAGAGTGTTTGATTCAGTATAGTTTTTTTTAAATATAATTACTGGGTAACAATAATGGCAGTTTTCGGCATCAGTTTAAACTGAAATCGTATTTTTTTTTATCATTAACGTCTTTTTATTAAAAGTACCGTATTTAATATTGGTGTGTTAAGTTTTCAAATCTGTACAATCATTCAAAACACTCCTAAAACAATAATTTTCGTACACTCATTATCACTCGCATTTATTTTCATAAATGTTTTAAAGATGGACTATAGATATGGTTATTTCTACATCAATAGCACAATATCACGTAGTAATCGGATTTCTTAGTTTTTTCAATAAGAATTCATATAGAACAATTTTCAACACACACACACACACACTACTACGGCTTTCATTTTGACAGTTCAACAAATTTACGTTGTTTAGCAGACAAATTTTCTAACATATGAAGCAATGGATTAGCAATATCCTTCAAAATGATTGAGTTTGTGGTTGATACTGTGTCACGCAATTAGGTTGCTGGACGAAAAGATACGATTTTCTTTACATCCCCTTGTATACAGTTGTTTTATCGCAGACAGAACCGCTGGCATACCCAGTAAATAAAAACCCTTATTCCAAGCTCTTATTTTATTATTATAGCGCAATATAAAGAGATGGCTCTCTCGGAGATTACAGAAGTCTTGCAACGTCAATGGCAGGCTTAGGAGTTGCATCACAAAGAGACATAAATTGGAGACGCTCACTGGCTGATTTGAGGCGCCGTTGAAGTGTACTGAAGGGTGAAGATGTAATTCAAGTTTTTCAATAAAAATTGATTGAGGTTTCTTTTCAACTTAATTAGTCATCAGTGTACCTCTTTAGAGTCTAAAGTATAAATCTTTTTAGCGATGAGCTTTAAATCCCTCATTGCATGTAACACTTCATTCATTCGAGTTAAATTATCTTTTTTATAATGCACGTGTTTCTGGGACCATAAAACAATTTTTTCCATCGTTCTTTTTATTTAACAAAATCTGAAGGTACCCAATACCCGTGATTAAAAACATACAATATCTAGCCACAATCTCATTTCAGCGACAGTTAATGTCAAAAACTTGTCAAAAATGTAGGGACATTAGAGGTATTTTTGACAGATTTAGACTGAGATCAGACTGAATGTTCTTAAAATTACGAAAATTGCCTCTCTGGTATTAGAGAAAATATATTTTCGTTATATCACGTGTGTAATCCCGAAAGAGTTAGGTGTACGCATATGTGTAAATGATACATTATTTTATTTCTGTAAGTAAGTTTGTTCAAACACTTTTACACGGCAATTATATTTTTTTTAACTAGATGAGTTCGGCGTTTCCTGTCTGACTACTCTGAGAAGGAAGGCAGGAAACAAACACAGAGGTCACAGTCTCTTTTAATGTTCAGATATAATCTAGGTCAGTTCATGTGAAGAACATGTACATTGGTGTCTGAAATGGCCACACAGATTGAGTGGACCTGTCCAGTCAGTGCACGCATTTGTCAGTAATCGTGCAGCTCAACTCAGAACCTAAGAAGCCCAACGACTGTACGTCGAGTACACTCTTTTTTACCAGCTTATATTCTGTCCATTTTTTCCTCTCTCTCTCTTACAGCTTCCATGTAATCAGGAGCGAGCCTATTGATATTGAAAATTTAATTTCGTTTTGGAAAATCTACCTAAAACGATTAAATTTAATCAATTAAATTTCATAAATCCAAAGCTTTATTTAAAGTTGATTCCTGGTATTACTCGGGCACAATCCGAACTTCAATTTCAAATGTTTATGTTCAATAAAATAGTGAACACAAGTGACATTTAAAAGGTCATTTTCATTTACAATGACATTTAACATCCAATAGAAAAGCGATACAATCTTCAAAGCCCCTTACACTTTGCACGTAGAATTCTAAAGCCGTGTCCGTATACGAGTTAACACATCCAATTACATGGCCTAGCGGAGCGAGTGCGAACCGTCCGAGCTTCATTAAGCAACCGCTTGCAATGTCCTCAAGCGTAATCTTGCAGAAAATGACATTGACGTGATCTGACATCTTTGACGTGACGGACGGACGTGTGTGCTGGGGTTTAGATGCACTTGATGTATTGATGTATTGGCTGTTAGATGCACTGTGCAGCTGTCGAGTACAAGATTAATATAAATCTGATACTATTAAGTAAACGTAGATAAAGAAAAAAAACAATCGTTGGGCTTTCTTAACACATTGAACGCCATGGTGGTCACCGGTGAGCGACAGAAATTATTTTAGCTAATTCTTTGAATAGTAATAAGAAATAAATATTTAGAGTGGGGTTTTTGACTATTTTGAACCGTATGAGCCAATAAATATAAGGTGTAAAATGCCGAAATCGCGAATCAGCGGCAGCCCATATGGAAAGTTCACCGGTGACCACCACGGCGTTCAATGTGTTAATTAATTTAATTGAAAAGCAATCAAAATAATACTGAAGACGGGCTTCTTCGTAAGCGTATGGAACGTATCTTATTTTCTGTTAGTTTTTAGGTTCTGTTTATCTTGTGGAATCTTTGAAAAACTTCTTGCCGAACCTTTACACTTCAAATATAGCAGGGACAGGGACAGGGACATCAACGCGCATATTGTAATCATGAATTCAGCACAGAATTTGAGAAACACCAGCGTAGAATTTTTTTTCGGTAATAAAAAATAAGAAAATTTGTTATTTCATAAAACAAGTGTCAATACCAACGTTTTCAAAACGTATAGAACAGCAATTTTTTTTATTAAATCCTAACTAATATTTTAAATGCGAAAGTAAGTTTGTTTATTTGGTTGTTACCTTTTCACGCCTAAATCACTGAACCGATCATCCTGAAATTTTGCATAATTATACGTTGTCAGGTGTACAGAAACGGACATAGACATTTTATGCCAAAAAAAAGTGCTGTTCCCGAGGAAAACCACAATAAAGTTATTTTGATAATAGATGGCGCCACGTGGATTTTGAATCATGATTGAATTATATTAGAGCTTTAGGGCTTAGAGTTTTTTATTTTTATTTAAGCCTAATGCATTTTGTGAGTCTAGAATCTCGATAGACCGGTTTTTCATCCTCATAACTGTAATATTATAGACAAGGGCAAACATTGCAGGTAGCAGGGGTACATTTGGAAAATCCATGTTTTTCCCATGGCCAGCTATATGTAGCATGTTCGCGTGTGTCCAATGCCCTAAATTTGTACGTATTAGCGCCGAATAGAAGAACATACAACATTGTGTATAGGAGCGTCCTAGAATAATGTTCTGCTCTGAGCCCATGAGTGCAACGGCCAAACAACAAGCAGAGTACGACCCGAATTGATTGTCAAACTCTAAATTAACGCGAGCGAAGCCGCGGGAAAAGCTGGTACCATATAACTCATTAAAACAACGCGAGGCTTCGGAATCATGTACTGAATCCATGTTAACAGGTTGCGCTTCGATATTTCTGCCACCCTGTATAGAAGTTAACGAAAAATAAAAACCGATACTCCTTATAGCAGAGACGAGGCCTGTGTCCCAGCAGTGGGATTATGTATGTATGTACCAAAGGGTACTAAGGTAGAATGAAAGCAGTATAAATAACCAATCGAAGACGGCCTACGCGAAAACATAAAAGAACAAAAAAAATTATCCATCCAGCACCTAATCTAAAAAATCTCACGAGCACATAAAATATTTGCATTCCATTCATTGCTTGCTTAGCAAATTTCAATCCCAGCAAATATTGAAAGAACACCGCAGTGAACATCGAACTAGTCGATTTCAATCAGCGATCCGATATCTGAGATAAGGTCGAGACTTCATTCCTCCGACACAATGGATATTGAAAACTGATACCGGTCGTCTTTTGTTTGATATTTTGCCTTTTAAATATTTTCGAGGAAATAGTAGAGATGGGACGGTACCATGATTGTTGCGACAAGATACGAAATTCTGATGTTTTGATTCAATTATTGGCAATTAGGAATTTCAGGAATGGAGGAAAGGAATGGGTTTTTATAATGGTATTTGCGTTACGTAAATGAAAATTTGAATGAAAAAATGGTATGTTATTATAGTTAGGAAATGTTCGCTACCAATCTGATGGTCCATTTTGCAAAATCACATGAGTATTATTAATATAGTTTTTTTTTTTTTTTGTTAGCCTATATTGTGCCCCATTGGTGGGCAAATGCCTCGCCTTTTTCCTTCCAAACCTCCCTGTCTTGTGCGATCTTTGGCCATGTTGGCCTGCAAACCTTATCATAGCATCACACCGCCTTCACCTTATTTTCATATATCAGTTTCAGTAGTAATGTCTACTAGAATCAATTCTACATTACTAATTTGTATAAAAACATCAATTGTGACACTGTTTCTGGATGGCTTATCATAATAATTTTTGGAATGTTTGTTATTACTTACTTATCCGTCAAAAACGATGAAGTTCAAATTATACATATGTATTAAAGAAATACTTATTAATTTTGACAAAAAATTAGCTACAATAAGCACTTCACACAAAAACCGAACAACCAGACCAAGATATCTCCAACATTTATAAAAACAAAACCATTCCAGCAAAACCAGTAGCAATTCTAGCAGGACCGGTAGCAATAGAAATGTTTTGCGCTAAAGTAATGTTTAAATTCAACGCATCACCGCGACGTGTTGCAGGGGCTTTTGAGACGTTTGCAGCATCCATACGAATAAGAGATCTTCTCTGGAGATGCCGTAGAGGTAAATATTTAAGACGGTGGAAAGGTATTATGAGCATTGTATATTTTTTAGTGTTTAATGTTTTTTTTTTTGTGTTGCATATTTTTGTTGTGTAGAATAAAGTATATATAAATAAATAAATAAGTACTTAAATGGCATGGTGGTGGTGGTGGTACGGTAGTCGGCTGGTAATATAATACATATATTAAAACTTACATAACTTAGAAAAATTATTACAAAAAAAAAACACAAATTGTTTTTCTTTTCCCTTTTAGAGGGGTATGTGGCTAAATAATAACAGCCGCACAGGTCGATCGATCAGGTTAAGCTACGCTTGCCGCGGTTGGTCTGTGGATGGGTGACCATCTTTACATACCGAGACCCCTCCGTGCATCGGAAAGCACGTTAAGACGTTGGTCCCGGCTGTCATTCGTAGATCTTTGACAGTCGTTACGGGTAGTCAGAAGCCCAAAAATCTGACAACCAGTCTCACCTAGGGGTATCGTATTACCCAGTAACTGGGTTGTGGAGGTCAGATAGGCAGTCGCTTCATGTAAAATTCTGGTATTCAGCTGCATCCGGTTAGACTGGAAGCCGACCCCAACATAGTTGGGAAAAGTCTAGGCAGATGATGATATTTTTCTTTTCACGTTTTTTTTTTCTTGGAAGCCCTCTCATAAGTTAGATGCGGGAACCGGATGAAGAGCTGGTTAAAGTGGCGATGCTTGGGGGAGGCCTGTGTCCAGCTGCGGACGTCTTTCGGCTGAAATGATGATGATGATATTAATTTAGATATCTATTTATCAAGTGGCACCGGTGACTAAAGAGTTTTGTGGAAATTGGTTGTCGGGGGCAAAGGAATGAGGAAAATATCGCTAGGAAAGTTTTGAGAATAAATGTGGAGGGCTACAAGAGTAAGGAAAGGACAAAGAAACAATGGATGGACTATGTGAAATATGGCTGATATGGCTAGAGTGGGAGTGACTATCGAGATGACGAATGATAAAGAAGTATGAAAGAAAAAGACATCTTGCGCTAGTCCCAAATACATTGAGATAAAGACTGGAGATTGATTTTCCTATGTATCATAAATAAAATAAAAAATCAGAACTTTTATTATTTTAAAAGTCAGTTAAAAACGCAACGTATTTTTAATATTTTTTTTTTTTTTGGGTACCTTTAGTTTGAGTTCTATAGAAGGAAAAATGACAAATAAACACATGCTTAAGTAATAATAACAATAACATAAAACATTTATAATGATAACAAACCGCAATCACTGCGTTAGGTCAATTGGCCTGTTGCGGCTGCGGCAGGTAAAACGCTTCAACTAGAACTAATTGAAATCATAATCGAGGCTTCACATCAGAGTACGCGTAGTTGAAATACCAATTAGTAGACAATTCCATCGAACTGAATTTATAATTGGGGATTAAAATAAATAGATTTTCAAAGAAAAACTAAATTTAGTCGCAATCTCGTATAAGCGACAGTCAATTTCAAAAACTTGATAAAACTGTAAGGAAATAAGACGTATTTTTGAGAGATCGAGACTGAAATTAGAATACGAACGTTCCTAAAAATATGGGATTGCTTTTTTATTTGCTTGATAAGAACAATCAATAACTTGTCTAGACGAAACAACGCTAAGGGTACAAAAATGTATATTAAAACGCAAGAATAAAGAATAACATCATTATCTGCCTAGCCTTTTCCCAACTATGTTGGGGTCGGCTTCCAGTCTAACCGGATGCAGCTGAATACCAGTATTTTACATGGAGCGACTGCCTATCTGACCGCCACAACACAGTTATTGGGTAATACGATACCCCTTGGTAAGACTGGTTGTCAGACTTTCAGGCTTCAGACGACCCGTAACGACTGTCAAAGACAACCGGGACCACCGGCTTAACGTGCTTTCCGAGGCACGGAGGGGTCTTGGTATGTGAAGATGGTTACCCATTCACCGACCAACAGCGGCAAGCGTAGCTTAACCTGATCGATCGACCTGTGCGGCTGTTATTACTTAGCCACAACAAAGAATAACATCAAGTAAAAAAAATCTGCTACGAACCGCGTAGCTGTCGTAGGCGGCGGCTACGCCGTAACCGCCGTAGGTGACAGCTACGCCGAAGCCACGTAGACCCTTTCTCGAGAGAATGTTATTATTACCACATTATTACGCAAAATAACACCATACTAATTTATAGGAGAAGGCAATAAATTAGCTTGTCATGCTTGTAATTTATGTCCTACACCTCAGTTATGTAAGATTTTCGTGCGCGCTGTTCGAAAAATATATGATACACTACCCGCTCGGTTCGCTTGAGTTTTGCTGATAAAAAGGCTGAAGTACGGAGAAAATGTAGCTTGATAACTTTTTTATTAGCTACTAATATTTTTATAGTTGCTTGTTTTGCCCAGAGTTAGGCAAATTAAGGCATACTGTATCTTATTACGTGAGTCGAAACGCCGGGAGTCAGTAATTATGTCTAGCGTGAACACTGCTTTATTCGTAATGTTCTTCAGAAAAGTCAGGTGAGTTGTACTCATAACCGGCGAGCGTGTATGACCATAGGGGCAATTTCCGTATTTTTAAAAATGTTCGCATTCTAATTTCAAATTGAATCTGACAAGAATACAATAATATTCCCTATATTTTTGACAAGTTTTTGACATTGATTCTCGCTGGTTGCGATTCGATTACGACTTGAATTTGAACGTTATTTAATTACGGGAATTGGCTTACAGATGCATAAACGTAAAAGAGTATGTATCTAAGGGTAGTAGCAGGTGGCGTCCTGTAGTTTCAGTATACACCTTTAGGAAAAAAGCGAGAGTTTGTAATGAAAATTAATAAATAATTTATTTTCACTACAAGATACAAATATCAGTGTAGTCCTGACTCTTGTACTAAGAGGTCCTGTATTATAAGACAGAGACAGACAGACAGACAGATAGAGACAAAGGGTGTGTGTTTATGTATGTATGTTCTTATTATGTCAAAAGCAAAAAAAGAAAGCAATCAATTTTAAGTATATTTTTCTCTGATTCTAAATATGGTAATAAAAGTTTTGATTATAACTTTATAAGGGACAAACCACATTGCTATTTGTACTTCGTAAATATTGTGGCAAATATATATTACCTGAAAGACTTAGTACTGATTATCGTAGATTACAATCTATGTAGTATCATCCGAGCAAGTCGAGAAATCCCTAAGGCTTTCTGTCGTATAATTATCTTTATATTGGCTTCCATAATAATATGTCTGCTATTTATTCGATTATTCGGTTTCGGTTCCGCCCATTGTGTCACTCTTTGTAAAATTCCTATATTTATGTCTCTAATTTATATGGTGTACATAATAAACAGTATTCTATTCTATTAAATTATTGTCTTAATTTGAAGATAGACTAGTCTTACTAAGGGTTATCCTTATTACCCAGTAACTGGGTTGTAGAAGTCAGTTAGGTAGTTACTCCATGTAAAATACTGGTATTCAGCTGCATCCGGTAAGACTGGAAGCCGACACTAAGATAGTTGGCAAAAAGGCAGGCAGATGATGATGAAGACAGACTAGACGTCACGTGTCCCTTAGTTACTATGAAACTGCTTAAGGTCTTAAGGGCGAGCTTGACGCCTTCAGACAGGATTGCTCCACACTAGCTCTAGACAGAGAGGAGTAGAAAGAAGAAAGAAAACCTTTGCCCTGGAGTGGGAAAACACCAGCTAAAAATAAATAAATTAGTAAGGTCTTAGAAAGTTAAGTCGTTACACAGCGTGCTGTATTCGCCAAATCATCATCATCTGCCTAGCCTTTTCCCAACTATGTTGGGGTCGGCTTCCAGTCTAACCGGATGCAGCTGAATACCAGTATTTTACATGGAGCGACTGCCTATCTGACTTCCACAACCCAGTTACTGGGTAATACGATACCCCTAGACTTTCGGGCTTCTGACTACCCGTAACGACTGTCAAAGATCTACGAATGACAGCCGAGACCAACGGCTTAACGTGCTTTCCGAGGCACGGAGGGGTCTCGGTATGTATAGATGATCACCCATCCACAGACCAACCGCGGCAAGCGTAGCTTAACCTGATCGATCGACCTGTGCGGCTGTTATTATTTAGCCACGGGCCCCACGGTATTCGCCAAATCATATAGATTGCATTTGATACAACATCGCCCATGGTTAGGTCAGGTCGACTTAAAAACGAACTATTCTAGTTTTATCTCTAGATCCTGAAAGTTAATTCCATTATTGTTTGGGGTCCTTTAATTTTAAGTGTGCGTGAAGTTTGTCCAATGGCGAAATGCGAATGAACTTCTGAACTTCCATGCATTCTTTCATTGTCAGTGAATGAATGAATTTAAGTTTTTTATTTTTACATTTTAATTGTTTTATTAGATACAGAGTAAGTCTTTATTAGTATGTATAGATAACTGACTGTTTACACTACGTACTAAATTAAATGACTAACTTACTAACTATACAAATAAATACAAAAACTAAACGAAACTTAGGCGTCGAAACACTCGTCCGCATTGGTGTTACCTAGAAACGAGCCCAGAAGACTGGCAGCATTGCCACGTCAGTATTTTATTAAGTAGATATCCTTTTAGTTAATTACATTTTTACCCTTATTATCAAAACAAAACGCACACTACCACCTTCACACGCCATCCTTCCAACTTAAACATCAACTTACCTACTCTTTTTGAAACAAGAATCTACATCGTTAGAAAAATCCGTTGAGAGACATAATTTAAATTTTCTTTTAAAACCTGTGTAAAACCTACTAGCTTGCCAAGAAATGTTAAGTAAATCGTTGAAGCACTGCACTATATCAGCTGCGAGTTGAGTTGGCGCTTCTAGCCAGACATTTCTGTGTAGTACCCCACTTTAGACGTTTTTTTTTTTTTGTAAAAAGGTAGTTTTAGGATAGATCTCGCAGGCGGTGTGTTACAACTCGAATATGTTGTAGGACTAAATGCATTTCTATTGAACTTAGTGAAAACATCTACTATTCCATTTTTCAGTGTTCAGGAGTCTTTTAATCGTGACCAGATAAAGTTATAGATTCGAACCCAGGCAGGTGCTTTACGTTATGTAAATTATCTTATCACTATTGCTCTCAAAACTTTGAAGAAAAACATCGTGAGGATACTGACATGTCCTAAAACCGAAAATTCGAAGACGTGTGACCTCTACCAACCCGCACTGGGAGGTTACATCCGACTCCCTCTCGAAGAGAGGGGGCCTATTTCTCATTAAATTGTTGTCACATTATAGGCTGGTATGCTAGAAAAAGTGTACAGACAGTCTGGTGAGCGTTTAAAAAAATCCTGCAGTAATATTTGATTTCTAATTTTTACCTTCATTATCACTATAGCCGAAAGACGCCTACTGCTGGACAAAAATTTCCCCTATTCAGCGCCACATCAACCGGTTCTGTACTTTCACATGCAGCGGATCATTACTTCGCATTACTATAATTATTATAGTAACAAAACTATTTTGAATAGCAACAACAATCGATTTAACTAAGATGGGAGTACAAAAAAAGAAGAAAAGTTCTAATTATCTTTTCTCTGCAAAATAGTTATTAGGTGCAGGAAGATAATCATCGCCGCCACTAAAGCATGAAATTAAAGTATAATACGTGGATTATCTGGCCAACGAATAGATCAGTTTCAGCCATACACCTCAAATTCACAGCTGATTAATCCCTGCTTAGCTCCCGAGGGAAAGAGCGAACATACTCACTTTGAACGTCCCGCTCACACAATCATCAATGATTCAACTCGTGAAGACATCTATGATTGAAAGTCTTTTTTCCCTCTCCGTGCAAAATAACTGAGGGTTGAAATAAGGGGTAGAAATGGGGGGTAGGAATAATTACGGCCGAGGGGCTTTGACCTCAGAGGGGGGACGTAATTAAGGAGGGGGGAGTAGGATCATTTTCTCTTAGGTGTGCTTTTGTGCCTTGTGTGATGGCTAAAAATGTGCTAGACCGAAAATGTTTGCGCATTCGCTTTTCGTTTATGTGAATTTTTGGCTTAGTGATTTGGGAACGAGAGAAAGATGTTCTATAGATAATGTTAAAATAGTTCTAGACTATTTTGATTATCTAAATGTGGTCAGCTCCCTTGTTTGTGATGTTAATCAGCATCCACCATATTGGAGGTGGCTAGGTTTAAATAATTAAACGAGAGCTAAACTGAATTTGATTTAATTTTGTAATTACATAATCCTTACAAAGTTATCGTGAGGTTATATTTGTGCAAAAATTAAGACAGTTTTCCAAAACTTGCAGTGGAATAAGACGCAAGCGAATTCCTCCCTTTTATGGCAAGACGAAACCCCAAGTTTTTTATTCTCTTTGTCTGAGAAAGACAATAAATCCTCTCTGTGTAACGTCCTGTCATAACTATGGCAATCTATTACGTTTAAATGCTCCCAAATTCCTTCTAATAAAAACAAACTTAGTTTGAGAGATTAGTCGAAACTTCTATACGACAAAATAACAACAAGAATTAAAAAAAAAAAAAAACTCCTCTACTTTGAACGAAGAAGAAGCCTTGCTCGAAAAAGTTAAATTCTAATTATTATCAGTAGTTACAGGAAGTTTTACTAAAAATGTTTCAGCTATAAAAGGAAATTAATTATATTTTGTAAAATTAATTTTAATACTTTTTCTTTAATTTAGTATAAGAAGTTTATCCAGTGTTTATATATTTTTATACTCTTTAGTAAGTAACCCCTTTATGCACACACACATAATATAAACAGACAAGAAGAAACAGGAAAAAAATACGTATAAAAGTGATGCTTTGGTGGTTGTGTTGTTTACTTCACTGTCTCACAGACGCAATAAATAAAACACTTTTTGCAGTATCTATGATATTTTTGAGCAAAAGTGTATTTTTAAACAAAGTATGAAAAGATGCAGGAATTGTTTTCAGGGCTTTCAGTTATGCATGAGAGTAACTTCTTATATTAAAGTAACGAACAAATTGTTCTTTGTCTAAACTTAATATTATAAAGAGAAAACGTTTGCTTTTTTGTATGTTTGTTTGTTACACTGTCCCGCTAAAACGGCTGAACGGATTTGGATGAAATTTGACATATGGGTAGACCATGACCTGGAAAAGACATAGGTTTTTATTTTATCCTGGATCACAGACAAAGTCGCGGGCAATAGCTAGTTCAAAATAAATGCCTCTGAAACCTAAAATGTAAGGCGTAGAAAACGAAACGAACTAATAATTCAACTATATGAGTGTTAATTGTATACCTACTTAAATGTTCATATTTTCTAACTCGCCTAGGTTTTCTCTTTCTATCACAACTTAGACCAAGATCTATAACAATCGAAGCCAGAAAAATTGCACAATTCAAGCAAAAACTCCTCAAGAGCCTACGATATAATTACAGCTCAAAATAAGTTATGTTGTATGGCCTCACATCCTTGCGAGGCCACAATCAAGAAAGACTTCACTAACTTTGCTGTGTACTCATATTAATGGATTATTCCCTCAGGCTGTGTTTGGCTTCTGGTTATTTTAATTTCAGGTAATAAATATAATGTTTAATTATAAAAGGTATACTTCGTATGAGTCCCAATATTATTTACCACGTTACAAATGAATCGGAATAACTAATTGAAGGTGTGTATGGCTCATATTATGATCTTATGATCTCTCTTATGCTCTTAGTGCGCCGCTGGATTTGCAACTTTCGGCGCAAAGTCGACCGTTGAAAATCCTACAGTCCACTTTTATGAAGGCATTCATTTAGGTGTCGCCTAGAGTTAGTTAAAACGGGCATAAAGTTCTGGAAATGTATTAAACATTTCAGAATGTGACGAAACCTCTTTCTCTGTAAAACGGATTTTAACATACGGCAAAATAATTCTAAAAAGGTAGCTCCTAACATATCTTGGTTTAATCCATAGGTCGACAAGTGGAATATCATAACTTATGAAGTCGCAATGCCTGGGAATTAACTCAAACCTCACTTCCACATGCACTGCAGCAAATCTAATCAAATACGAATCTATCTATCACAGGTAACATATCTGCATGTCTCTAATCTTTACTCAGCATGCAAATCTGTTTGGACTAAGATGCAGAACATTGGTGAAGTTAAGTACAGACAACACGCGGGACTTACGACCCCTGTGTACATAGCTGAGAATGTTCCTCAGCTTGTGTAGATACCCCTTAATGTAAGGGTGTGTGGTGAGCTTTCGATAAGAGTGTTCATTGTTGGTTGCATTTGATGTAATAGGTTTGAAATAGAAAGAAAGAATAAAGAAAATACATATATTTGGCGCAGACTAAAAGACACACAATACACTAGATACATCAGATAAAAAGAAATAAAAACTGAAAAGTCCGTTGAAGATATTGGCAGGAAAGAGTGCCTCACGGCTGCGCCAAAAAGGCCCAGTTCAGCAAAAAATGCCAAACAACTGGTGCCTGACGCTGGTTTTCAACTGGACCTGACGACCTACACTCGATGGAAAATGCCAAGACGCCCGATGTGTTCTACCAGATACACAGACAAACGATATTCCACTTTATGACATCTTTAAAAGTATTTCTGGTGCTACAATACATCTTATATTACAGGGTGTATCAGAAAGGTCTTGTCTAAGGATGATGACATGATTGGTACAACCCTCCAATGATAGGTATTATTAATTGAAAAAATAATGAAATTGTATTGGCAGCGTTCTTGAAATCAAAGGAAACACCGGGTACAGTCCATCAAACCGAACAACATGGACAAAGTTGTGTTCAGTGGGACCAACATCGACGAATAATCGCAAAAAAATTATAAGCTGTGCCATACATTTGGGTTGAGTATTTATTGAAGTTTTGTATGGGACAGTACATCATTTTTAAACGTGTAAATTCATAGTGGCTTAATTTGAGTTGCGTTTGAGGATTAGGCCGCTGTTGAAATCCCTATCTAAATAGAATGCTCTTCAAACAACATTCTTGTATGAAGAGTTCACTATTTATGTAGGCTCCATTTCAATTGCAATAGAAAAGTTTCTCATACACAGGAGAAATGATCATTAATGCTATCCTTCTAATAATACAAATGAGGTGCTGTTCCGATGGGACACTATTACGTCCTGCGTGTTCTGTCAGCTGTACGCTTCAGGAACTGATGGACGCCACTGATGGCGTCAAACACGTAACCGAATTCTGCGCAGAATGCACTTAGATTGCCATCGACACGCTAAGAAGAAGAATAATATAAATTCAAAAGTAGCTCTGTCAGGCTGTCTGCCTGTCTGTTGCCTTTTTCACGCCCTAATTTGAACGGATTTCGATGTTTGGCACATAGGTAGACCCTGATCTGGGATAGGACACAGTAGGACATTTTATCCCGGTAGGATGTTCCCTTAGGATAATTATCGGGATGTTCACGTGCGAGCCGCGATTAAAAATTACTTTTAAATAAAGTAACAAAAAAGCCACAGACTCCTATAAAAAAATAAATGAAAATTTATTTATGTACAGACGCCAGCACATCAAGCTACCTGAAACTGTCAAATTTTCCCAATCAACTTTGATCGTGATGCTTTAGCGATAAAGTTGAAAATCTATTAAATAAAGACAGATTGTAGTAGCTTGATGTGCTGGCGTCTGTACAAATAGGAATATTCCTGAATAGAAACGAAGGAATTGCTCTGTGCCTAACAGAAGCTGGTGGGAGAATACTAAGCGCTTAGAATAGTCCTAATAACAATATGCTATAAAATAATAGGGTTGGCAGATGTTAGGTTTTCTCAAGATATTTTCTAGATTTACCTGCATTAGAATATGTAGCAAGACCTTATATATCCCAAATAGAGTACTGAGTTAAAAGAATAATACAATGACCAATTTTTTTTTTAAAGACTAGAGAGAAAAATAGAGAGAGAAAATCTTGTTGACCATAGTATTACTTTATGCATTTAAAATTGAGTCTTATTGATTTGAAATAAGGTTTAATTTTCTTTAGCTCAATCACCAGCAGTCAGTGTGGGAAAATACATAAAATAAAAAAAAAAACTATATTAGAAGTTAGTGAAATCAATTCAGTAGTCAGTTATGAACAAACTGCTTTCGGGGCTTGCGTTTATTCTGTAACACCTTGTATATGGTGCATGTTGTTTCAAATGTAGCTCATTTAAAACCATATGGATAATTTGATTAGTTTAAAACTGATTTATAACGTAACGTCTCTCTCTTTATCTCTCTGTTAATGCGCTTATACAGCTCGAGAACCACCTTATCCATCAATGTGATTTTTGTTATGTTCTCTGGATAAGTTTGCCATGTGTCAAATTTCATCCAAATCAATTGAGCTGTTTTAGCGTGAAAGCATAACAAAGAAACATACAAAAATAGAAATCTTTTCTCGTTATAATACTAGTTTAGACTACTGATAACTACACTTTCTGACTGCATGTTGACAATTCAATCTTTATTTTTTTATCTGATAACCCACTTATTTATTTTCAATCTAGCAACCCTAACCACAAACAAGGACCCCACTACTGCAGTGATATATGTATTGTATTGTACGTACCCGACTATACAGCTAAAAGGAGGGTGATATGTTGAACTAGATGAATTTGCTTTGTATGTCGGAGAGGAGTTATTAGTTAGAGTAATATACTGAAATGTAGAGGAGAGAATTAGTACCGCAATTTTCGGAATGTTGCGTCATATTTTGGGTAATTCGTGAATTGTGCTGAAGAGGTAAATAGCGAATGTGCTGTAATTATGTCAGCGCCGAATAAAGCCCTATTTTACATAGTAGGGCTCATGGCTAAACAATAACACGCCACACGGGTCGGTCGAAGTCGTTGTAAAATAAGGGGGCAAGTATTTATTCTAAGTACCTATTTTCATGTCGATAGTTTGACAAACAAAACAACGACCAATGGAATTAGACACCAGAAGGAAAGTTCCCGTAGTTTTTAAGAACGATCTCATTCTATTCTCTCTGTCTCAATCAGCCAATTATACTTCTAATTTACCGACATTACTGACATGTTTTTAACGTTGATTTTGCTTGTTCGCTGAGAGGATATTGCGACCAGATTCTGCACGTTTTTAAATACCAAAATTGGCGCACTGGCCACACAGATTTACACACTTTTAACCTCATAGGTTTTCTGATACATTGGTAACACCTTAGGTGTAACATTACCTGTAATTTCAACTGGATAGATGCCTTTAGAAGATAGCACTGCTGATTAGCTAATATTTTTATATAACATTATGCTATTTATACTAATCATGCAATATCGCCATTTAAGTATTTATTAAATCCCCAAACCCTTTACTATAAGATTCCATTTATTTGCGAATACCAAGCATGTTCTCATCCATACTTGTCTAATGAAAGCGTGTGCCTAGGTAGCGGCTTGCATGCCTAATGAAACCAGTCTGGAACTAGGCACATTCATTCTGTTTAAGACTTAGAAACCATGGTTGAAGTTTGTTTGTAGGATGATCGTTGAGTTGAAGACGTGGAGGATAATTTTGGATATATTTTGTACTTTAAATCAGTCTTTAGTCAAAAGTATGACAGAGATCAATAACGGGTGTTAAAATACTCATAACTAAGCCAAAAGTTACTTGTTATTCACGTTGCTATGTTTTTTTTTTGCTCTGGATCTTTCCTCAGGTATGATGCTCTGACTAAACTGTAGAAATAGGAAGCTATTTTACAAAAAAAAAAAAACTAGTAAAAAAATTACTATAAAACTTATTTAAAAAATAGTATAAAACAAACAGCTCTCAAAAAAGTCACAGCAAATTATGGTAGTTTTGAATGTCTTTGATTCTGTGAGAAAGTCTTTATTTAGTACAAAAGGAAAGATAAGTAAAAAATCAACATACAGGACGAAAGGGGACAGTTTGTTGTTGAATTAATTTGTAACTGAGCTTAAAACTAATTATCATTCAGTACAAAAATTTAAGTCTGTTATCTGTTTGTATTCAATGTTTTCACAGCTAAACTACGAGTACAACGCTCACAATGATATCATAGGTCGAACTTTTGGTACCCACATCTCGAACAAATATAGACTGTAGCTACTAGCTAAATCAAATAATTCCTCCTTGAAATTACCTTAACAATAGATAAAAGGTATAACTACGTGTTCTTGGAGAAAACTATCGATATATTGAACCAAAACTTTAATAATGATTTAATGCCTTGACTAATCGCTTCCCGCTTCTATCCCCATCAGCTACATCCCTGACAAGTCCTTCCAAACAATTTTACACTCTAACAACATAAACATAAAGTTGAAAGTAATTTCTCAACCCTGCGCTATAATAATGAGGTTGAAACTAAATACACACGTTTTGACGTCACAGGTGTAATTTATTACTTTAAGCGAGTATTATAAGGAATATCTATCATAACTCCGTGTTGAGTGGCTACGTGGATGGATTAACTAGTTTTTGCAATTAATATGATATTATAACTTGACTATCTGTAGCCTAGTTTTTTTTAAGATTTTTAGTTGTCTTGGCTTCACATCAATATCAACCAATACATAATATAAAACCAAACTTTAAAACATTTTTGTGTGAAAATCTTATTAGACAAAGTGGGCAGTCCCTTTGTAAGGCACAGGGAATGGAGACACGTGCCAGCGTTGTTAGGCCACATTATTGTTATTATTATTATTTTGTTTTTCTTTAAAAGTTTACTAACATAGTGTTTAAGTCATTGTTACTAATTCTATATAGATTGTGAGCACTTGAAGTCCGAAATAAAGAATAGGCATATTATTTATTTATTATAAAGAAAACTTGTCATCATTGCTTAGAGCATTTATTCTGAAAGCTTTTCGTGTATAATACGAAAAAAAAATAACTTAGATATGGCACAGAAATCTCTATGTTTTAACATGTTACCATTACACCGGAGTGAAGCAAGGATGGGTCGGTAGTCACTAGTATTCTTGATGACCCCCGTAACTACGCAGAACTTGCTTAGGCTACTCGCAACAAATGTGTAACTCATGAAATCTGACTCTAAAAATGTGTTAAAGATGCTATGTTATAGATTTTCGCTTCTTAAGGTCAAGTTCAAAACGTCCGCGTCGTGAAGTACTCATGCGCTTTGTAAGTTAAGCCTAGACTGACCAGTGGCTTCCAAATATTATTTTATTAATGAGTTTGTTAAACACTTTCTGCAATGTTGTGCGTAAAGTGTTTATGCGACACAATTTCAGTGTAGATTATTTCTATGCATCATTTACTCTATCTTCACATGACAAACATAAATATCCCACAGGCACCTATAATCTTGCCCAGTGTTTAATTATTTAGATCCTTCACAAGCCGCCACTGGCACTGCTAATTTGTGAACCAAAACGTTGTCAGGGGTGCTGCTACAAACATGTTCGCATCGACACATTCAATTCACCAGTTTGTTAAAAAATTATTTGACTTTAAATCGGCTCGTGCCGATCGGAAAATGGCTTTCGGAACCTACCCTCGCATAACTGACAAAGGTTAAGGGTAGACATTGAGAGAAAACCTGAACTTAATATGAAATCGCCAACTCGTCTTGCCATGACGCGTCACGCGTTGCCCGCCGTTGGGTCTTGTGGGCTGGCCATGCTTGTCAAAGGACTGGCGAGCTCCTTGCGGGCAGCAGCAGGACTTGCTCGCGCTGGCTGGCTGGGGGGTAGACGAGGCCTGGAGTGGAGACCGCGTATCGGCAAGCATAGTGTGGGACCCCCAAATAGATGGACCGACGACCTTAAAAGGTGGGATGTGGATATGGCTGGGACCGACTGGATGCGGAAGCCGGAGGACGGAATGTTGTGGCTCAGCCTGGGAGAAGCGTATCCCCAGTAGTGGACTGTGATCTCAGCCCGAGTTGTTGTAATTGAATACGTCTTGACCAAACGTGGTCAGTAATTAAAGTTGAGCCGATCGCCTTTTCCCGAACATGATTATTCTATTTGCGATTTGTCCGGCAGTGCCGAACCATGCCAAGCCGAACATGTAACATCCCTAAGAATGCAAAATACAGCATGCAAACACGAGTCCATGTCTACGTTAAAAATAGTTGAAAAAAGTGACTTCTCTTTGAAAATTACGCGTTTTATAGTACTTACGCGTTCTGTTCTAAAGGCATGGCTTGAAATACTGGTTTGTTAAGAATATTTTGCTTGCTCTTTTAGTTAGTTCGTTTGATGTGCACACCCAGCTTGTATATGACAAAATTAGCTGCTATTGTCACAAAATGTTATTTTTTAGGGATCTCGGTCCCTGGAAATGTGGCTACAAATTTGGGGACAATTCTGAAATTGAAGAAACGAAAATTAACACCCTGTATTGGAGTTAGTTTGTACAGCTTCTTTTACTTTACTGCTCGATTTGTGATGAAGATGGAAATTAGTTGGTCTTTGGGAACATAAATAAATAGGCAATGACTAGGTTTTGTCATAACAACCGATTTTGCATTCTTAAAAGTGTCAGACTTAATGTTTACAGCCAGCCCCAAAAAGATGTACACACGCGCAAGAAGCCATTTTATTGTCTACAACTATTGTTCCATGGCATTGTGTCTAGCATACAGAAACTTATTTTACCAAAACAAAATAAACATTTTGTCTCAAAACATCTGTACACCCTACGAAGAAAACAATGCGCACAGTCATGGTTCCAGGGCGAGATAAACAAGACTGACAACGTCAAACGACTTATATCGAATGACAAGTCTTTAACTTCGTTGAACAAAAGAACAAGAATTTTATTTTGCCCTCTTTATTTTATGCATGATGTCACTGAGGTGCAATTTGTTTTAAAATTTTTGATGATTACATCTTTTTGGAACTGGCTGTAGGTACCATTTTGATAGATTTGACAAAAATATACCATATTACACTAAAATGCTAAGACAAGAAGTTAATGATACAAATATAATATATTTTCTTTCTCCTTCATAATATCAAGTTATAAGTATGTTTCAAGAATACGTGGATCTTGGTAATTACTTCGAATAGCTCCTGAGGGAAATACTTCGGGAATGTTTCCATTTCGTGACTTATTTATTTGGCTTCACGCATCCATTACGTTACCATAATTGTTGTTTTGTGTACAATATTAGCCCTAACATCGAACTGGTGATGATTGAGGGAAGGCTGGACTGTCCCTTCATCCGGCATGGTTCCAGCAGACATGTTGCTGTATAAGAGTCGGAGAGAATGTATTCTTCTCAGCGTGTGCGGTGGCAAAAATATTAATTATAAGTTTTTCTTAAATTTGTTTGGCCCAAAATTCAGCAACGCGGATAGCATTCGCTGACGGAGCCATTAGGTCCTCACGTGTATACGGTGCAAGATGGGAGGTGAGCCATTGTCTGTGGAGAGACACTGCATACATACCGGAGGTGTGAGCCTAAAAAGGTTTTATTGTTTTGATAAAACTTTTACTTTTCTATTAATTTTATTGTTTTGATTTTTTATTTATTTTGAATTCATTTTATTTTGTTCGATTTATTTGTTTCCAATTAATTAATATTTATGTGCTTTTAATTGACTTTATTGGATTGATTTTGTATGTTTTCTATTAATCTATGTTTGGCAATGAGTGTATAATTTACCTGAAATTAATTAATTAATTATTATTTTACAGAATAGTTTTACGGAAATTCAGAAACCATAGAAGTTAAAAGCCGCACTTTTTCTTGAATGTATTGCCTACTTTGTATGAAAAGGTGAATAACCTTGAAATGTAAATAATGTAGTTTAATTTTCAACTTAACCGCGATTCGACGTCTATGACACTGGCTCTTTATAAACTCAATCCCGTTTCTTAATAAAGTAATTAAAAAAAATCTTGTTTTTAAATAAGTATGATTTTTATATAATATTTAAAACTTACCCTTGCGCGTGACCTCGTGCCCTGTTGATAGTCGTATCCCCTGCCCTGTAACAATAAGAATGGAACTGTATTATCACTTTTAACTAAGATTTTTATAAGCTCCTCGATAAATACGATATAATTGATTGCCTCGTTTGTTTATTGATCGCAAGCAGTTTTCCAACAGGAATTCCTCAGCAACAACCCGGAGTCTAGGTCTGTGGCCGGTTGATTGCAATAACCTCGCTATTACATGGGACTTAAACGTAATTGGCGATATGTGGGTGTACTAGGTACAGACGCCAGCACATCAAGCTACCCGAAACTGTCAAATGATCTCAATAAACTTTGAACCTTATACTTTAGCCATAAAGTTGAAAATATGTTCAAAAAATTTGACAGATAAGAAAGAAGAAGAAGGAAATTTGATGAATTGTCTGTACACCTCTGTCTAATCTTTTGAGAATTACAGGCGTGTTGCTATGCTATAAGATTTGCGGTTCTTAAGAATCTGGTCTGAGTTCTTTAGCTAGCATATGAGTAGTTTTTGGACATGATGGACAACATCAAACATCATGTATTCAAATTAGGCTGAGAATTAGCACTTTTCGAACGTCAAAATTACATAAGGAAGCCCCCTAAAACGCCCGCCTCTCACCACTTCCTAGTGCTTTCGCTGGGAAGAAAAAGTGGCGCAACAAACTCTCCAGCAGCACAACTGTCTGTTCAGTTGTCTCTATACAATAGTAGGTATGCAAAGTAGTTAATATTACGAGACATCATTTATACTATGTGCCATATGTCATCTAGCCACGCCAATATACCAATAAACAGAATGTAAGCTATAAAAAAAAAAAAATCATTAGTCTCCATAGGCAAGGCAAGGTTGTTAGTAACAAGAAGCAAAAAAACACATAGGAAGTTTTATTTTCCAAGAAATCTAAGGCTACGTACGCACTGACAGGTGCCTTGCGTAGCTCCTTACCGTAGCGGGTCACCTTGCGAGTAGCGAAGTGAAACGAACTGCGCGCTTGGCCTCTTCGCTAGTCGCCTAACGTATATGTAAGAGTTTTAAGTGACTAGGTTCTAGGCGCTACGTAAGGCACCTGTCAGTGCGTGTTCAGCCATAGAGATAAATCTCAGAGTTTTGTAGATTTAATTAAGTACCTGCTACAAAATCTTAACAGACACGAATTAATCAGACAACACTCAACATTCTTTAGACTATCACACTTAGACGTCAAGAATATTCCATTACAAACAATTTAATTTCCATGAACGAGTTCCACGCAACACCGATTTCAGACAACACACACCCGACACCATTTTGAATCTTAAAACAATTATGACGCGGCTAAATCTTAGTTTATACGTAAACAGACATAATTGGAACTCTCAAAGTACCTACCTACTTTGGTAAGGTAATAGTAAACTCGTAACTCATGTAAGCCACATAATCCGTAACGGAACCTACCTAGTGAGATGCGTGACCGCGGGTTATGGTAGCGTTTCAATGTGAGATTTGTTTGTTTCCAAACTTGTTCAAAGGGGTAGGTAAGCAGAGGGATTTAGTGAGCAACGGTTATTAAAAAAAATCTGAAGGCACTCCCTCACCAGGAGCATTCGCCACAGATTTTTTACAGATTCGAGCATTACATCACTGAGGGAGGAAAATCGAGCATTACAGCGCGCACCTTGTAATGATACAAAACGAGTATTACATCAGTGAAGGAGGACAACCGAGCATTAAAATGCGCACCTTGTAATGATACAATGTGTAATACCTTGATACAACTTGTAACATCAATGCGCACCACTTGTAATTAAATGTGTCCGGCGGGCCGCAGAGCGCTCCCCGCCCCGCAATCTGTAATGTTACAGGGAGATAGTATTGTAATGTAATGCTCAAAGTCGAATCTGTAATATTACACGCGAATGCTCCTGGTGAGGGAGCACCTTGATGTTTCATACAAAAGACCCCCAAGATACAGGCAAACGACTAGTTTGGAAGTCATACTCCAAACTGATGTGTCCGAATCGTTTATAAGTACCAATTGATAAATAAATAAAATGAGAATACCTGCACAGGAGAAATGTATGAAACAGCAGATTTTTTTTAATAACTGACGGATCATTTCGTCCCTAGTGAGTTCAAAATCATGCACTAAGTTCATGGTAACAGTTCGTGCATCGAGCTTACACGCTGTATAATTATTATACGTTTAGAAATTTTAAGCAGGTGTTTAGTGAAATTTATCCCTACAGTGCATAGTGTCCCACATATGGGACATACCGAAAAATGTCTTATATTTAAAAAAACGATCCAAGTAGCGTGATCTAGTTTTGACAAGATTAACTATTATGTATTTGAGTTTCGAATTTAGTACCATATATTTTGGATAGATCTGTAGATAAACATTTATTTATGTTTTCTTCAAATCGGTAGGTATTTTGAATGCGATTAACGAGCGGTATAATAATCGCAAAAAAATGATAAAATTAAAATGATAGAATTTTCAGGGTCGAAATAATTAGTAGAGGTAAGTTCATGTTCATATTTGTCATTTTACGTGTAATCTTGTAATTTCATTGTAACTACGTAACACATATTAACATTACAATTCATGATGTGCCATGCACAAAAACATACGTTTCTATTGAGTTATGATTTTTCTAAATATTTTTTCGAGAAATGGCATCATATTTGCAGGCTAATGTATTTTTTTTTATGGCGATAAGAAAAATCATGCACCGTAGGGTTAAAAAAGACAGTCGTTGGTACCTACTACTTTCTGGACAAACGAACAAACGGGTAAGCCTGATAATCTGTAGCCGAGCCTGCCTACTGAGATGCAAGACCACGAGTTATAGTAGCGTTTCTAGCTCTGTCTTTATAGTCCTTTTGTTGGACGGGTAAGCAAAGTGATAAGTGTTTAACTGAAATGTAGAAAGCAAGTGATGTCAATGTGCTCAAAGTGACACTAAAGATGTGCTTAAAAATATAAGCTAAGGAACTTGTCTTCATAAAAATCTGTTTCAAAAAGAGTTGAGAAAATATTTACTGGCTGTACTTGTTTAATGGAGTTGAATGATTTTTATTCCGTCTAGAAAGGCGAGCATAGTTTGGATACTCGTTTTTCAGAGAGCGGAAAATAAACACAACCTTATTGTTTTTTTTTTCGTGACCATGAGGCAGGAAAATTCGAGATAAGAAAGAAAGAAAATTAAAAATAACTGCCAAACTTATTCACCCTTTAACCACTAAAATATTGAAACCCTTTCGGGAACCCATCCACAAAGAAACCTCCATAACCGTTGCTTAACCTTAACAACCGAGATTGCGCAGTTAAAAACTTCATAAAACGCTGGTTATATTGTACAATATAAACAAGTTAAGATTGTGGTGGCTGTACAAGTAACTGTCCTTGTGAGACGGTGGCCTAATGCAATTTGCATGGAGTCGGCAACTTTTAGTCGTAAACAGGGGCTCTCACCACAAACCTTAACGTGTTTTATAAACTTTAAATTGATTCTGTATTTTATTGTTACTTTTTTGTTTCAAAATCTTAGAAAACGGTAACTTGGAACGTTTTAGACAGAACAGTTCACTTTTCTGACGAGAAAGTGAGGTTATGTTTTTCTTCAATGGTTTAAGGCAGTATTTTTAGGTACATATTTACTTTTCTGACAAAAAAGATTCGACACTAAGTAAGCCACGTGTGAGTGCGTACGTAGCCTTATGGTTCAAAGATACGCAAGCACTAACTTTGTTGGAAATAGACGACAACATGCTGAAAATATAAATTTTCGCATAACAATAACCTAGATTTCTCTTAAATTGTATTTCTCTTCTTAAAACTACATTGCGAATTTTCCAAACTCTGAAAGCGAAACTTAATCTAGCAATAAAGAAAGAAATTCTCGTTCGTAATAAAATGATTTAAAAGAAAATCATACACAAAAAATATTCAGAAAACTTTGATCAAATCTATTTGTGGGAGACTTGTAAAAGCACGTCTACGCATTTTATGTAAAAATTAGCAAACAAGTCGTCCTTTGTGTTAGGAAAAGAAATGATTGTAAATCCATGAAAATTGTCTTTGGAGGCGAAATTTATTCCTCCCCTGAGGAGAGTGTGCCACGATTTACAAGCGAGAGCGATGTTCAAATATTAGTATGTAACTATTAAAAGGAGCATAGCTCCCGTAACTTTCTACACTTGGCATGCGGGCATACTTCGCCGCCGAATTACGCGTGCAGCGGGCCACAAATATATTAAATACGTATTTTTACGTGACCCGTGCTCTAGTGACAGACTGCAAAAAACGTAAAAATACGTTGCCCGCATGCCAAGTGTTAAAACGAGAGGTTCACCAATATGTACCTGTCACTGACCTCTAATAAACAAGTAAGCTGGACTAAATATACTATACGAAATGACAGTTGTTTTTTGTGCCGATTCAAAGCGCCCCGCTCGAGCGTCTCAGGAACTAAAATTCAAATAAATAAAGTTGTGAATGTTCCATGTCGATAATGTGTCGATAATTAATTTCTTCAGCCAATGAGCAAATAGAAATTTACTGTCGGCAGAAATTTCTGCAATTTGATTGGCTAAAACAAACTAGCAAATACTAGTTTCTAATTTCAAAACGTAAATATTATTATGTAAGGTTTACTTGTTTTCGGAGTAAGGACCTAACATCGAAATAAAACTTGCCATCTACAATGTACTGGGTACTTTAAGAATTTTCACTTTAATTAAATACTTAATTTCAGATTTCCCATCGACTCAACTATGCAGTTATGGCTGAAGAACATGAAAATGGAAAATTGGAGTCCTAAATCTTATTATCATCTTTGTGGTAAACGTTTCACTGAGGACTGTTTCGTTAAACGTTTTAGGCAATGATATAAATAAAAAAGAAAGTGAAAGTGTTGTTAACCGTCCTTTATTAATGTTTTCCTCTTATACTTTTAAATTTTACGTTGTTTATTTTGTATATTTTAAAATGTGTTATAATTGTCTCTTTTAGTTTTAATTTTATATGTTACTGTAATTGGTTAAACACGACCGTTGTAATTAAATAAATAAATAAATATTTTGACTACATCTTCTGGTTCAAAAGTGGCTAAACTTAATAAATTCTATGTTTCGATGTTCCATTTACGTTAAAATCCGGTATTGATCAAAACAGTTCGTCTTCTAGAGAAGGTGGTTCAATTTCTTTGAAGCTACATTTTTTTATTGTTCGCATGTTTTACGCTTCACAATAAACTTGGTGTTTCTTGGTGGTTATTGATGAGGTGTAGCACTCATAATTCAGAAAGCACACGCATGTTTTCAGCTTCACTATAAACACCAAGTTTACACACTAGACTTCGGGTTTCACATTTACTAAAATTAACGTTGTATAACTGGTGACGAAGAACGGATTTTTTTATCACGTCCAATTATTTGGGCTCGCCAATTATTTAAAATATAATGTTATTTTTTGTGTTTTTTTATTTTACCTTTGTATGCACGCTATCCAAATACCCAATAATGAAAATGGAATCCTTCTCCATTCCACTTGTAATAACTAATTAATTGGTAACATAATGTTACACGGTTCACTTTTGGCATTCAATTTGAATGAATTCGATTGAATTTGTATGGACGCTGTTAGTTGAATGGTTAACTTTTTTGCTAACATGGTTCAATTCATCCAAATTGAACACCAAAAGTGAACCGTGTAGCATTGCTATGCCTATTAAATAAATTTAAAACAATATAGCTCCCGAAGAACGCAACTGCTATTTGATTTACTAGGTTAGAGCGAAGTGGCAACATAATAGCACAATAGTTTTTAGTTCACATTAGCATTTTCAGTTAACCTTTACAGCAATTATACTTAAAAATGAAGCATAAAAATAAATGTGAGTGATATTTTTCTCTTATAATAAATTACTCTTAGTGGTTATAACGATCGATAAAGTTCATAAAAGTATTTTTTTTTATCGAAGGATATGTCCCACCTCTAATATCCACCTCTAATGTTTCGTCGGGTAACTAAAATTGCTGTTTCATAGAAAAGTGCAATATCTACGCGATCAAAACGTTTGGAAAAGCGATTTTTTTTTAATAACTGACGAAAAATTTCAATGCATTTGGATCCAGAATCATGTACTGACAAAAGGCACGTCGATGTTTCTGCTACCCTGTATTTCAACAATCATAATTTAAAAAAATCACAACACTTTAAAATGCCGATTCCTCTTGACTTTTAACACCCCACTAACCTCTCCTCCACTCTAAACTTGGCACCCAAGAAAAAATCGACGCATTAGTGATCCAGACATTAGGTAAACAAAATTAGTCTTCAGTAAACGAATCCCTCCTTGCCTTGTTTATCTTGCCAGTGTAATTACTGAAGCCTGTGAACTGGGATTTAGGAGAAAATGGAATAGTATACATATCTATATATTGCTCTATATATTTATATGTATTTGTTTAGTTCTGTTTGCCTCTGAGTGCATGGAGTCGAGTCTTAAATACGTGCACTAGTTTGAAGTAGCAATTCTGTTTAAAATAAATTTAGTTAATGTTAGATGTGCATTAGAAGTAGGGTAACCATACAAAGGGCTTAGACAAGTGGAAATTACTTTGAAAGCGTTTCGTAGTATTACTACAATGACTTTCTACATGATTTATTCGGAAGTTTATGGGACAAAGGCTGAAATATGATGATGATGTCAAACCAATTAATCATTGACATTTTCACCATGGTTATCACTGATTAAAATCAAAAGTCATATAATCAAAGTAGGCTGAGAAACAGCACTTTTGGAACGTCCTTATTACATAAGACAGTCCCGCAAAACGCCCGCTCTTCACCACTTCCTAGGGCTTTAGCTAGGAAGAAGAATATCATTTCGTCTAGGCACTCAGGTATTGTGGTGCAGGGACTGTATAAGTATGTCCCGGACCCCCGGCTCATGGTGGAAGGAACAGTGGAGTTTTACTCGGTATGAGTCCAACACAACTCTCCGCTCTCCCCAGGCGAAGGGGAATCCATGAGGATTTCCCCACGGAATAAAATATGCAATTTGTTAATTGCCAGATTTATATTTCATATGGAGAAAGGAAAGGCTTTGTAAAAGCTACTTCAGTTTTCATATAAGTTTTTAAAGAGTACTTATTGTTGACATTCACGACACACGGCAGCTCAGAGGACCATTCACCATTCCATAAACATGAAAAATGGCAACTTTTTAAAGTAACAGTTATGTGATCTACTAAATCTCCTAATGCAACCAATGCTAGCACACCACATAAATGCTCTAGTGGTCCACCATTAGTGCACCCACGAACAAAGTTTCATATTATTCCCAGCATTTTATTGCTGTCAACTAGAATTATTTGTTCGCGGGTTTCTGCGATTATGTTCCTATGAAAAATCGTAAATGGGATCGTAAAAATATATAAATGGTTAGATAAAACTGGCTTTAAGGACCTTGGTTAGCAGAAGACGAATAGGTAGTGCTTGCTCTTGTGGTACTAGCATGAGTATTATATGAGTAACGTTGTAAGAGTAGTAGGTAACACTTGTCTAACTTTTAGCTAAAGTCCGGTCGAGAGTATTTAAAACTCCCATTTTTCGGACATCACATTTTTGTTAAAAAATCTGATAGATATAATTATTTAGATGTCAGATTACGTTTTCCGATGAAAAAGGCGAATAAGAGGCGATGTCCGAAAAATGGGTTTGACCGCACTGTAGCGACACTATGGGCCGTCGAGATAATGCATTCCTGACACTTATCAGTGCGATTTGCAGACTGCCAGGTTTTAATAACGCATTCTCTCGACGGCCACACTGTAGTCTAGTTCATTTTGACGAATATATGTGAAACTGTAGGAACATTAACTGTTTAAATTCTTACTTATTTAGTATCCAAATACACAATAGTGGCACAATAACGGTGATGATAACTTTATTACGGAAATTTTTAGATCATAAAAATGCGTCTACTTAGAGGCATTTTTATGATCTAAAAATTTCCGTGTCGAGGTATAGTGGGTATGCACCGTGATGTTCATGGCTAAAGAAAACTGGTGTAAACCAGTAGTACTAACTAAAGAAGACCGCAAGAAGGTATGGTAAAACAAGGAGCTATTTTTATTGGATGGGAAATTATTAAATCACTTCTCCCGCTCTGGGCGGAGTGGGAGGGCGTGTCAGACTTTTACTGAGTAAAACCCACCCGTGTTACTTCAGTTGCCTGTGCCAAGGGCCACGTATCCTGGCTAAATTTTGGTGACCTTTTCGGAAAGGTTTCGTCTATGCAATTATGGACGAAGTTATCTTGACGAATAATTACCGGAGTCATATCATGAAGGACGGGACGGTTGACGTGTGTCGGGCATGCCACCGTCCGGGTGAGTCCATCAGACATGTTATCTCTGGTTGTTTTCGTCTGGCTAACGGTGTGTGTGCAAGTAGCACAGGTAATAACCAAGTAGCCAGGATTGTTCACCAGCAACTTGCTTTGAAATATAAACTTATGGATTATGAGTTACCGTATTACAAGTATGTGCCCGACGCAGTTCTTGAAAATGAACATGTTACGTTGTACTAGGATCGGTCTATTATCAGCATCACTAACAGGACTATTGTCACCAACAAACCTGATATAGTGGGATAGATCGATTAGCGCGCCGCGCAATGATTGTCGATGTTAACATTCCACATAACGGGAACCTCGTGAAAGCTTAGAAAGAAAAAAGAAATCAAATGTCTTGACTTAGCACACGAGGTTTTTAGACATGTGGAATGTGAGTTCGACTATCATTGTACCGATTATCATATCGATCAACATCTATCGAGGCTATCGTTAGGCGATTAGATCGAGGGCCTGGGTCATAAGGCAGTACTCGCATTGTGAGGAGGTTCCTGTCTCTGGATCCCTAACCACCGGTAGCTTGGACCCTGCTCCCCACATCGGCGGATCACTATTTTTATATTTTAATTTTTTTACTAAACCTAATTATTTTTTTTTTATTTTAAGAAATATTTAAAAATTTAATAAAATAAGATAACTATACGAAATATTAATAAATTTTCTTTATTCAAGTAAAAATGACTCATTGTGTTACTAAACTTAAGGACTATATTACATGATTTCATTTAAATTTAAATTTATTTCATCCCATGGGAGATGGCACTGCAGTGATTGATGTATATACAATTGAGCCTGCTAGTGATCATTTTTAGGATGTTGTTGGAGCTGACCCGTACTCTGCGCAGGGATTATGGTATCCTTTTGGTCGGACAAAGATAAAGTGTAGTCGTCGTGTCCCTATATATTTAGCGTTTGTTTATGCTTAAAGAGTTAAGAAGAAAGGATAAATTGAGCAAAATAGTTACTCAAGAAACGGCTAAAGATAGAGAGGTGGACAACAGAAAAGGTGGGATGATGACATCAGGTCATTGGAACAACATGGGGCAGAGAAGCCAGAGAGAGACAGGAATGGAGACGTTTGGAGGAGATCTTTGCCGACTGGCAAACAGACAAAACGTTTATATACAAAACAGAAACTACAAGAGTCCAAAATCATCCGAAGTTTACAGCAAAGTTGAATATCACCACTATCTAAATAATAGTACTGTAGCCATTTCACTCACATAGCAACAACTAATAGTAGGTATATTTTTCGTTTACAAAAAAGACCTTATTTACCTATACCATGCTCAATTCCGCACATCAAAAGGGGACTATTTTCCACGTTCAGTTATGTTTTCGCCTCAAACGATCCAACCCAAAAGCTATTTGCTTTAAATATAGTTCGTACAAACGATGCTTTGTACAAAGGAAAAGGTTTTCCCGAGTTTATGTGGAAAAATACGCACAAAGTCATGCACACATTGGTATTTTTTAAATTCTGATATTGATACCTTTTTATCTAGGTATGGAGTGGTCGTCAGAGAGAATATTGCCCGTCAAATGTAGGAAAAAGAGGAGAATTTTGGGAATTTGACAACAGAAATATGGAGATGTAACATCATTGTTAACTGTAAGGAAGTTTTCAATTAAGAAATTAATACTGAAGAGACCACACAGGCTCCGCCCCCTATTACATGTGACTCAAACATAATTGTCGAAATGTGTGTGTACTAACGGTACATCTGCGCCTAAATTTTTGTTATGTTACCCAAACATCATCATCTGACCTGCCTGTCCTTTCCCAACTATCCAGACTAACCGGATGCAGCTGAATACCAAATACTGGTTGGTTACTGGTTTTGGAGGTCCACAACCCAGTTACTGGGCAATACGATACCCTTTGGTAAGACTGGTTGTCAGACTTTCGGGCTTCCGACGACCCGTAACGACTGTCAAATATCTAAGAATGGCAGCCGGGACGCCGAGGCCGGGAGGGATCCACGGGCCGACCGCGGCAAGCGTGGCTTAACCTGATCGATCTACCCGTGAGGCTGTTATTACTTAGCCACGAGCCCCTCTCTGTAATCAAACCATGCTAGCTAATTTGACAATATTATCTTAAACCTTCGACAAAAATAAAGAGATATTATGTATAAGTAACATTCTATAAAAAACATAGTGTTCCTGTTTTTCCTAATCAAGAAAACCCGTAATAAGCTCAGCATCTGCATACAAATTGTTTTTAAGACCCGTCCACAACTTTAGTTAGTATTATTGATATTCTTTATATGTCTATGTCCTTCAATGAGTAGGTACATTATTGATATTCTCTATGCCTGTATATCCTCCAGTGAGTACGTTCTTGTTGGCCATGTGATCGTTAGAACCCTAATATATACCCGCCTTAACATAAGACTTGAGATACGCTTTTGCATTATGTATGGGGCAAAATATTGGTATAAGCAGTGATTGGATCAGAATATATACTATTTCAAACCTTGTTATAATTGTATAAGGTCCGGTTTAGCTTGTCAATATTGTTTTCTTGTTTTGGAGAACAATAATAATTAAAGTCAAGTCATACCTTATAAGTGTGCTTGTATAAAGTTCTGAGGTTTCGCTGTTATTTTATGATGCTTAGAAATGATTTGTAAGTTATATTTTGTTTTGTATTCGGTTGATATTTCTGACCTATATTTTTCTAATAAACAATATGTGTAAACATATAATATTATTATTTCAATGTTGACAATGATTGTTTTGTAAGCAATTTCGTACGGCAGGCACAATATTAATAAATAGATGATCTACGAGTATGTGGCAGTAAATGAATAACCGACAGAAGATCGCGGGGAATACTTGGATGAGACTCAGACAGACCAGGGAAGCATGGCACAAAATGGAAGAGGTCTATACTCAGAAGTGGCTAGAACAGCCGGTCGATTCTGTAAAAATCTCACCGTGAAATCATAAGTGAAGTGAGCACTTAATAGTGTTAATCCCTAGCGAATGACAGCTCACTCTACGCTGACTTCACCCAAGCTTTCATGGTGAGATGGTTATAGAATCGCACGGCAGGGCTACCAATAATGATGATGATGATGATGAAATTAATGAATAAATAATAGAAGATAGGCCTTAGGAATGGACAAAAATTTGAAGCCTAAGAATTTGAAGTGGTCTTATAACCAAAAGTACAAACATAACACGTACGTACATAGTGACACGTATAAACAAAAGAAAAAAACATTAATATGTTGATTTGAGGTTCTCGGCAAGCCTAACTAAAATGCTGGACACATCTAATTGGACATCAAAGAATTAGAAGAGATAGAAGACAAACCTTTTTCTTGACATCCATATGTAATCAATCAGGCACTATACGTAGTTTTTTTTACCAGAGTATAAAAGCACTTATACTTTGCTTACGCTTAGTTAGGCTTGCCAAAATTCCCAAATCAGCATATTTATTTTTATTTCCAAGCTTCTACGTGTCAGTCATATATTTTCTGTTACGAGAACACTTCAAAATCTTTGCCATACGCTACATTTATATGCTGTGTCTTTTCCTAAGACCTTAGTTTTATATTATTTGATCTTGCACTGTAATATAATTCATCCCTTTATTAATATTGTCCATGTCATACGGAATTGCTTACAAAAACAATCATTGTCAATATTTGAATGACAATATTATATTATCTGTCCTATTGTTTATTAGAAAAATATAGGCTTGTTTTTTTTTATTGCTTGAGAGTTACATTCTATTATACTTGCAACTGGATAATGGGAGTTTTAACGACATAGCTTGCAGAGAAAGCAAGCTGAAGTGGCAGTGGGTAGGCTAAATTTGCCAAAGGACTGATGGCCGGTGGAGCAGAGGATTTCTGGAGTGGAGACCGCGTATCGGCAAGCGTAGTATGGGACGCCCTCCAGCTAGATGGACCAACAATTTTAAAAAGCTGGCTGAAACTGTATGCGGTAGCAGACTTTATGCGAAAGACCAAGGACAGAGTGTTGTGGCGCAGTCTGAGAAAATATTATGACCAGCAGTGGACTGCGATAGGCTGAGTTGATTGATTGATACTCGAAACTGTGTGTGTTATAAAACTGCCCAAAAAATATTAAAAAACTGTTAATCATTTTTTAAAACCTTATAAATTATCACTTTTAAACTCCCAAAGTACTAAACCCAAGCATTCAACCAGCATCAACACCACACCTAATCCGTTTAAGCCTTACACACTATGCTCATACATTTCTAGGTCTTATAATGCCCAGAAAAGTTTTGGGCTAGGGTCCCCTGTCTGGGGCTATATGACAAAAAGACAAATTAAATCGCCCATTATCCAGGCCATCTGGCCGTATACATTAAAGTTTTAGTATGGTATAATCCGAAAAATACTTCAGTTTGAAGCCAAAACTTCGGGCAGTTAGGGAGTTGTCAAAATGTTGATAGTCAAATAAGTATTTGTGTGTAGACGTCAGCAATTCGGTTGTATAATAAATAAATAAATAAATAAAATTCGCAAACTAAACAATAGTTTGCGAATTTTATTTATTTATTTAATACTTCAAGCACATAAATGTACAGAGGCGGACTTAATGCCATAGGCATTTTCTACCAGTCAACCTTTGGGTGATGCAGAGACAAACAGTAGTAGGGGCAATCATGAAAATTGAGGAATCAATATTTTAAATATAATATAATGTCGGGATATTGAGTTGCTAAGCGCAAACATTGGTTAAGTATTTTCCTGGTGTATTATACAATCAAGTGGGTGCCAACTTCGAAAAAATAAATAAATAATAAATAACTGTAGGTAGGTATTACAACGGGGGGGTGGTGACATTGAGGCTGTTTCGTCGTCCGAACAGTCAGGCCCAAAGAGGTGGCACGCGGTGTTCCATGGACGGACTATCGTGGGACCGCCCGTACTTGGAGATGGGACCCACTAGGCATGATGGGCTGATACCAGGCGGGGGCACGGCGAATGTACAAATATCACTCGGGCCCCTGACTCATGGTAGTACCTCGTAGGAAAAATAGAGCTTTAGTCGGTAGGAGTCAGACACAACCCTCCGTTCTCCGAAGAAAAAAAAAAGAAGGTTCTAAAACGCATTCTTGAAGCTTAAGGCAATGGTCATGCGGCAGTGACTTTCATTTCTTGAGATTAATATTTTAATTTCAGAGACACAATAAAAAAAAATCCTTAACAAAATCTCTTTCTTTTTTTCGTTGTAATGTCTTCATAGGTACCCTCCGGCTAGGAAGAACGGGGGGTAATGTCGGACTCCTGCCTATAAAAACCCACTGTTCTACCTGAAACAGTGGGGTTTTAGTCGGGATAGTGAAGGTAGAGAGTTTAGTTTATTTATTTATTAGTTTATTTATTTATTTATTAGTTTATTTATTTTTTATTTTATTAGTTCCCTACCTTGACTATCTCTTCATCATGTGACAAACCTAACTTCCTTTCATAAATAAAAGACCTGGAAAGTTTTAAGTTATCCTCTCTATGTACTAATCTGGCGTCTGAAGGCGAATCGTACACTTTTAGCGTCTTCATTCCGTAGATTGCATTTGAACTCGAGGGAATTCTTGAGATATTCCTTACCTAGACTACTTTACTTCCCCGCACTGTCGACCACATCCTATTAGGTTGAATGTTAGCATTCATCGAAAAGAACGTAGTGGTTCAATTTCGTATATGAGATATCTCTTAGATTCTTTAGATGAACGCTTTAGTAAATTGAGTGTCGAGATTATATTATGCTTTATTAATATTTTAATATGACAGTCCAATAAAATATATTTTTCTCAATTTAATAATTTTGTGTATCACTCGGTGGAGCAGTGGCGGCCCAGTGGTAACTGCCTTGACTTACAAGTTGTAGGTCGTGGGTTCAAACCCAGGCCGGCCTTTCACTTTGAGTAAATAATTTAATCACCACTGCTATGATGGAAAACATCGTCAGGAAAGCGGCATCTCCTAGAACCAAACATTCTAAAACATGTAACATTTACCAACACGCACTAGGCTCGAGTAGTGGGTTACAGCCCACTCTCTTTCGAAGAAAGGAGGCCTGTGTCCCAGCAGTGGAGTTATTATACAACGTGTAACGTTAAATGCGCAAAACCTGAAAATAGTTTGATCAGAATAACGAGCAGAATTAATTGAACCACTTATCAATATAGGTCACAGTTTAAAAAAATCTTCATTAAAAACGTTGCCGTGTCTATTTATTAATAGGTCAAGCAAGCCAATGTCAGCGCGGCTCAGCGGCCCGGTGACGACTCCCCCCTCGGTAAAGCGGCGTCACAGACGCAAGAAACGATCAGAATGGCCAGTAAAACTAAAACAGCACATAAAACCTTTACATTTTTTTTTAATGACTTATTTTCGATCTTAAATAGGTCAATTGAATTAAAAATCCGTCGGGGTGTCTGAGGTTTTGCGCATTTAACGTTACACGTTGTATGCTTATTATACTTGGATACCACTTTACTAACTTGGGAATTGTGTTTATTGCATGGGCTGTATGTCCACGCTTACATAAAACATAACTACCATTTTAATATCAGAACTAAAATCCAGGTTCTTGAATGGGAGAGGAGAGCAAGAAAAACACAGAAACCAACGTGTATGTAGCCAATTTTAATGCTACGCCAAATTTGTTGAACACCGTCAAACGATCCAAAAACCTAACTTGTATAAAGCAATCAGAATTAACAAACAACCTAAAAGTTAACAAGTCAAAAATAGATTTAAAATTAATATAACCGTTTCTAAACAACTTCAACGCTGTTATCCCTTGAGCTCAACAGAAGTTATAACCAGACCAACCATAATGAACTTTGCCAATTTTTACTTTTTAAATCACATGCTCCGAATTTTCTATCAAGCAACTGTCGTAAACAAAACCTAAATACTTCCAATCCCCCCAATTTCCTTATTAATCCCAGCAGTTCGGATCTGAATGAGAGCGGAGAGAGAATGTTTATATAATTACTTGGGACCTTTAAAAGGCAGAGGAACCGATCGAACAATCTTTCACAACTTCAAACAAGTTCGAAGCGAAGTTAAATTGGCTCGAGAACGGATATTTTGTGTGCTCAACCGTATGGGGGTGGAATGTTCGTCGGATGATCTTTATATCGTCGTAAAGGCGAGTAATTGAACTCGAGATACTTTAGGCCTTCGCGCCTTAGAGCTCGAAGAACGAGGGATGCCGTTAAATGGGAGTGTATAGTGATATAGCAGGCCTTCGAGGTGCTCAAAGTGCCTTAGTTTATCCGCGAATGTGGCTGATGATAAAAAGTAATATCGATGATAATGGTTCAAGTCTCCACTTATCTGTAGATATTATTTTTTTAACATCAGCGTTATTTATTTGAAAAATCAACGATAATTGTCATGCAATATTGAGGTCAATTGCATACGTAAAACAGGAAACAGTGTACCGTGTTCACGATTTACTTTCCAATTATGTAAACTAATACGTAGTTTTAGAAAAACAACTTCAATTCTCACATAAAGAGTTCAGTTTGCACTATAAGTTCCAAAATTTTTATGACGATTTCAATAATGTAAAATCAACTTAATTTACACTAAAATAAAGTTGATTTTCATTTGAGTAAGAATAATAATTGAGAACATGGATTTTTATAGAAATTAGCTTTTTTATTTAAAAAAAATAATTGCCTTTTTTAACAAAACCAAAAACTCCACATTTCTGTACTCCTTAAAAAGATACAACTAAATCCCCAACAACATAAACGGACCGTATCTACCGAAAATTACTTTCTTATCCCGTATCGCTTTAAATACGTAACACAACTTTGCGTCTACCAAAGTTAACAGCGCAAGAATTCGGGACAGCCTGCCTGAACTTAGTAAGTGGATTAAAAGTCTGTTGGAATCACCCGGGGGCTATCTGGACTTGTAGGCTAGTCCTTAAAAATTCTAGAACTTGTAGGTAATTTAAAACTGATTGATAGAGAAGATGGCGTAGACAGACTTAAAGATGGTGGTAGAATTAAATTTGTAAACAAAGCAATAGCTGTACCAAATTGATTTATGTAGCAAAAACAGATTTTAAAACTATTTTATCAAAATGTTTTAATGTTATAACGGGAATAGAAAGTAATATTATAACATTGATAGTGTATCTACTAGAATGAAACAAGGTTTTTATAACAGCATTAATATTAAGATGTGAGACACGTACATTTCGCAATTAAACAGATTGAACATGTTTGATTGGATAGGTACAGAAGATATGCCATAACTTTAATTAAGAGAAAGATAAGAGTTTTCATTTATAACGAGAAGCTCCGATCTAAACAAAATATCATCAGAAATGATGGTCGAAATCGAAAAACAGTATCAGCAATACATCTTTTTATCATGTTATGGGAAGGTACATCATATCTTCAGAGCATGTGCTCCAGACCGTATTTCGGCCATGGCTGCCAATCTCAACGTAAACTAGCTTTCGGCGCGGGAGATATCATAGTGCACAAGTGTGTGCGCAGACTCAGATGCCCAGCTCCTACAAACCTGCCTGAAAGAGGTCTTTTGATCGAAAGGTATCGTACATCGACGTTTCCGAGGACGGTTAAACGACACCACGCAGCGAAACACGACGCCGACAACGTTACGTGTATAGTTGTTGAGATGTGTGATCAGGCAGGAAAAATGAAAATTCTAGACTGGAACTGTAAACTGCGTATGTATTCCGAAGAACCAAGAAGCACAAAAAAAAATGTAGGTAGACTTAAAACTAATTCACCGTCACAAAAATACGCCTGATAAAATGTTCATTGCAGTAAGTTGCACGGAGTTATTTTGCACTAATTGCTAAATCTAAACATGCCCCCGGGCGTTGAAAGGCAATCTTTCAACCACAATCTTCATTTAATGGCAGTGGACATATCTTGCTGCATGCACGCCGGATGGTTCCACTCGCAGTTCTAATTTCGGCCACCCGACTGATTCCGTCACGTCCTGGGTAGACTGCTGAGATTCGGCCTAATCGCCATTTCAATGGTGGTAGATTGTCTTCCTTTACTATAACAAGGCGATCAGTCTCTAAGACCGCCTTTGAAGACCTCCATTTTGTCCGCTGCTGCAGTTCAGAGATATATTCTTTATTCCACCTCGACCAGAAGTGTTGACGTAATGCCTCTATTCTCTCATAACGCTTCAAGTGAGTAACAGAACCGGTTTCATATGACGGCACGGGCAAGGATGTGAGTGTGCGTCCTATCAAGAAGTGTCCAGGTGTCAGCGGCAGAAGGTCATTAGGGTCTGATGACAACGGCGTGAGCGGGCGCGAGTTCAGGAGTGCTTCAATTTGAACCAGTGCTGTGTATAGTTCCTCATAAGTTAAATGACAATTTCCCATTACTCTTTTTAAATGAAACTTTACTGATTTTATACCTGCCTCCCAAAGACCACCGAAATGTGGAGCGTAGGGAGGAATAAAAATGAAGTTAATCCCTTCAACGGCCATGTCACCAGATAATGAACTGCTGTTGGCCTTCAAAAATTTGCCGATTTCATTGTAAGCGCCTACAAACGAGGTTCCGTTGTCGGAATATATATGCGTAGGCTTACCTCTGCGAGACATAAAACGTCGAAGTGCTGACAAATAGTTTTGACTGGTTAAGTCACCCACCAACTCAATGTGAACTGCCTTTGTTGTAAAACAAACAAAGAGTACAATGTAAACTTTTACAAGTCTACAACCACGACCTTGTCGAGACGCTGACAGTATAGGTCCAGCGTAATCAACCCCAACACATTCGAATGGATGACCACCGGACGCCACCCGTCGTTCAGGTAAGTTTCCCATAATGGGATTAATGGGTTTAGCTTAATGCGACTGCAAATAACACAACGGTGATAACACAAGTTAGCCAGGTTGCGACCACCTATTGGCCAATAAGTATCTCTTATACAAGCCAATAGCAGTTGTGGTCCAGCATGCATTAGAGTTTTATGTTTAAATTCAAATAATAGTTTAGAAAATCTATGAGTGGACTGTATTACTAACGGATGTTTTTTCTCATAAGAAAATGAAGAATTTTGTAAGCGACCACCTACACGGATTAATTTATTTTTATCTAAAAATACGTTAAGTTTAGTCAATGGACTTCCTTTTGGTAAGCACTGATTTTTTATTAATAATTCATATTCGGGAAATGATTCTATTTGAGAGAGTTTCACAATTAAGTTTAACGCATTTTGTATTTCATCTTCACTAAGATGTAAAGTGGTGGGTGGTTGCTTTTTACAAATATTAATAAATCGTAACATATATGCTACTGTGCGTTTAAGTCGAGAAAGGTTTGAAAAGCGATTAAAATCAATTAAAAATATCGGAGTCTTAGAAGTAGTTAATAAAGAAACCTCAGTTTTAGTTTCAGGTAGCGATTCTACTGCAGTGGTTGGAAAAGAAGGCCATTCGCTTGTATCCCGGTTTAAGAAATTAGGACCCGACCACCATAAATTATTACTCTGAATTTGAATTACATCAATTCCTCGAGATACAAGATCCGCGGGGTTAAGTTGTGTGGGAACATGTCTCCAGGTACAATTATTATCATTAGTTTTTCTAACTATTTCTGCTACACGATTGCGTACGAATGGTTGCAGCTTACTTGGTAACATTTTCAACCACCCTAGCACTACTGTAGAATCACTCCAAAATGTACTACTTTGAATTGGCGCGCCAAGTGACTCAATCACTTTTTCATATAGCCTCACTCCAACCAAGGCGGCGCAGAGCTCGAGCCGAGGAATTGTAGTTGGCTTGATAGGAGCCACTCTACTCTTTGCTGTAAGCAAACGCACCATCATTTCATTATTGGTATTAATACTCCTTACATAGATGCATGCACCATAGGCGGTTTGTGATGCATCACAAAATATGTGTAATTCTATCGCTTTCCAAGAATCACAAAAAACTAAACGTGGGATGCGTAGACTATTTAAAATAAATAACCTATTAACAATAACTTTCCATGTTTTAGCGACATCTGGCGGTAAACAATCATCCCATGATAATTTGTGTAACCAAAGTTTTTGCATTATTACTTTCATTGGAATGATACAAGGAGCTAATAGACCCAGAGGGTCGAATATTTGGGATGTAACTGACAAAACTTCACGCTTTGTTACGTCATTCGATATTGACGTATTATTAATTGAAAAACAGAGCTCATCGGAGTCTGTTAGCCAGTTAAGACCCAAAGTTTTACTTGGCTCATTTGAACCAATGTTTAAGTTTAATGATGGACTTGTGACTTGATCTGATATAACCAGGGTATTGTTGGACTTCCACTTCCTAAGTGGCATACCAGCGGCAGCCAACTCGGCAGTGACTTTCTGGCGAATATTTGTGACGTCAGATATTGTATCCCCACCTGTGAGCAAGTCATCTACATAAAAATCATGGATTATAATATTACTAATCTTTTCATCCTTACAATCTAATCCAACTTGTTTTAAACACCGAGTTGCTAGAAAAGGTGCACTTGCTGTTCCATAAGTCACAGTGTTTAGTTCATAGGTTTTAATAGACTCTGAAGGGTTCTCACGCCACACTATTCTTTGTAAGTGTCTGTCATCAGGGTGTACGATCACTTGCCGATACATTTTTTCTACATCAGCAGAGAGAATGTATTTATGTTTTCTAAATCTAAGAAGTAACGACATCAGGTCGTCTTGAACAACTGGACCTACCATTTGTAAGTTGTTAGATGAAACACCTGAAGTGGTGAGACTGCTGGCATTAAACACTACTCTTAATTTTGTTGTTATGCTATGCTCGCGTAGAACACCGTGGTGTGGAATAAAATATGCCAGTCTTTTTGAATCAACGGAACACTCAGACATGTGTCCTAACGAAAGGTACTCTTTCATGAAATCGCAATAAAGAGTTTTTAAAGCAGGCTGACTTTTAAATCGACGTTCAATCGAAAAGAGACAATGTTTTGCTCTAGCCAGTGAGTCACCTAGAATATGGTGTGATTGTTTGAGTGGTATCCTAACACAAAACCGGCCATCTGCCATTCGAGTGACGGTTTTTACAAAATGTTCTTCACACTTCGCTTCTTCATCAGAATATGAAGATGACTGATTGGGGACTTCTTCCAGTTCCCAGAAACGCGATAAAAGGGTTTGAATGTCATCTCCTGATATGGGGTTGTGAGAAGAACTGACATTGAGCTTTGCAATGTTAACTTTAAGAGCTGATGGTGACCGTGATAAGCGGCCACTATTAAATAACGGACCTGAAACTAGCCAACCTAGTCTAGATTCAAATAATATTGGTTTACCTTCACCTAAGTTGATTTTTTGCCGCCCCAGTAGGTCCCAGAAAACATCTGCCCCTATTATTAGATCCACTGCCGATGGCGTGTGGAAATGAGGATCAGCTAAACAAATATCGCTTGGTATATTTAAATTATTAATGGATAATTTATGACATGGTACTTCATCCGTTATGTTTGGTAAAATAAAACAATAAAGATTAGAAGTGAAGTTTTCACTTAATGATTTCACAGAAACATTGCACATTTTACTAATCTTTGTATTAGAATTGTTAATACCTTGTACAGATTCATTAACTTGTACGGTAGGTAAATTCAATAAACTACATAACTTGTCTGTCATTATGCAAGAAGTACTGCCAGTGTCCAGTATAGCCCGAGCGAGATGTTCGCGGTTATTCTTATCATAAACCTTTATTAATGCAGTAGTCAATAGAACTTGACTTTTACTTTTATTGTTAACATAGGTTGTAGCACGTGCAGATAGTGTCACATTTGTATTGGGTTTCTTTTTAGCTGAGTTAACATCTACAGTAACAGTGCTGTCAGTTTGCGAAGTAGAGGCATTAGACATAGATCTCTGTGACGCACCTGCTACATGGACCAGAGTATTGTGCTTACGCTTACATATTTTGCAACCAAAAGATTTGCAATGATTTGCGTAATGACCAGATCGAAAACAGTTAAAACATACCTTGTATTGAGGAAGAAGTTCAAGCCGTTTTTCGTTGCTGAGACTAAGAAACTGTGGACAGTTGAGTAAGTTATGTTTATCACTACAATGCGGGCATGACACCGGTGAGGAACTGGTATTATTTTTATTTTTCTGTGGTGGTGATTCAGTACTCACCGATATCATGGCTTTATGCTTGTTAGATTTAGAAGTACTAGTATTATTAGCCTGATTGCGAGACAAATCTAGTGTTTCAAGCAAAACTGCACGATTTCTTAAGAATTCCAGAAAGATTTCTAATGTGATTGTTTTATCTTTGTCTAAATGACCTTTTTCTTCCTCCCACTGTCGATAAGTCCTTGAATCTAATTTGTAAGTAACTATGTAAATTATCAACGTATCCCAAAACTTAACTGGCTCACCTAATGATTCTAACGCACGTAAGTTTTTGTTTAACGTATCAATTATGTTTTTTATATTATCTGAGGATTCTTTATTTACCACTTCAATGTTAAATAAGGCTGCTACATGATTTTGAATGAGAAGCCGCTTGTTATCAAACCTTTCACGTAATAAATTCCACGCAATGGAGTAATTATTAGCCGAGAATTCAATAGCCCGTATGACTAAGGCGGCGGTCCCTTCCAAGGATGCTCGGAGGTAATGAAACTTATTTATTTCATCAATTTGGTCATCCAAATGTATTAAGCTTGAAAACGTGTCATGGAACTCTAACCACTTGTCGTACGTTCCGTCAAACTTAGGTAGTTGAATGGTTGGTAGCCTAACCAGCCTATTATTACTAACGCGAGAAAACTTATCTTCATTAACAGTGTCATTGTGTCTGGCTAGTAATTCCTGTGCCCTCGCAACAGCTTTGAAATATGAGGCTTCAAATTCATTACGTTCTAATAACTGTGTACTCATATCCTCAGCTATACATTCCAACCTTAACTGAACGTCGTCATATTGCGAATAAACAAGTTCAATCTTACCGAGGCGTAACTGCAGTTCATTCATCTGGGTTTGCGTTAAGGAATCCTTCTTAAAATCCTCTAAATAATTCGAAAATACTGTTAATCGACCTTTGTAACTTGCTCGTTTTTTAATGAGCTCCTTTTCTTCCTTATCAGACATTCTTTGGGAAGCAGGTAACCAGCCTGAAACGTAACAAGTTTAAATTATAATAAATATAATATTGGTATCGTTGATTACTACAAGAAGAAAACTAAATCTATTGGTCATTACACAAACATCATAATACCATTCAATAAAGTACTAATCTGCTTACATGTCATGGAAAATAACATTAATGTAACTGTCGCTTTTATTATTCACATGAACTTGACTAAAATTAGGTTTAAATGTAACGGAATACAATGCAATGTAGCTATTAGTTGAAAAAGTAAGATTTCTTATGATACCTATTGCAAGATAATAAAGGAAACTGCTTAGTTTAATGGTTAACAATAGTTGAAACCTAGTTTGCTGCTTAATTACCTATAATACAATAGATTTACTGCAAATTATAACGATAATTTGGTAACATGAAAAGAAATCATACATGTGCAAATGAACAAAGAAGTTACATAACAATGTTGTAAGTACTAACCTTTACAATTCCATTAAAAATGTTTAATACTACCTGAATATGAGTAATGGGGTCTGAAATAAACATAAATAGGAACACTGCACTACTGTACTGCACTGTGATGCGCTGTGACCCTTTTGACCTTAGCCAGTTACTCACAAAACTCCAAATGGCAGTATTTTCCGATAAATTTTATATTTCCTGGATTTATCCTTATTCCTGGATCACTTATCCGGCTCGATATGGACCAAATTATGTTGAGATGTGTGATCAGGCAGGAAAAATGAAAATTCTAGACTGGAACTGTAAACTGCGTATGTATTCCGAAGAACCAAGAAGCACAAAAAAAAATGTAGGTAGACTTAAAACTAATTCACCGTCACAAAAATACGCCTGATAAAATGTTCATTGCAGTAAGTTGCACGGAGTTATTTTGCACTAATTGCTAAATCTAAACAATAGTAATAGTTTTATGGTTTTTATTATGTACTAGCTGCGTTCCGCGGTTTCACCCGCATAAGTCTCGATTCTGTAGAAATATCGGGATAAAAAATATTCTGTGTGTTAATCCTGGTTATAAACTATCTGTGTGCCAAATTTCATCAAAATTGGTCCATCCGTTTTAGCATGGAGAAGTAACAAACATACACACACACACTCATAAACTTTCGCCTTTATTTATTTTTGTATAAGATTATTTTGTGTATTTTATCTAGTCTACGGACTTAGTTGCCTGATAATAGCATTATTATAATTATTATTATTTGTCCGATTGGACGGCACGCAATCCAACACGACCGGAGAGAGATCAGGCGCAGGACCAACGGATTAACGTGCTTTCCAAAGCACGGAGATATCACACCGCCAATTTCCAAACTCCGGGCTGTTACTAAAAATTCCTTATTTGAAAGACATTTTGCCTGACACGATAATCGAACCCAGGACTCCATGCTCAGCAGTCACGCTTGCAACCACGAGACCAACGAGGCAATTCTAAACATGAATGTACATGACATTGTTGAAAAGAACGTCCCAATAGAATTGTGCGGAAAGACCGGTCGTATAGAAACTAATATTGTAAGATACGTATATTCTGCCCTCATCCTTACCTTAGGAGTGTTGACCTCGCGCGTAGAGATGCCCATCTTCTCGTGGTGTCGCAGCTGCACCGGGTAGATGATCTGGTAGTAGTGCGCGCCGATGTTCCGCACCAGCTCCTGATTCTGCCGGTACTCGCGTAACAGCCGCTCAACTTCACCTGGAGACAACGAGAAACTTGTGTTCATTATTTATTGGACTAGAAATAAATAAATAAAGCTCTTAGACCGAACTTCGGCCATGGCGCCCAATCTCAGCGGAGACCAGCCTTCGGCGTTGGAGATAATATAGTGTACAAGTGTCTGCGCAGACAGGTGCACTCTCTTTTCCCTCTAACTCTTTTTGCCCAATGGGATGGCAATCCGATTCGACCGCAGAGAGATCAGGCGCAGGACCAACGGCTTAAATTGCTTTCCGCTTTATTTACTGAACTATACCATGTATCAAAATACCTTATTTATTCTCTACGAGTCAACCTAAGGTGGGCGGAGAGATAGTATGAAACTCATGGGTGCGTTATGAAGTTATTGTTTTCAACCAGATTTGTAATAACAAAATTTAGAAAATAAGTTTTGACTTTGAGGCATTATGAAGCACGAAGTTATTTTTAGAAATGATTGATGACTCATTAATGGATGAGAGAGTTGGTGCCAATATACTGTTAGTACTCATAGCACAAGCTCTGCTTAGTTTGGGACTAGATGGCGTTGTGTGAAAGTTGTGGAGTATTATATTATATGTATTACATTATAATATTTTAATTCCCTATCTTATCTTTGACAAACAATAGTAGAAAAATCTATTTAGGTTTTCAGTGCGTATAATTCTCGTCAAAAAACCCGCCATGATATTTTTTTTTTTATCTTTCGTAAAATAATATCTTGTTATATAGAATTCATCCGTGGCCGCCATTTTGAAAAATGGTGGACATTCTGGTATGCCAAGCTCCATATAAAAATCTTCAATCCCCTTCCTCGTTAATGTATTAACTTTAATCTGGAATTCCACCATTCTTCAACAAATTGAACTTCAAATATTGCCACCTCAATTTTGAATACTGAAAGTTAAGTCTATAAAACCAAACCACACCAAAAGAAAACAAAGTTGAAAGTCAACTCAACCTCCAACCGTTACCCTAACCGGCAAAACTTAATTTGCGGCCAAAAATAAAAAGAAAGGCCACCTGCATTCTAAGGTTAAGATCGGCGGCTATAAACGGCGCAACGCTCACGTTTTATGATAGCCTTAAACCCAACAACGGCGGCTAGATTGGAACTCATTTAGCTCATGAGTGCTACTTGCCAACTCGGGTCAACTTGACATTTTATATGAAGCTTGAGATTTTTTGTAGTGAGCTGTGTGTTGAGTTTTTGGGTTTCATTCGATAGAAGTGGCAACTGAATTATGAATGAAAGCAGACAGACTGATGAATACTTGTAAACCATGCTTTAAACAAAATAGAGCTAAGAAAAAAAAGTTTTTTAATCCAATCCATATTTTAATTTAAACTGGTTTAGTAACAAATAACAACATATTATAAACGGTCAAATTAAATTACCTAGCGAAGCTCTGCAGATGTGAAGCGTATGGATATCCGAACATGATAAAACAAAAAGAAATTAATTTGATTTTATTTTTTATTTCAACGTGTTAATCACACTAATATTATAAAGGCGAAAGTTTGTGTGTGTATGTGTGCGTGTTTGTGTGCGTGTTTTTATGTTTCTTACTTCTTCACGCTCAAACGGCTGGACCAATTTTGATGAAATTTGGCACACAGATAGTTTACAACCAGGATTAACACATAGAATACTTTTTATTCCCACGGAAACGAAACTTATGCGAGTAAAACGGCGGGGCACTACTAGTATATCGATACTTATCACGTCTGCAGAGTTTTCCTACTTAACCTAATATGACCCTGTATAAATAATCTGTGGTCTACAATGTTTATGTTCTCGCTATAGCAATATAATAACCAAACGCTTATTTGTCTTTTAATTTTTAATTCACCCGGCGACCTTATCAAACTCCATTTTACTATCATTAAATCCACATTCACCATAATAACCACCTTTGAATATATAAAACATAGTTTCCTGAACTTCACCACCAAAGAAACTCCATCCATCATTTGTATTCGCTGTCATTTGCACAGTCATTGAATGGTCCTCCAGGCACTTTTGAAAAGACGTTTTTGGTTCAAAGAGTACGGATAATGTGCCCGGTGATAATGGACGAATAGCTCAACGACTTGGTTGTGGTCTCACTTTTTGAGGGCTGAACTTAGAGTAGTTTATTTATTTATTAGAACGATCATTTTGAGGAAATAAAATCATCAAATTAGGCGTCCCTAATAACAAGGATTTACCGTTAAATATTTTCAAAACATAAGCTTTGTATTATATTAGTTAAGTGTTTACATACGCACTGAGGTGTCTTGGTTAGCGCATAGCGCTTAGTGACTTAAAATCTTTTCCTACACGGAGAGAAATCTTAGAAAAATTACTGTGCTGTCTCATAATCTGAGTGCATTTGAGTGAAAAATTATTTGGAAAAATTACCATGCTAGCACAGTAAAAATTCTTTTGCTGTCTAGTAAAATTAATTATATATTGGACAAATAGTGATTTTTTCCCAATCTCACTCAGAAAATTTTCTGTAGATGTCACTTGCACTCACTTTACAGTAACGAGCACAGTAATTTTTCTAAGAATTTTCTCTCCGTGTACACGCTAGGCGACTAGCGACGGTGACAAGCGCGGAGTGCGGCCAGTTGTAAAAATTCATGAGCGTTAATTTCGCTACTCGAAGGTGACTCGCTAACCTTAACAATCTTCGGTTCCTATGTCAAATTAAAATAATTTGTCATAATACCCTTTTTTTTTTTCAATATTTCTAAACACCACGCTTAATAAAGCCGTGATGTTTACGTCCCCGAGGGGTCAGACAGAGTTGTACGTAGCTTTAGTACGTACACATATTTAAAAAGTAAATTATAAATATCATTGCATCACATAACAAAGACTGGCTTACCGTTGAACGCAAGCGTAACTTGTAAGTACTCATTTCCAAAGTGCATCTAATGAAACCTATAAACTCTTTCTCCAGCTCCTTATTAAACCTATTCGTCTTCGTTTCAATCTAATTACACTTCTCCTTTATCTCGATCTCTTCGAACTTTCTCGTATCCTAGTACTTCTATACTCCTATCGACACTACCGAACAAAACCTATCATTCAGTTAATTAATATAACACGTCGCGGCATCCCCATAATTAATTATTAGTATATGATTGGCAGTTCTGGGCCAGCCTTTCAATTGGTTCTATTGAGAGCTCACATATACATCTGTGTACTCGTATATGTACATGTTTATGTATACGTATACAGGGTGATGTTTGAGTTGGGGTCTGATTGTTATGAATCAGAGTACAGCACTTACAATGAAGGATCGATTGTGGGGTAGTTTGTGGGTTTATTTATGGTGTTGGTTATATCCATTGTCGTACATAATTTTCCTTAAATCGACATTGACAATAGTGAAAAGAAATATTCATAACATGACTAGCACACTATATCATCGTAGAGAAAAACGCTGTTGTGAAGTCTTTCGTTGCTTATAAGACCGTTAACCAATAACAGTCGATAAACCAAAAATATACAGCATGCTTTTTTTTACCGGCTCCAAATTTATACAGGTTGTTCCACCCATGAATATGAATAACTTTCACTATGGAACCAACTCTGAGATCACGAAAAAAAATTAGCTGTTTCATACATTTTGGTCAAGTAGGTAATGTACTTTTGTATTAAACAGCTGATTTTGTTTTCGTGATTTCAGAGTTGGTCCCATAGTGAACGTTGTTCATATTCATGAGTAGAACACCCTGTAAAAATTTGGAACCTGAAAAAAAAATCATTCAATCATTCGCGTGAAATTTCTTGTTCCCCCGACCCACCTCGTTGTATCGCACCGCCTGCCCGTGCTTCGTACTTCGTATTCGTTTAGGGTTATTTCTTACTTTTTTACCTTTTGATCGGCTCCTACAGGTCCTAACGTGATGTTAAGTAGCTATATGCCTTTCTCAAGCATTAGGCTATCAAACGCAAAAAGATTTTTTCAAATCCGACCGGTAGTTTGACATATTAGCGTGTTCAAACAAACAAACAAACTCTTCAGCATTATTAGTACAGATGATATACGAGTAGGTACTTTCGCTTGCGAACAAACAACTTTTACCACATAATATAATAATAATATACTTATTAAAAAAAAAAAAGTAAAAAAAAAGTTTTCAAAAACAATAAAATGATAAGGTAGTATTTTTTCAACACTATGGCGTTTTAATACAAAGTAGCGTTTGATAAGGAGCAAGGACGGAAAATTCTGATTGTTATTGTTTCTTCTGCTCATATCCTAAAGGAACACACACCCACTACGGTGTTATTTTCACGTAATTTTTCCTCATACGGTGAAATTACAATCATCATTAAAATAAAGTCCTCCAGACCGTATTTCGGCCACGGCGGCCAATCTCAACGGAGACTAGCCTTCGGCGCGGGAGATATTATAGTGCACAAGTGTGCGCGCAGACACAGGTGCACTTCCTCTTCCCTCGCTCTCATAGTCCGATGGGGCGGCAATCCGACACAACCAGAGAGAAATCAGGCGCAGGACCAACGGCTTAACGTGCTGTCCGAGGCACGCGGGTATCACACCGCCATCGTACAAACTCCGGGCTGTTACTAAGAAATTCCTTATGGAAAAACTCAATAACACTTAGCAATCGCGCTTGCGAGCACGACATTACATTACACGACGAGACATTGTTATGGAAAAGTTTTTGAAATACTTTTGATAATTTCTGTTCAGTAGACAACTTAACTTATACCAGGCCTGGGGTCAATAATATAGTTTGTAATAAACTCTATTATAACATCACATCATCTAGCAAAACTTCAAAACTAAACCATGCCAACGTTTCATTACCAAAAAACGCAATTCCGGCCCACCTGAGCTCAGACAAACTCAAAACACGAAACCTCGGAGTCACAGCACAAAACAAAAAGCGTGTTACGCCCGCAAATAATCAGGGCGTGAGTCTCTCGTATACCTATTTCGTAGTGACTGGAATACGCCGACATTGTCATACGCGAATTGGGGCGTACGCAAACGCGGCGTACTACGAGAATATGCCATCTTGATGTTTTGATTTGTAATTAAATTGACGCTGGCTGCTGCACTCGTGTGAGCATGGGAGTATGTTACATATTGTTGGGATTATCTGTGTTCTGTATCATATTGTGAAGAGGATGAGCCTGTTTCATAGTACAAAACGGATAGGTGAAGTTAAGTGGTGACGTTTCATGAAGCTTCTTTATTTATTACAAAGTTTTATTCGGTGTTGTTGTTTTATTTTTTTAGGAAACATGAAAGGATGTTCTTAGAAGAACCAATTATTAATAATAATATATAATAATATTCCACAACTTTCACACAACGCCATCTAGTCCCAGACTAAGCAGAGCTTGTGCTATGAGTACTAGACAACTGATAAACATACATATATATTTCTAAATACATACATATTATAGATAAATTACACCGAGACAAAGAACAAATGATCGTGCTCATCACACAAACATTTGTCCTAGGTGGGAATCGAACCCACGACCTTGAGCATAGCAGTCAGGTCCACTGACCACTAGACCAACAGGCCTGTCAAATATATATGTGACAATCCGCGGCTAAAGGTACCTTGTGGTCGATATGGAGTTATGCATACGCTAGTAATCTGCGATTAATACGCTGTAGATATCAAAAAAGATCAACCTCCTACGATGTTTTGTTACGGAGATATAATTTTTTTTAAATTATATTCGAAATTGTGCAATTTCGAGAAACAGACATTTTAAGTTCAGTCACCTCGAACACTATGTTGCCGTTGTAAGTTAAATAAAAAATAATAACAGGGAAATAAATTTCAGATCTTATGCTTTGCGAAAAAGCAATAAAAAAAAAATCTATATTTCTTGCATAATTTACAAAACATTCAATATCTTCGAAACTATAAACGTCCATAAGGTACCTTTAGCCGCGGATTGTCACATAAATATATTGTTATTAATAACAGTAGCTCTACCATGAGTTGTTATCGAAAACTTACTCGATAGCGTTAAACTCGCTAGCGTAGTAACGTGGATCGAATAGATTTCGATAATGCTTGCACCATGAGTTTTACGGAATCTTACGCCGGCGCTAACGTAAGCTCGATAGATCGTGTCGTCTGTTTCTTTCTTTCTCAGTAATAAGAAGAGAGAACGGCATATATGCTCATAATGTAGTGCTATCGCTTATGTTAAAAATGTGGTGACAGTCAATAATCCGACTAAATAGAAAGGTTGGCGGTTAGTGGACTACTTAAGGTATTTAGTGGTTGTTGAATTTTTATTCCTTAGATGTCACTGATGAGTCATCGAGTGTCGTTTTTAATTTTTAATTTTGTTGACCTCGTGTGGTTGCGGGGTTTTTTAATTAAATCCATTGAAATAAGTTTACAAAAAGACAATAATACAATGAGGACCAGTGTGGCACAATTTTCAGAAACTGCACCAATTTCATCAAGCTAGAAGTTTCACTGTAATTTTGGCATGAAATTCACGTTGTTCATGTCGATGGTCTTCAAATTCAGCGGCCACTAACATATTCCATGCTAAATAAGCTCTTCCAGACAATATTTTGACTCAAAAAACCCAGAAACGTTTATAATTTTAATGTAAACATATATGTTTCACACGACAAAAAGCTAGTGAGTTACGTAACTACTACCGTAAGCGTATTTTTCGATAGCGTCTGTCAAATTAGTGACTCATGGTGCCGCTTTGTATGGCGACAGCTGAAAAACGTTAGTGACTATCGAATAGATTACGTTAGGTTTCTTACTTATCAAAATCTACAGTGCTTATGGTACCAATTTTAATTCATTCAGCGACCGCTAGGGGCGCTGTACAATATTCCATACATATTATTTACGGAGACGCTAGCGAGTTTTGACTGTGCAAACTCATGGCAGAGATAAAACAAAAGATAGAAATAGATATGAAGATAAAACTGCGTTGTTTTTCTTCTTTCAATCAACAAGTTCTTCGAATTCGCTAATATTAATAAGAAATATAGTCCTAAAAACCAGATTATTTCTCGTCGTTTGTTCGTTTTTCGTTTTTCTTAACAAAAGGTCCTTTTTTTGAACAAGAACATAAAATTCTGTCATCCTAAATATATTTCGCTCGAAATCACTCAATTTCCGCCACAGGCTCCAAGCAACCCGCCTTCTAATTTAGCCATGTGACCTAAAAACGAAACTGGCATATTGATACGCAATTCGGTCCACCTTGAATACGAAATCAGTCCCAGGATTAAAGGGGTGTAAAACAAACGAAATTCGTAAACACAACACCCTTTTACATTAAGTCCGAACTAATAGTAAAGTCGGGTAATCCGTAACTTAATTTGGAGCAAACTGTGGTTAAAGAGAGTGCCTAGTACCGTGTTTGTGTTGTCGAATGGTCTGATGTGGGCGTGTCAGAGGATATCATTATTGGGGAAGTTCTTGTAGGGAATCCACCGGTATTGCGCACTAATCTATAGACCAATTTGCGTACTTAAAAATTTTCAAAATCTAAAATATCTTCAATCTGAGCTGGATGAGAGTTGGCGAGAACTGAGCTGAATGTCGTGCAATTGGAGAGGCCTATGTCCAGCAGTGGACTGCTGTAGGCTGATGATGACGATTTTTTCAATATCTGATGAGCATCGATACTGTAAAACCCAAAACCAAACAAATATTGCAGTAAGTTAGAGTGAGAAAACAGATACAAGTAAGTAAAAAGGATAGTCTGTTAATAGGCATTACAAAAATAACTTCAAAGTTGTCAACCGCACGAGGTTCCTCGCTCAAATATGAGATTTGTAGGACGCGCGTCTGGTACTCAGGTACCGAAATGGCACCAACCGCTATGTATCGATAAAGAAACTTTACTTTTGGTAACAGTTTTAAGCCCTCCCTCATTTATAGAATAGAATATAATAGAATACTCTTTATTATGTACACCATATACATTTAAATTACAGACATAAATATAAACATTTTACAAAGGGCGGTCTTATCTCTAAGAGCGATCTTTTAAAGACAACCTTTGGTTCGATTGAAAAGGGAAGGAGAGGCAAATTGTAGGAAGTCTGTGGTGTACCATTTATATACTACGGGAACAATCCTTATCAAATTCTATGACGTATTTTCCTGGACACGTGTAATAAACCCGACAGCTTATAATACCAGCGGGCTCACCAAATTAATAATTTATAGTTCCAAATACAATACGAACTAAAATTCCTAGTAGTACCGTCAACTATGACCGGAAGTAAAACAAAAACCGCCCTTGGTGTTACAAATTAAAGGCGATTGACTGTACACGAGGCTTTAAGATTAAACATTGCATAACTACAACTATCAACAAAATCTTAATCCTCGGAAATGGGTACTTAATTCAAAAATCAACACGGGTCCACGTGTAAGTTCAACATTAAGTTCTAAATGTCAGAGACGATACTCGGCGTGCTTCCAATTAACTTCTCATAGGATTAAATTAAACTTTGAATACTCGAACAGGCGGGTAAATCTTTTGTGAAAGGAACGCGTCGACGTCGCTTCGGCGCGTTTTCCAACACGTGTCGTCGCCGTCTTAGCGACATAATAGAAGAACGGTAGATTTTATGAAGGTTTCAGTGGTAATAAGGAATAAGAAAGTTTTTTTTTTAATTTTTGGTTTTTATACGAAAATAGTAACATCTAGTGTTAATAATGCTACAGAATTTGTTTGTATATTAATACGCGATAGTCTCTGGAACTACTGGCCCAATTGAAGAAGGCTATAAATAGGCTGTTTAACATCACGCTATGATCTTTGGGAGCCGAGCTAAAAGCAAAAAAACTCAGGCAGGTGATGCGATGCAATGAGTTGGGTCGGGGGAACAAGAAATATAACGCGAAAGAAGTCACGGGCAGAAACTAGTAAGGAATAATTTGGTTACGTCCATCATCTGCCCAGCCTTTTCCCAACTATGTTGGGGTCGGCTCCAAGTTGAACTGGATGTAGCTGAATACTAGTATTTTACATGGAGCGACTGCCTGTCTGATCTTTACAACCCAGTTAGATACTAGGTAATACGATACCCCTTGCTAAGACTGGCTGTCAGATTTTCGGGCTTCTGAAAACCCGTAACGACTGTCAAAGATCTACAAATAATATAAGGGAGCATTGATGGTTCAAACTCTCGTTATGTGCTGAATTCATGGTTACAGTTTGCGCGTCGACCCTGCATAGTCCTCCATACCGATTTCAATAATGAAATTGAAAATTATTATTTCCTAGCATGTGTACTAATATAATATTTAGAGCAAACCGAGTTTAGTAATTAAGGGGGGCTTGTGGCTAAGTAATAATAGCCGTACGGGTCGATCGATCAGGTTAAGCTACGCGTGCCGCGGTTGGTTCATGGATGGGTGACCATCTTCATATACCAAGACCCCTCCGTGCCTCGGAAAGCACGTTAAGCCGTTGGTCCCGGCAGTCATACGTGCATCTTTGACAGCAGTTACGGGCCGTCAGTAACCCGAAAGTCTGACAGCCAGTCTTACCAAGGGGTATCGTATTACCCAGTAACTAGGATGTGGAGGTTAGGCAGATGATGAGCAAACCGAATTTAGTATATCTATATATCTTCTATACAAATAAATAAAATTGAAGTGTCTGTTTTTAATGTCAAAATGTACAAAAACAACACTATTACAAAAAAAAAAATTACGTGTTTTCTTTCTGTTTGTCTGTTTGTCCCAGCTAATCTCCAAAACAGCTGAACCGATTTTGAAGGGACTTTCATTGGCAGATAACTGATGCTTTACGGATAACCCAGGCTACTCTATTTTAGAAAAATAATTAGGTTTCTGCGCAAGAAAATAAAACCCATGAAATTCAATATGCACGCGAACGAAGTCACGGGCACAACTAGTTCATAATAAGCTTGTTAACGAGAAACAGTATTACTAAAATTGACTGAAAATTCTAAAGGAAACCATCGAAATACAGATTCATAATCCGCCCGCCGTGCAAAGATGAAATTAAGCGCCCGAACTAAATGATATTCTCACCGAAACTATACAAACTTCTTCGCTAAAGAAGTAATATCATAATTGAAACTAAACTGAGCTAATTAGCCTACTAGTATGGAAATAATTAGTGAAGACAGCGCACAAGCGCGAGGCGTCAGAAAGGCGTGGGCGAGGCGAACGCGAGGCGGCGTGAGCCCTACCTTTATTAGTTTTAAATGAAAGTGTTTATTGGAAACGTTTATATGTTTGAGTTTATGGAGTGTAGGTTAAGTTCAGGATCTAAAATTTAAATTGAGAACTGTGTAGATATTATCGTGTGTTCTTTTAAAATTATCTTATTATTTTTTCTTAAAAATAATCAGGTACATAATTAATTGTAAATGTGACAAATGGAGGGATGTGTCAAAATTGTTTCTTTTTTCTATAAACATGCTGCTGCTCAATCCTGATTAGAGCGCGAATCTCCCCTACTAACAAACGAACGAATTTTTTCATATCTACACAACACACACGTTAATGGAAAACATAATTTTCACCCACATCGCACACAGCCCTCGTAACACGAAATGTGTCTAAAAACTAACAAGTCAGCGTACAACAAAAACCCCTTACGCGACTTAATTAACTTTAAACAGATGGAGCCGAAAACATGTACATTTACCCTAAATCTTTGCCATGTAACCACGACCAGATTACGGAGACCCCTTGAACCGCAATGTGTTCCTGATTTTCGCAGGATTTTTATATGTGTTAGGGGGGAGGTGAAGGCCTACTTAATTTGGTTGATTTGTCGGTGTGTTTGTGAACTTAAAACGGGTGTTGGTTAGCTATGATGTATTGCTTAATTAAAGATAAGCGGTGAAACAAAACGTTATTGCGGCACTGGTGCGGTATCGATGCGGCTTGAGGGTGAGCTGAGGTGATGACACAGTTGAAGATTGAAAAGTCAATAGATTGATGATGTATCTGATGGTCATCTCCTAAGCCAACACGGGAACGGTTGACGGACACTTCAAAAAAGAAATCATACTATCTTAGAGTAAAAACGAATACTTTGAAGGAAAAATCTCGTCATCAGATTTCAAACGACTTTGCGAAACTGGCTGGAAAGGTCACAAAGATGAATTTCATGAGTGGTTTAGTGGGTGTAAGGAAAGAGTTTTATACTATTTTTTTATGTATGAAAACACGTGTTTAAATGACAATGACCTGAGGTAGTTCCATCATCATTTGCCTAGCCTTTTCCTAAATATGGTGGGGTTGGCTTCCAATCCAACCAGATACAGCTGAGTACCAGTATTTTACATGGAGCGCCTGCCTATCTGTCCTCCAGACGAAGTTCTATCTATGACCAAAAAAAAACTTCAGTGCTTAAGGGTTTTTAAATTTTCAAAAGTGAAACATGTACACCTATCCATAAATAATGAATGCGCCAACAAACAACCATAATTAATCATTCAATAGCCGTATCACATATTAATTAAAACGGCAGCCATGCTCAACAATATTCGCCAATAGCAAGCGCACATGAAGGAATAGATTCTAAAGCCATTGTGTGATCACATTGTGTTGGAAGTTTATTTTAAAAGTTAATATAATATGTTGATGACATTGTTAGATTAATTTCTGCTTTGTTTAAGTTTTTGGTTGATTAATTGGTTCTTTTCTGTTGATGGGGAAAATTAATCGTAAGTCTTGCTCGTATATAATCAGGTTATAATATTCCCACTGTTGGGGCACAAGCCTCCTCTCTGCGAGAGGGAGTGGGCTAATAATTTACCACGCAGGCCCAGTGCGGGTTGGTCGTCAGTGTTGTCTGCGTGCAAAATATGACATAGTGTTGACAAGGCTTGAGTTATGTATTTCATTTGTAATTGCTGAGATTAGTAGTTTGTGTAATGAGCGTTATTGAAAGCCATTTTCTTTACATACGAAAATTACATATATGTTTATGTTTTCGAGGTATTTTAGCAATGTTGACATATTTAAGTTTTAATAGTATAATAGAACAACTTTTGATGACAGGCCTACTTTACGGTAAATATAGTCACCGCCCCACAAGTGTCCCGTCACAGATCATCTGCAATACTGCAGGTAGTTGCCTTCCCCATCTTCTAATTATACACTCGAAGTCAAAGCAATTAATTTAAATTAAATCATTTACTGGCACTTTTAACTGTCAAGAAGTCGGTCAGTCAGAAATATGAAGCTAGTGCCCATTTTAAAGCATAGGAGCTACCTATGGAGAAGAATGGGCAAAAAATTACACCCTTTTAAACAAATCAATTTTCTTCACAAATAAAACAATACTATGAACACCTCAAGGCTCATCTGCAATACTCGAGGCACCGCAGGTGTGTTCATTCCCTTTAACAATACAAATAAATATGGTCAAGCCGTTTGGGGTTGACAGACTGGGGCCATGCGCTCCGAGTGCCTAATTCATTCTTCGAAATATCGCCAAGCGGTTAGTCGGCTCTATACGCGACCAGAGGGCTGGATTATTTTTTGCTCAAAGAATCAGCATCGCCATACAACGGGGCCATGCTGCCAGCGTTTTGGGCACTTTTCTAGTTGACAGCGATGCGGACGAATTTTTTGATGCCCTATGATTCTTCCCCATTTTATTTTTTTTATATACATGCACATATTATTATTTATTATTTTAAGTCTACAAGCTAATATTATGTAAATATTATCTTGTTTGAAAATAAAAATACCTATTCGGGATGGTGTAAAAAATTAATAATACAAATAAACGAATTTTCTTTACAATTTCAACAACTCAAGGAGTACCTTCCAGCTGTCTTATCTATCACCTCACGTATCCCGTAATTAAACTCCTACTTATTACGAACTCAAATTGCTAAACAGTAACAATTGTATTCAAGTTTAGAGCATTTACCATCACCGTCACCGTTTAATGACTCTGCTATATGACGTCACATAATCACCGCTCTTGAACAATGTAACGACTGTTTTGTACTGAAGTGCTTAGCTGCTGTAATTTTAATTAATTATAATGAGTCGCTGGTGACCTGGTTTATGGGAAATTGTCGAGTCAGAGCCTTTTTGTGTGGTTGTGGTGGGTTTTGGTTGGTAATGGTAGTGGTGTATGGGATTGTGAGTAATGATCGAGACTAGGATTTAAAACGTGGGAGTTATAAATATTTTTCAGTCAAAATCTTTATTTGCAGTGCGCTAATCTTTATATTGTTTTACTTACCTTATCGAATTAACTTTTATTTTCTTTATTTAATTAGATTTAAATTTACATTTACATAAGTTAAAACTGTACTGTATTGATTAGAGAATAAAGGCTTTTATTATTTATTAAATCTTTATTTGCAATAAGCAAATAAAATTTTTGAAGAATCAAACGGAGAGTGTAGAAATCGTAACACGTGGCGTTCTGCCTACCCCGACTGGGAAAAAGCGTCAGTTTATGAAAGTACTTATACAATGAAAATCATCCTCATGATTATATGTATGCATTACAAAAATATCCTACTGGAGCTTCCTCAAAGTAAACTGTTATTTAAAAACCAAAAGTAAAATCCTATTTTTGACAAAGAAATTAATCCAAAAATTCCATCTCAAAAATCCTTATAAAATAGTATTGCAATTTATTGTAATAGGCACATTGTATAGCACGACAGCTTTAAACCGAACGCATTACCATACTTCTGACATACTTTCATGGGTTTCCATTATCATCTCTCGCTTGCACGGCTTTTGACAACGGCAAAGAGTTTTACGCGACTACGACGGATCCAAAATGGGGTAATGATTTTAAATGTACACATTATTCGTATATGGTTTGAACGAACGTTATGTTTCTCTATACTAAACTGTATGTAAAAGAAGAAAACAGAGGCTGAAGGAAGTGCAACTTTTCTTCTGGAATTGAAAATATTAGAAACTATTATTAATGAATGAAAATGTGTTTATTTGACATAATATCATAAGTATATATATATCTACACACAATATAAATAACAAAGAAAAAAAAAAAGAAAAAAAATGTGTGCCTCCCTACTACGCCAAATATGGCCCTATTTGGCGCAGTAGTGAGGCACACATTTTTTTTATTATTTTTTTATTTTTTTTATTTATTTAGCAAAATGCCAGAAAACTAGTGCCTGGCGCTGGTCTTCAACTAGAATTGAATTGCAGTTAATGTTTATAATCGTATGTAAGTAGATAAACAATAGATACGTCTTCCAAAGCTTCCACAAATGAGATAAATTAAATTGCAAGATTTAACAGGGCCTAAATTATCATACTGGGTTTGAACCAAATATTTATTTATTATTTAATACTTTAAGCTTTAATGCCGTAGGCATTTTGTACCAGTTAACCTTTGGGTGAAGCAGAGACAAACAATGATAGGTGCAATATCACAATCAGGGATCTAGAGATGCTATGTCGTGCCACTGGATGGTGTTCCCACGATCTGCATTAGACGACGACATCGTCCGCACAACATCGTTTTGGCCGATTGAAAGCTCTCGCCTCGATTTTTATCCCTGACAAAAAGGGGTCGAACCGACTTTAATTTTTCCTTTAATTAGTAAAGAGACACCATCAATTGAAACAAAACTCCAAAAATAATTTAACAGTTCATTCTATGTTAAGCAAACAGTTCCAAACTCCCACTTCCCGACTAATTTATAACCAGACCGCCACAGATTCACGTAAACCTAATCGCTAAGAGTTACAGGACAGTTTGACGACATCTACTAGGGTATTAAACCAGTAAGGCAACCGTAAAACCACTAGATTGAACCAAACGTTTCGCACAAAAGCTGAGCGCATGAATCGTCGAGGTCTGGTCTGAGTTACAGCGGCATAAACGTTGCATCCATTTTTATGGTCGATAGTGGAATGCTATTGAGTCCTATAAAACAAATGCATCTTTGGCCAGTTACATTTTATTTCTCAACTGGGATGCTGTGATGTAAAGGAAAGTAGTGGTACAAGGATTTTGTGGAATTTGTTGAAGTAAGGGCTGGGACTTATAAGACGATGCAAAATGTAAAATGTATGTGCTGCATTTGTATTTTTATTTAATGTTACAAAGACTTGGGATTCTTCGGTCTGTTCGCCTGTGACAGTAGTAGCGATTAGCTGGTAGAAGAACCAGTATATTCTTACTCAGATTTTCAAGCAAAAAAACTTATCAAGTTTCTCTAAAACAGGGAAGTATGATGTTAAACAAACAAGTTTATGTCTGGACTTTAAAAGAGACTGTGACCTCTGGGTTTGTTTCGGCCTTTGTTCTCAGAGCAGTTAGATAAGAAACGCCGACCGCATCTAGTTTTAAAAAAATGATTGACGTGTTAAATTGTTTATAAAAACCTACTTACAGAAATAAAAACAAAAACCTGCCGGTCGTTTCAGTAAAAATCTCACCGTGAAATCATAAGTGAAGGCAGCTTGAAGTGAGCAGTGTCAATAGTGTTAATCCCTAATGACAGCTCCCTTCCCGCTCATTTCACCAAGTTCTCACGGTGAGATTTTTACAGAATAGCACTGCTGGAGTGGATTTGAACAGCCCAAACTTTTGGCAATACAAGCGTGAGGGTGTCAATGACCAGAAGGATGACAACGATGAAAGCCTCACTATCCATTTCCAAATTATGTACCTACATTCCTACTCACCACGACCCCCCCCCCGCTCCCCGTACCCGCTTCAACGCGCGCTCAACCCTGTAACGCCCGAAGCAGCGCGCAGATGATGCGTGCATTATGCATGGGGCTGCATTTAGCGATAGGGCCTGTGGTCCTACCTACATATGTATATACGTATATTGTTATTCATGTAAGCGTGCTGCGTTCGAAGCAAGCATTGTAAGGTGCGCGGCGCTGGAATTTTGTGCAGGAATTGCACCTTAATTTTGGTTTGAATTGCGTTGGGGTTAGCTGGTTTTTGTGACGTTTGGGGCAGAAAGAAACTTGAATATTGCTGGCAATGTTATGTAAAAAGTCGCGGAAGAGACACAAAGTATTGAATTAAGAATTTGGTGCTTGGTGAATAATGTTTTATATGTTGTTTAAAAAAACTATAAAATTAAGATAGTTTTCTTTTCGAAAATAACATCCCAAGAAAGATGTTCGAATAATTCTTATCTATTCATAAATACATTAAAATTTTTTTTCATGTCTATCTGTGTGACCGCGTTGTTCTCCTAAACTACGCAATGCATTCTGATGCGATTTTCGTTTAGAGAATTTACTCCGGAAGGTTTATTACCTATAACATGGAAATATTAAACTTACATAATAAACAAATCTCGAAGTCGAAAACGATAGAAGCAAGTCATAAAAAAACAAGATAATATTCTAGTGAATACCTAGGTAAAAACAATTATTTAACAAAATGATAATAATATTTAAATGAATGAACTATTTAAAAAATTAGAATAAAATCAAACTCATTTTCCTTTAAACACGATGGACAGTTATCCCCTTCAACCCTCAAGTCCTTTGCACTAACTTATAAAGCATGCTAAGCGAACGTCTTTTCCTAACGTAAAGATTAAAAAGCTAGCTCGAGTTCGTGTGACTTCGTGTAAGTTCGTACGAGACATTGAATGGCTCTCCAACTTGCTTCTACTCACAGCTTCAACTCTATTTAAAGTTGAAATTGTTGCGTGGCATTGACGTGACCGTTGCAAAGGTTAAATTAATACAATGTTTGTACTTGAATTCCTGTTCTGACGGTTGAGAATTCGAGGAAGCTTAAGGAGTTGTTTGTCTGTTATTTCTGTGTGGATCTTCTAGTCATGAGAATGTTGAGATTAGGTTAGTTAAAGGCAAGCAATTCATCGTTAGACAGGGTGCTATAGTGGATGGCGAACCTACATTATCAAAATAGACTTAATAATGAAATAGTGAGCTGGTTCGCACGGTTTTTGCGATTTGAAAAAAAAAAAAAATTTTATTATTGCATTAAAGAGTAGTAGTTGTCAAGTAGTAGGACAGTATGTGTAAAAAAATACCTAAACCTTCTGGTGAAAAACAGCTCCTTCTCTAAACTATGGTGAAAAATGCATCAAAATCCGTAGCGTAGTTTAAAACGAAAACGCAGTCACACACAGGCAGACACGAAAAGCTACTTATTTAATAATAATAATATGTACAGATGCTATTCCAGAATTTGCCGACCTACATAATAAGGAAATATTTTGCTTTTTCTGTTAAAAATGTTAACTCTTGTTTACATAATAATGTATAATGGCATGATCGTAAATAACAAATAAAAAACTCTTAACTAACTAGAATGCGACCATGAAAGTTTTGTTCACCAAAAATTTTGTTGATCCCGACACAGCGATTAAAAGTTGGACGTTATGGTCCAGAAGTCAAACTCGAGTGACCTCTCGCGAAATATATAATCCCTGTTGGAGTACTACTTTGTGTGTTCGCTTCATATTTTGCACGAAATAAACAAAAACGTAATAAATTATCCATGCAGTAGTGAATTATTTTTGATATTGTTCAAGTATACAAAGCGACCAACCAACCATATCAACCAACCCGACCACCAATCATAGTATGGTAATGCCTCTAAATTTTGTTTGATTAGTTTTGTGAGCTGGGCATGAAGTTTGACTGTCAATGTGGAAGTCCATTTTTGTCAAATTTTCACACACTGACTTATTCCTTGTTAAGATTTTAGGAAAATCGAATAACGGTGGAGTTTCTTGTCTATTCTTCTCCATACGAAACTATCTTTTGGAAGGGGCGAATAGAATCAATTCTATTTTATTCTCAATTTTGACGTTCAAAAGTGCAATTTACTAAATATTTAAAATAAATACTTTGACTTTGATATTTCCGAATGAACGTGGTAGGCAAAAATAAGTTCCTTTCCATGCCAGCCTGCCGTGTTGTTCCTTTCTCAATCTCAGTATATTTCAAATTCAAATAGTTTTAGAGAAAATAGCTTATGAAAGACGCACGAAGATGGGTATCCCCCATGACCAATAAGTATTCTGTTCTGCTCATTTTTACAAGTAAGGCTACGTTCACACGGATGTAAAGATATCGCGGCGGGATTTTATAGCGCCCTGGATTTTCAACTCTTGGTGTTGATCCGAGCATTGAAAATCCAACAGACCGCACCCCAACGCGTCAAAAAACATACTGTTGGATTTTCAATTCTCGTGTTTCCACAGAAGCGGAACTGGGCGAAGCGGAGCAGAGACGTGCAGGAATCGACTAATCAGAATGGTTGAAATCCTCATCGCGTCACTCGTCTCGTCTGTGATTGGACGATTCCTACACGTCTCCGCTCCGCTCCGCCCAGCTCCGCTTCTGTGGAAACGCACTTAAGGGTGCGTTTAATATATAATGCAATAGTTTGAAATAAAGCGCGCGAAAAAAAAATCACCAGGAACCTGGGCTAAAACGTACAGTTGGGAATCAAAACATAATAAAAAAACAACAAACTAATCGTTTCCAAACTGAATGAATTAAACAATACATTTAAATACCCTTCGTGTAAGTACCATCTAACCCAGGATCTCTTCAGGAGTTTTAGTAAATACCCTTCGTGAAAGTACCATCTAACCCAGGATCTCTTCAGGAGTTTTAGTCGCTTGCAGGGCTGTAACAAAGTGATCGGTCAAGGGCCTACTTTCGCTGCAACGCTTTGTGAACCCCCACTTGTATTGCCAAGTTATGTGGGACAAATTGAGTGGTTTGCTAATATGTAGATTCCAGGTTTTAAGAACGGGAATAAAGGATATTTTTGGGCTTGAAGATTTAGAACATCATTTTTTAGCGGAGGATTGCCACTTAATATAGAATGGATCAATTTTTTACAAGGTAATTTTTTCATTTACATTCTTCGTTAACAATATAAGATTAATTTAAAGAATTTTCTTGTGTCATCATAAAAAAATAACCTAGTGTAAATTATCACACTTAATACTATTTTAGGGAATTATTGTTTAATTGTTTTATTTAAAAGAGTGCCCGCGGAGCTTCTAGCCCATTCTTCTCCATAGGTAACTACTACGCTTTGAAATGGGCAACGCGCTCCATCTTCCTGACCGACCGACCCCTTGACAGTTGAAAAGTGCCTGTAATTGGTTTATTTGAAATAAATGCCTTGAGTTTGAGTTTGATAATGCTAGTGGTACATGTAGTATGCCAGTTTTTTTTTTACTAAAGAGTAGGTTTAATAAAAGTAAAAAAGTTTATAGTCAGTATAAAAGAACAAACCTTACATAAAAATCCCAACAATCCTGTGATGTGTAATAGGTAGGTGTAATAGGTAATAGGTAGGTAATACGGGCTGGTGTCCGCAACTCCACGCCAGTGCGCGTATTTTGCGTACAAGGTGATGATGATGTGTGTGTAATGATACATATAAAAAAATACGGTGGTTATAAATACCTGTGTACGCTATGCTGTTGTTTGAGCTAGATTCACACTGACCTCCGTACTAGTGAAAACTGTATCACAACAGGTCAGTCTTCGTCGTTCACAAACACTCACACACTTCTAAACAATTACAGAAAGATTTTACTTGACCGCTAAATAAAATAAAACACTGATTTCAGAGTATGGCTATAAGAATGCAAATATTTAGTGGGTATTGTTTGATCATTTGCTGATTTGATGACAAAAATAATGAGGGTAAGTATAAAATATTAAAAGTACAAGCAAAAATTTCGGACAAAAAAGTTTGGATCTTCCGGTTATGTACTTATATAACATCAAAAATCAAAAAAAAAAAAATATCGTATCAGTAATGACTAAAACAATAAAAACAATTAAAACAAATAAAAAACATAAGGAGAAAAAAAAATGGTCTGTGAGTGTGAAATGTAGGTTAGTGAATGCGTGTGTAGGTATGTGTGCAAAGAATGAGAATGTGTACTCGTATCATCAAAATATGTATTCCTGTGAATGTTTTAAGATATTGCACTCTTTAAAACTTTTCTGACGGAATTAAAATTTAACTTACAAAACAAAATAAGAGCCCCACAATACCCAGCACGTCAGCAAACATAAATCCCCAATTCCAGCATATGCACATACGAAACAATGGAAAGATACCAATTAGACCTTAACAAAGAAAACGTTTACGTAACGTAACATGCCGCGTTCCGCGAAACGCGCGCGTTTGCGTTAAGCGTCGATTTATATGCGGGGAAGAGGCGATGCGCTGCGAATTACGACGTCGGAATCGGTTATGTTACGAATAAACTTTAACGACTAAGCTCCTTGTGGTGAGCGTAATAATTCTGAGTGATGTTTGGATTGTGGATAGTATGTGGCGGTCCTTATGTCAGTTTCCCAATACGTCTTTATCCGAATTGTGTTATTTGTAAACATTTTCCTTCGCTGTATGGTTTCCTTGAATAAAATGGAATGGTTGATGATTTGGAACATAAAGACCAGTTTTCTCGCGATGTCTATTGCAATCTAAATAAATATAACTAGCGAATTATATGTGTCGTGCGATTCTGTAACCATCTCACCGTGAAAGCTTGGGTGAAGTGAGCGTGGAGTGAGCTTTCATTCGCGAGGGATTAACACTATTAAGTGATCACTTCACTTATGATTTCACGGTGAGATTTTTACAGAATCGACCGGCTGAACAAGAAAATTTACTTTCCAACACGCGTAGCACGACCACCATAGAAACGTCGTCATATTTCTAAAGAAATCTGTGATTTTGTCTATTCTATCTGTTATTATTCATTTTTAAAACCCAACTGTATTTTCATCTCTGGAATCTGGAACGCTGTCGTCTCCCTCTTGGAGATGGGCGTTAATAGTTGCGAGACAGTTTTGTAACTAATAATAATGCTAATAATATAATAATAATAATGTAGCTATTTACATACGAAATCAATTTGTAAAATGTATTTTTGTTCGTATAAAATTATGATATAAAGATTATTATTAGCTGTCATTTTGTCACAAAACCCGTTTCTATGGTCATGCTACACGTGCAGGTAGTAGACCCGTCATCTGGTGTTAAGAAAGCAGATAATACAAGTTTTAAGCCACGATGACTCCAATTCGACAGGCCTGTTAGTCTAGTGGTCAGTGCCCTGACTGCTATACGCAAGGTCGTGGGTTCGATTCCCACTCAGGACAAATGTTTGTGTGATGAGCACGATCATTTGTTCTGTGTCTGGGTGTAATTTATCTATAATATGTATGTATTTAGAAATATATATGTATGTTTATCAGTTATCTAGTACTCATAGCACAAGCTCTGCTTAGTTTGGGACTAGATGGCGTTGTGTGAAAGTTGTGGAATATAATATAATATAATTGTGGAATATAATATAATTAAGATAACATCACAACTGAATTCTCCAAAGCACTTAGTCAGTGGCGAGACATACCTTATAGTGGGTAAACCCACTTTTTTTCTAAATACCAAATGTCACCTTCATTTTGACTTTAATAAAATTACAAGGTTTCAAGGGGCTTATTTATAAGAGTTGCTTAAAGCTAAGTAACGATTTACGTCTGCTTAGCGGTTGATTTTTCTGCAGTGTTTGTGTCTCTTTGCTTTAAGCAAAGTTTATAAATAAACCCATTAATGTTATTTTCAATGAAATGATCTTACAGCAACTTTAACCTATATTTTTTTATTTATTAAACATTTTGTAGACTTAGCAAGACCTTCTGGAATATATTTTATATTTCCAAATGCCAACCAAACGTTCAACGACGACGATTAAAAACCACCCTAATAAGACCCTGTCATGTTCAACAAACAAGAGAATTTTCACCAACCCTCGGGTGTAGCGTGCAAATCAATTCGGACCCTGTTGTGATGAAGCTAAGGTCGTTAATCGTGTACACACATGACGGGGTATTAGCATCTCAATAGCGGGGCGCACGTAATCAATAAATTCAAACGCTTCGTGATTTCAACGGTGAATAGTTTGTGGTAGCACTGTTAGCGGTTTTTGGTTTTACGAAATCAAACTCAAAGCATTTATTTCTATTAACCCATTTATAGGCACTTTTGAATTGTCAAGGAGTCGTTCAGGCAGAAAGATGAAGCTAGTTGCCAATTACAAGAGCCCTATGCTATGTTATGCTATGGCAAGAAACCCCACTGACACTTATAAATCATAATATTTTGAGAAAATATTGGTTAGGCATCATCATGTTCAAATTAAAGGTACAGATTGTGAGAATCATGTAGAAAAACTTGCACATTAAAAGCGTCCAAGGAAAAAAGTGAAAAAAAAAAAAAACAACAATTCCAATATAAAATTAGCCGTGGCAGCTAAGAGATAACACGTCCCAACTGACGGCATCCGTTCACGAATATGACGCATGGATAAGTACCATTTAGCTCAACCATTTTAAAGGGAACTGAATGATCCAACACGTGCGCCATTTCAGGGTGGAAAATGTTAATTACGACTTACAGAATAGAATAGAACAAAAATATTTCAGGCGGGAGTCCATAGGGTTTGTAACAATTTTACTTATGACCACTACTTTTTTTAATAAGAAGCAAATTTTTAGGTAATTGGTAAAAGGGCATCGCGACAACAATTACGGTTCAAAACAGTGATGAGTTTGATGTTAGTTAAATCAAATGACAACCATAATTAATTTTGTATTTTTATTAATTCAGTTAAAAAATAAATGCCCTAATCAGTAGCATAATTTTTAGATTTTTTTTTTTACTTGATTGAATAATTGCCTTTATCATCCTTACATTTTTTTTTTTTTTTTTTTGGGTGGGAAATTATCAAATAACTTCTCCCGTTCTGGGCGGAACGGGAGGGTGTGTCAGACTTTTACTGACTAAAACCCACCCGTGTTCCTTCAGTTGCCTGTGCCAAGGGCCACGGTAACTCTTTCGAACAACCCGCGACCCTGGCAAGCATCGGCCCCAGTGGGCCCCGTCACTGCTGACATCTCTTTGAGGCGCGCGTGGAACACAACGCGCCGTCGACCCGAGCCTGGTCCTTACCAGACGGCGAACTGCCCATTGCTCGCCGCCGTGAGGACGCGGCGGTGCTCTGCCCAAGCCGGGCAGACCTCCACTGTATGCTCCACCGTGTCCTCCGGGCGATCCACACAATGGTGACACCCGGGCGTTTCCTCCCGCCTTATACGAAACAGGAACCTCCCGAAGCAGCCGTGTCCGGTGAGGACCTGCGTCAGGCGGAAGGTGAGGACGCCGTGGCGCCTCTCTAGCCACTCCTCAAAGAGGGGACTTATCGCCGCAATTGTGGCGTGCCCATTATCATCCTTACATAAAATATTTATTTTGTTTAGGCTCAAAATTTTGAGAACTATGCAAAGAAAAATATTTTTGGGCTCTGTTTTGTCATGATACTATTTTATTCTTATGAAATATTTTTCAAAATAGTCTTTTCTTTGAATATTTGGCAATATACAACATTTTTCACAATGTTTTTTTATGGTTTGTAACATGTACCAATACGCCTTACTCTGTGACAAAAACTGAGCGTCTTACGGTGTCCTCCGGTGTACGTTTGGGCAACGCCTTAACTTCTAGTGTTGGTGGATTACAGAGAGACTTATAACCGACATTTTTAATAAGTAACCCCACCCAAAACGCGACAGCCACATGCTGGAAGCGAGCGGCGCGCGGCCGTACGTAAGTAGGTAGTTGACATTTATTTCGAAAATATTTATCATCGCTTGCCAATTTCCGTATATTTTTTAAAAGCGTTCGCATTCTAATCTCATAAATCAGCTAAAAATAGACTATTTAACCGAATTCTTTACCTAATACCAACCTGCACTGGGGTCGCGTGGTGGATTACGGCCCACTCCCTCTCACAGAAAGGAGGCCTGTGTCCCAGTAGTAGGAACATTATAGGCTGATTATGCATTACCCAATTTCAACACAATTTTTTGACAATGATTGTCGCCGAGATGATTGAGGGGCCCGTGGCTAAATAATAACAGCCGCACAGGTCGATCGATGAGGTTAAGCTACGCTTGCCGCGGTTGGTCTGTGGATGGGTGACCATCTTTACATACCGAGACCCCTCCGTGCCCCGAAAAAGCACGTTAAGCCGTTGGTCCCGGCTGTCAATCGTAGATCTTTGACAGTCGTCACAGGTAGTCAGAAGCCCGAAAGTCTGACAACCAATCTTACCTAGGGGTATCGTATTACCCAGTAACTGGGTTGTGGAGGTCAGATAGGCAGTCGCTCCATGTAAAATACTCGTATTCAGCTGCATCCGGTTAGACTGGAAGCCAACCCCAACATAGTTGGGAAAAGGCTAGGCAGATGATGATTGTCGCCGAGATGATATTGCGACACGATTTTTAACGATTTGTGGAGTTTCTTGCCCGTTCTTCTCCACAGGTACCTACTTCGCTTTGGAATGGGCAACTAGCTTCATCTTTCTGACTGACTGACCCCTTGACAATTCAAAAGTGCCTATAATTGGTTTACTTGAAATAAATGCTTTGAGTTTGAGTTTGAGAAAACGTTTTTAGTAACGGGAATTAGCCAAAGTGGTCAAACGTAATACGACTAGAAAGGAAGCAACATAGTCGTAAGACGATAAGTTTATTACTTTTAAGAGCAGTTAGTTTAATCAATTCGCCAGGTGTTTTCGCCTTCAGATTTATGCGTTAAATCGTAAACTATCTCGTTCTATTAGGAAAAAAGTCTTCTCATCTACCTAAAAGTACCATAATTCTTTCAACCCAGATAAGATACCCAGCACTAAACCACGGAGGGAACCCATTTATCGCTATCAATGCCACCTAAAACCTCCACACATCGGATCTACATTTTCGGAAATAGATAGCCAGAAATTGGCATAGCCGTAGTGTGGCCGTATAGCCGTAGTGTGGCCGTATAGCCGTACTGCGGTCTGTAATGTATTATGTGTTTGTACTGATATCTTACAGCATAAATTTTAGTCAACTATTTAGCTGCTGAAGGATTTTGTACCCTGTTTTGGTTGAATAGAGTATATTTTAGTAAGTTTGGTTCTGTTAAAGGTTTTGGACACGTGATGGGCAATCGGGAAGATTGTGGGAAAATTATTACTGGTTGGCTTCGATATGGATAGAGGGATCTGCCAAGCAGTATAGACAGTACCTAGGTAGGACGAAATACTGCTACATTTCTGTTTATTCTCAGTTCCTACTCTTTTATTGGAGCTATCCAAATTTTAAATAGGATAGACTGCAGTTTGTAAGTCCAAACTCCATTCACAACACGATTAACTTAAAAAGGAATTAAAACTGAAAAAAAAAAAACTAATTAAAACCTCAAACGGCGCAAATACTCCAACCTCTTTGTTTGGGGTTGAAACATTAGGGCCATGGGGTCCGAGTGCCCATCTATTATTTCGGGATATCGCCAAGCGGATGGTCGACTCTTCGCGTAACCAGAGGGCTGGCCTATTTTTTGGCCAAAAAATCAGCATTGCCATACAACGTGGTAATGCTGCCAGCCTTTTGGGCACGTTTCCCATTGACAGCGATACGGACGAATTTTTTGATGCCCTTTGATTATTTGCCCTCCTTTTTATATACTTGTACATATTATTATTATTATTATTTTAAGTCTGTTAGCTTTTGAATTAATTATATAAAAGGAATTTAACTAACTTAACTAGGAAGTAAAGGACTTCCTATTTACAGTCCGCTTAGAGCAGTTATTTAACAGGGACATTAGGAAGTAATTTGCTTATTATGTTATAAGTAGTTATCGAAAAAGTCATACTTTGGACGTTCTAAGAGTTTAGCGTTTACAGAGTGAGAAATTTACATTCTTACGATTAAAAGTTCTTTTTTTTTTCAGTTTTAAAAATGTTGACAAATGTTGCAGGTTCTACTAGTCAACTAAAACTCTTTTAATTGATCTATATCTTTGAAACTTAAAATTAACTTTTAATCTTAAGAAAGTAAAGGACATTGCTCTGCGCCCATACATTGATCGCCCTGGAACCAAGAGCGTCGGAAAATTATGTGCTCTATTGTCGATCATTAGTAAACTCCTATAAGATCTTATTTTTATTGCAGACTAGCTGCAGAATAGTTATATTAAAAAAAAAGTATCACAATTTGAGGTTATAATCGAACCATAAGGCATAGTTTGTCATAGCTCCGAGTGATTTTTAAGAAACTGAAAAACAATATCATAATAAATTTAGCTATTTTTAGTACCTACCTAGATAATTAGGTACCTACGCAATTTCTTTCTAAAGCCTAATCCCTAATCTTTTTCCGCACGACATGACGTTTGGCAAAGATGGCGATTAATGTTATTAGTCGCGTACAATAATTTATGATGTTCATTTTGGCATGCAGCTAGTCCATGTTAAAAAGGTATTTGCAACTAATATAATAGAATAGACAGTTATTTATCGTGTATATCCGATACTTGTGTTGCACAGGGCGATTCTGGACAATGTTTTTTCTCACTATCGATAAAAAAAAAATATACCTTACACTAATGTTTTTTTAAACATAAATAAGTGGTAATCTCATCGGAAAAAAAATCATAAAAAGAGCTTGGAATTTTTTTTAATAAATTTTTAAAGATGTTCCCGAAGAATTCCCCCCCAAAAAAAATTACTTACATACCTACCTATATTCATATTTCCTAAACTATTAAAAATCGCGGAACAAATATGTGATATTTTCGGGTACCCCTATAATATGAGGAATCAATTTTTTTACTGTCGTCACTATTTGGACCACTATGTATAAGCATATAGCTACATCACTACATAGTATAAAACAAAGTCGCTTCCTGCTGTCTGTCCCTATGTATGCTTAGATCTTTAAAACTTCGCAACGGATTTTGATGCGGTTTTTTTTAATAGATACAGTGATTCAAGAGGAAGGTTTATATGTATAATACATGCATAATATAGTAGAGAAACACTGATAATTTTAGAGGTTTCTAATGTGATGTCGTAAATAAACACATTTTTTGCGCTTACATTGCAAACGCTGGCTGAACCCTACGAGCAGAAATAATGGCTCTAAAATTATCAATGTTTCTCTATTGCACCCGTGCTAAGCCGGGACACAAGTCTGCACACAAACTCAGCGACCATAAATTATCCAAATGCTAACATCTTAACAAACAGTCCTTCACTTCAAAAGCACCCAAAAAGCTAACAGAACATGCTCACTGCTCAGTACACATAACATATTTGCACCGAGCACCCATTTAACGAACATCCTATACACACACATATACAGGGCGGCATAAAGACAGAGCTGAACCAAAATGCGTGAAACTCAGCCGAGCGTGGACGTCGCTTTACGAGATTTTCCGCCACTCGGCGCCGCGACGTCTCCGGTAATTTTCAGGTTGTGTAGCAAAAAGGACGAATTATGTCTTCGAATAGGTTTGTCGACAGTTTAAGGTAATTTGAGATTAGATTAGTTAAGCATATTGTGTGTTTAAGGAAGTAAATAGGGCTGTAAAGTGAGGAATGTTGTCTTCAAAGTAATTACTTTGTCCATTAAAGAGTAATGTGAAGTCAAATAGGCACTCGACTTCTTTTTATTTTTTTTTCGACATAGAAATAAACATATAATTTATTACATTGTGAAGGTAATGAAATACTTAAGTATACAATTGTTACAAGTATCGATTTAATTTATTTTGAAACATTGAAAAAGCCTTAGGAATTGGTTGTGAGTGGGAAAATGTTATTACTATTGGCCAAAGTTCATAAGGCTATAAGAACCTAAACACAATTCACAGCAAAAGTTAGGCCAATGCGTTGTCGTATTACCCATTTACTGGGTTATGGAAGTAAGATAGGCAATCGCTCCATATAAAATACTGTTATTCAGCTGCGTCCAGTTAGACTGGAAGCCGACCCCCAAATGACTGTTGGGAAAAGGCAAGGCAGATTGTTTTATTTTTTGTAAGGCCCATGTTCGACACCGACCAATGTTTTCTAAAACACCATCGCACTTAAATTAACTCCCATAAAAAGTAAAATCTTTTTAATTCTTTTAAAAAATCTTTCAATTTTAATTACGTCCCAGACTCTTCCATATTAAAAAAAAAAAACATCGGTATTCTATAACAGAACGCACGACATCACCTAGCGACATCGTTCGCCATCTTGAACGAAAATTTACATGTCAATGCGTTCCGCATGGAAATTCAAACATTCATACACGCTGCCACGCGCTGGTGGACGTGACCCGATCCCTAATCGATTTCGAATCGGATGGAACGGAATAAGGACGTATTATGTGTAAGCGATTTTTTGTAATTGTGTTACAAGTTGCTTCATTGATCTAGTATGGTAAGGGTCGGGAGGGTTATTCTGTTAGGAATAGAAATAAATTGTGGATGGGTATTGTGCCTGCTGCCGTAAGTTATGAAAATAACGATATATTTTTAGGACCGAAACCCTTTAACGCGGCTTGCGATAGGAGAAGACTGGTGGAAATCGACACGTAACGAAAGAGTGTTACGGGACGTAACGCTTTGGCTAACGCTCCATGTGACTTTGCGCTATACATAATAAACCGAGAGATATAGTTTTCATGGTTCTCAAGGTTACTGAGGCCAAAATCAGAATTCAAAATGGCGACAACTTTTTGAGAGCTTCTAAAAACTTATACTAGATGGCTCTGTATTAAAAATGTGTATTAAATTGACGCTTTCTCTCTCTCTTTCTATGTCTCTGTCTCTTTCATACGCATATACACTTGTATATTATATACGAGTGTATGAGAAAAACTTAAATATGTAGGTCCAGAGACCGGACAGTTAACAACTTTACCTACCTTACCGACCATTTTAAAAATTTCGTTTTCGTTTTTCGCTAAAAAAATAAAAATATTTTCGAAGAGGTCGACAAAAATACTCTTCGGTAAATGATTACATTCAATTAATTGTTTCAGAGAATATCCATATTCTAAACAATTAAAAGCGCAATAACTGACCAAATGTTGAAAAATGCATTTTCTCGTATATAGAAAAGAAAGAAAAAATATTATTTTATTGTTTTTATTTATCGTTTATTTATTTTTAATATCACATCATATTGTTTTCATTAATAAAAACCACCATCCGAAAACTCGGTGGAATTTCAACAAGATTTCTAAGCAATACACAATTTCATTATGTCTGTATGTATGTGAGGAGTAGATCTGATTCCGAGACAATCTCGTAGGTAATGCGATACGTAATAGTTCCGATAAAGTCGTGATGTTTTCAGTTTTCATAATATGTGTTGTTTGGCGGCTTAAGTTGGGGAAATAAAGCGATTTAAAAGCTCAAAAGTAATATAATACTTATTTCTGTGTAGCTGAATATTTCTCAGTACTGAGAGACAACAAAACCTTAATATGACTACAATATTATTAGAATAAGGAGCCTTATAAATATTTGTAATACATTTTCTAATAATATGCATATTGCACTACATGTGCTACGCAGCTTCTACGACGTAGCTGAGCTCACCTACGCGCTACGCCGTAGTAGCTACTACCCGTAATATGCATTTCGTAGCATCTGCAAAGCTACGTGCTAGAATACTAATTGAATAAAATGAAAGGTATTTTGTATTTAAGGTAAATGCTATTACATTTTGAATTGCAACAGAAGCCGCTTTATTCCCACTGTAATGCAGAGCTCCGAATTTTACGGTGAACCAGTAAACGCTATTTAGAGAGACAGATGGAACTATTATTTCTTAATGTTATATTTCGGTGGTTTTAGGAATACTCGTACATGGTTAAACTTTTATAATAATGTGGAGTTAATGCTAAGTGAAACTTTCCTTCACTGGTTATGAGCAAAAAGTTAGCTGCTGTCGATTTTGCATTAAACAAGACAAAACTATTTATTAATACCTTATTTATTAGGTCGGTTTGGCCTAAAGAACTTTTACTCTCAGAAAAACCGCAAAATAGTAAAGAGTATTCTATTCTATTCTATTTTATATACAGTGTGTCCCTTTAATGGCGACGTTGGCTTTATGAATATGTTTTAATCATAATTACATTAAACGTTATTATTTATTTTAATTTTTCTAAAATAGCATCTTCGATCAACCTGTACCTTAAGAACTGTAGCGCAGGGATTTTTTGCCGGGGTTACGGATCATAACCTCGCGCCAATGAAATTAAAATGAATAACGTGCAAAAAGTAGGCGAATTGAAGGAATGAAAGAGGCCCTTTGTCGGCGAGCGGCGCAGGCGGTAGTTTTCAAATTACGAATTATTTTATGTTGTTATATTTTTTATAAGTAACTGTACTGTCCACTAACCGTACCCGTGTGTTAAATTAATGTCACCATTGTAGCGGCACGTTGTATAAAATCAACTTGATGACACTAGCCCCAAAATTCTAATAAAATAAAAAAATAAATATTTTCTTTTCTAATCAATAAATATATGTATATATATATATTAGACATTTTATTAAGAAATTAACTAAGCATCTACGAACACAATCTCTCCATCTCTCAACTTGTACCACGCCCATCCCATGTTCGCACTGCGCCGTGTATTGGAACGTCCCATCTTGGAACTGTCGCGCGCATGCAAACGACTTGATTCACCTCTCTCACAGACCCAATCGAATCTCAACAAACATCTCATTTCATTTATGAAGTTGTACGACATTACGTTTGAATACAAAATGTTGTACCTTTTTATCCATCTCTAGCTGTACTGACAGGCGTTGTCCGGTCCAGATTTCAATAGTCCATAGGAAAACGCATACAAAAAAGGACGTTCAGTTACTTCCAAATAAAAAAGAAAAACCGGGAAAGATATCCAATTTTTCTTTCCATAACAACCAAATACGGATTATTAGAAACATTTTAAAATAAAAAAAATAACCAAATCGTTCCAGCCTTTCTCACTGTTGGGACACAGGCCTCCTATCTGTGACAAGGAGTGGGCCATAAACCACCAGGCAAGCCCAGTGTAGGTTGGCAGATGTCACATGTCTTCAATTTTTTGGTTCTAGGATATGTCAGTTTTTCTCGATGATTTCCTGCACCGTTTTGAGAGCAGCAGTGAAGAAATAATTTAGACATAGTAAAGTGCCTGTTTGCATTTGGCGAAAAGAAGCATTTGTATAAAAATCTGGGTGATCGTTCATCCGTTTGCCTGTCCATCAATAGCACAATTTTTGGATGACCAGTGACGTGTACATTAGTGTCCAGTAAAACAACTTCACTTTGATGGAGACATAGCGTCGTATATTAACTTTAATCATAATCATCTGCCTAGCCCTTTTCCCAACTTTGTTGGGGTCGGCTTCAGTCTAACAGGATGCAGCTGAATACCAGTATTTTACATGGAGCAACTGCTTATCTGACCTCCAGAACCAAGTTACGCGGTAATACGATACCCCTTGGTAAGACTGGTTGTCAGACTTTCAGGCTACTGACGACCCGTAACGACTATCAAAGATCCACGAATGACAGAGAATATAATATATAACAGTATATTATTAACTTTAATGTTGTTCTACTTTATTTCAGTCTTAGTTATCTTTACAAAGTTGATAAATAACATAATTGAGAACTAAACATGTCAGAAAGGATGTAATGGTTTTGTTTTAGTATTAAAATCTAACTCGTATTACTAAGCTTAGTCAGAAAAGGCCAGAATATCAATTCAGATAACATTAGGAATTTTGTCTTATATTATTTTTCATCAGATAATGCACTTGTACGTCTCATGCAAGCATGCATCCAATCCCTTTTAGCAAACTGAGTGACGTCATGTCTCCATATTTGTAAGGAAACCAGTTTAACGTAGTGTGGTACGCCAGTACAAAGGTAGAATCCTTCTCCTTATTATTCCTTATATCTATGCAATTTTCCTGTAATGGAACTAGGTGCAGTTCACCTACTTTTCTGTTCTATGATAATATGTCCGGAACAAGAATGTGGTCTGCGCCCATGTTTGCGTCCGATGCATGATTCATAGATTTTCTTGACCTGATTCATGTCGGAATAATAGAATTTCTAAGATTATAAGAATTTTGAAGGGAATAGCTATTTATTATGTAAAGTTCTAACAATCCCAGAAAAATAAAGCAACATACAACAGTTGTTTGTTAATGACCGTAAACTTAACATATTTTTATTAGATCAATCGATCCGTTCTCAAGATATCATCAAATAGCCGTTTCATAAAAAATGTAAGAGAAAATGAGTTATCTTCATTATTCGTTTTTTCGTGAATTTTTGCCATGTTTTAATAGTTATTATGTTATTCGGAGCGGAGACAAATCCAACAAACCAAAGATTATCTTGCGTTATAAATGGTGTAACTAACCTGATTTTGTTTTATTAATACAGATTATTTTGCAGATATTAATAAAAGTTATAAACTATATAATGTTTATGCGTCATCAAACTTGGAACCTTACAATAAGTTTCAAACCGTTGGAATGCCTCCAAGGCACTGAACATAAACAGTAACTGATACTCAGATCAATTTTCTCTTGGCAACTGACATGCTAAGGTTTCCTCCAACAGACAAACAAAACATCGAGAACATTTCACGATAAACAACTGCGTATTCGAAACTAGACTACTTGCAGAAACCACAGCTTTTACATCACACGCAGAGAAACTCTAAGCAAACAAGTTCTAAACGAAATAAAATCTCCCACAACATATAACAACACGTTTTTAACCGTGGGAAGCCGGCGAAAACCGGAATCGTTACCGCTTCAAACCAGATGAAACTAGTTTCGCGAAATGTTTCGATACACTTTGATGTGGTGACAGAAATTTTAGTTTGTAACGAATGAGTTATTAAACTATGTTGAGTATGCCTTTGTTGGCTAGGTTTACGAGAGATGAATAATAGAATCATCAAACACAACATTTTACAAACATAAGCTCGTGATTGTATTTGTGGGTCCTGGCAGTTGACCCCGACTTCGTGACTGCGAATTTAGTAAATACACAAAATTGTTTCGCTATTTCAAATCTAAATGTCAAAGAGCTAGCTTTAGCATGTCATGTTAATATTGTATTACGAGTGTGCAACTCAATGGAAACTGGAAAACTCAGTGAAGGAGTTTCTCTTTTGTAAATGCTTGCGTTAGAAGACATCTTGACGAGATGAGAGTCTGCCTTTAAACTTTATTAGGACTTCGTTTTACATTAAATTTTCTTCATAGAAGATTTAAGACTATTTTTTTTTTTTTTACTATTTGAGCAAAGACTCATATAAGGTTAGTAACAATGTCCTTAACTAAGAGTTAGTAAGCAACACGTTACGATAGCACATGCACGGAGAGAAAAATCTTAGAAAAATTAACAAAACTTGTTAACGATTTTATCAATGAAAATTGATACAATCGTTAACAAGAAAAAATAACAAAAATAAATCAATACCCTTGCATCGAAAATAATTACAAAAACAAAGCACTTCATATAAATGACACATTTCTAGTTCCACAAATTAATAAAAAAACAAACAGAAACCGCTTAACTGGTACTAACAGTATACGCAAAAAATGCCCATAAAAAGTCGTCAAAAACATTGAAGTCAAAAACTGGAATGGTTATGGCCCGGTCCCGGCACGGCTGTGATGTACGCCCGCCGCCGGAAATCCGGCTGACGAGCGTTTTAACATCTCGCTGCTAGTGACAAACATGGCGGGGAAAGTTGACTTCTACCGATGTCGATGGGTTTAGTTTTGTCGATGTTTTTTGAGGTTATGTTGTGCAAGAAGTCACTAGAATGTTTTGAAAGTGATCTTTTGTAATATATTATATATTATTATTATTATATTATATATTATTTTTGATTATGTTAGAAATAAATGATAAATTTTGTATCCGTTTTCAAATTTTAAAACCGGTTTGGCTTGAATGGCCAATACAAAAATTATTCGTAATACCCCGAAATCCGAATCAAGAGTCAAAAATGTCTAGTCATGTAAATATTACACTGTAAAATTAAGTGCCCTCGTTGATTATGCTTAGTAATCGAAATATCTTACTTACCTACTACCTAAAATGTCTGAAAATGTAGTTTAGATATGAGTGAGAATGTAGTTTAGATGTGAGAGAAACTGAAGTGGCTATACCAATGTTTCATCTATCATCTCATCGTATTAACGATATCATTTTTACAGTCACATGAATAAAAAGCATGTAAGAATACCCAAAAAATAATTTTCCTACACAAAAATCACCGTGTGAGCAGTGGTGGCCCAGTCGTAACGGCCGCGAATTACTAGCGAGTTGTTGGTCGCAGGTTCGAACTATGGTTTTTTTTTTTTAAGCGTTGCCCCACTCTAGGAACTTCTCCTGTATTGTGGGTGCGTTTACAAACATTTAAAGTCACATACACAAACAGCCAAATCCTTGAGTTTAACCCCCAGAGTTTAACCCCCAGAGTTTAACCCCAGAGTTTAACCCCCAGAGTTTAAAACCGTATACATTAACAATATTTCTTAATATCACTCACCAACTGGGCTTTCCTCATTCCAAAACGAATCGTCAAGTGTGTAATCGGCTTCTGCAACAAACAAACAAATGGATTTCAGTTATATTCACAATGAATTAAACAGCTGAATTAATAGTAAAATGATGATGGATAATGTACTAGCAGAAAATTATTGATGGAACATAAATACGCAGACACAATACACCCGTTTAAATTAATGGAATACAACAACAGAGAGAAGAATCATTGTAATGAAATATTTTGGGTGTAATCGTTGCAAGTCATGAGCGCGCGTCATGTGACCCTCAAGTCATTAGCATAAGGTTGATGATCACCGTAATACTGTTACTCTAGGTTTGTTGTTTGTTCACATGTTGTTTCATTAGAACGAACTCTTCAAAATATCTAATTATTTTTATCAAATACGAGTAAGTATTAGTAAGAAAAATTAACTGTCTGGTCCCCTGGCAGCAGCATTTGAATTACGTCATAACGTTAGTAATCACAAAATTCTAACACGTGTAATGCTAAGGGTGACATTTAACAACATTTCAGGTGAAAAAAATATCACAATACCTATAAATAGCCAAATATGAGTTTACATAAATGTAGCTCATAAACAAGTACCAAATTATTGAATAATTTTGAAAGAAAACACATTATTTAAAACAGCGAACAATACAGTAGTTTTCTGGCAGCGTGACACCATTATAATAACTCATTAACACAAAAAGGGTATAATTCTTATAATATACACAGATATAATAGAAATATCATAAACAAACATACAAAAACGAACATATAATTTAAGAGCTTGTTTAACTACTGACAGCGTGACACTCGAACAGAAACCATAAGAACACCAAAACGTTACACAAATTGTACAAGACAAACTACTTATCTAAACTAGCGAATATTCATATTAAAAATCTATAATGCCGACGAGAGTATTCCCTCTCGACGGCAGCGTGTTAGCGTGATACTCCCAGTAATAATTTTACAAGTTTCGACGTTATCTGCCCTTGTTACGGAGCTTGTCAAATTTGCGCTCGATGCGAAATAATAATCTGCCTTTAAGCGATTACCCATTTTGGTATTGACTTTATTGAAGTTAAATTATTGTTGGTGTAAGTTATGATTATGTAGGGCTTATGGGTTTTGACGTGATACCATTGCCTAGAAATATGAAAGAGGTAGTTTAAGAAAAAAAAAGTTAACGCTTTTCATTTCTTTGGTAGAATAATTTAGGCTCCAGTGGATGAACATCATACTTCAGATTTAGTCGTATGACACCAAATAAAGAAAGAGGACTAATTTGGCGCCTAATTTCTTGACTGACGTCAGGACTTATTCACTTATTAAATAACATATGATTAAAAGAAAAAAAAAATTATTTTGTGTTTCACGAGCTGTGTCCAAAGAGACGTTATTCTGTTTTCCTTTCTTTAAAAAATAGCAGCAATGCCCACACAGCTGAGTTACGCTCTTTAAAACACAACCTTAAAAATATCTGCTATTTATTTTAACAGATCAGAACCGAAACGAACATCATAAATCAAACGAAGCAGAAAAAAATATGCAAACACAAAAATAAATAATTACCGGTAGTGACATTGCAACAAAAATAAATGATACAATGGGGCTTGTTTCAAGGGGCTGGGTTTTCGCCCATTCATCGCGGATACGTTCATTGTTATTGTAATTAACTCGTTTTTCGCGGCTGAAGTTCAGACAAAAGGTACGCTGAAAAAAAAAACAAATATACATGATGGTCAGGTCTGAAATTGAAAACCGGAGTGTCAGAGTAATTTTGACTGAAATTTGCATAAAATTGATGAAAAGAGGGTGTTTTATTCACACGATAAAACTGAAAACTTACGACTGGAGCCGAGTATACATATGCGATTCAGCGTCACCGACCGACTAGAGCCGAGTAAACCCGATTCGGCGTCACCGACCCGAGCGTGACGGTTCGGTTTCGGTCACCATTCAGAAAGAGCGTAAAGTGCGCCTAAAAAGTTTTTCACTTCAAAAATTGATGATGTGAGTTTTTAGTCTTTTGTGGAGATGCCAATTAGACTTTTGTTATGTTTTTATTTCAGAAACCATTATAAGAAATGACTGTGGGCTATGTGCTTGCTATTTTATTATTAGGTACAGACGCCAGCACATCAAGCTACTACAATCTGTCAGATTTCTTTAATAGATTTTCAACTTTAGCGCTAAAGCATAAGGTTCAAAGTTGATTGGGAAAATCTGACAGTTTCAGGTAGCTTGATGTGCTGGCGTCTGTACTATTCTTGTTTGAGTCATTGTGGTATGTCTTGATCTGTTTTACAAAGATAAGAAATCGTATCAATCAACACGGCCTATCGCAGTCCACTGCTGGATACAGATCTCTCGCAGGCTGCGCCAAAACACCCTGTCCACCGGATTCCACATTAAGCCAATCCCAGCTACCTTCTGAAGGTCGTCGGTCCATCTAGCTGGGGAGCGTTCCGCGCCACGCTTGCCGATACGTGGTCTCCACTCCAGGACTCGTCTGCTACACCTGCGATCAGTTTTTTGCAATTACGGGCACTCCACTGCCACTTCAATTTACTTTCTCTTCAAGCTATATCGGTAGCTCTGGTTCTTTTCCGGATTTTTTAAATCCGACTGGTAGTTCCAGAGATTAGCGCAATTCAAACAAACAAAAAACTCTTCATCTTTATTATTAGAACAGCTTCAAAACTGTGTCTATTGACAATAATTACGTTGCCTGGTAACTCTCATCAAAGAAAACTACTGCGTGGGACTATTAGTGATATCGGAGTTCCGTTTGTAGTAGATACTCTAGAATTTTGTATTGAAATACAGTGTAAATTGGTCTTCTATTTATTGTACACTAAGCGAAAGGCGTAGAAGCTTTTGATTTTGAGAACAATAGTGTCTGCTCGATTGTTAATGAGAACTTAAGACTGTTTGATTCTTACTAGAAATTTGTTAGATTTTGGCAATAGAATAGATGATGAAAGGAATCCCTGAGTAAAACATTGGATGTAAAGATAAAAAACCAACTACTTTTCTATATCGATGTCAAGTTTCCCTCAAAAGATTTATCACGCGAACTATTAAATTCAAAGATGCAAACTTAGTCTCGAGAAGTATCAGCGGAATCAGTCTATAATGTTCATGTTATAAAAAAATAAGTTTGATGCGCTCGGCGTTTCCTATCTGACTAGTCTGAGGAGAAAGGCTGAAATAAACTCATGTCACAGTCCCTTTTAAAGTCCAGACATAATCTTTGTCAGATCATGTGAAGACCATTTAGATTGATGTATGAAGTGGTATTTTGAAGAAAGTACCACACAGGTGCCGTAATCCAAAACGCGGGCACATTGCGGGTTGGTAGTCACTTCTCCAAAATTCCTAATGTAACAAACAGCGACCATTCTGCCGATTTAAAACCAGCTGCTGCTCTTTACAATTCGCGGAGACCCAAATTCCTCACGGCCATTTACGAGAAAAACAGCATCAAAATAAGTGAGCTATCACACATAATAGTCCCTAGCAATATAAAGGGACTTAAACAATGATACAGGGAATGCGACCATTAGCTTTTACGATACTATGAGGGAGCTAGGGAGGAGTTTGTTCTACAAATATCGCGGACCCCAGTAAGTAGATTACATCCTGAATTTGAAATTGTGTTATGAAAACATTTTTCTAATTTTGTATCATTTGCGAAGTAAAGAGCATTAACTTTGAATGTTTTTCTTTAGCTTTTGTGTAATGTTGAAATGTGGTTATTTTGTATTATGTTGATTTAGCGAGTCTGGTCGCTTAGTAAGAAAGTAATTTCAATCTCAAGAAAAGAAATGTGTTGTTCTTTATCATAATATGATCTTTATCAAAATGCCACCATCATCTGCTTAGCCTTTTCCAACCAACTATGTTGGGACCGGTTTCCAGTCTAACCGGATGCAGCTCTCCTCCAGCATACCTCCACAACCCAGTTACTGGGTAATATGAAACCCCTTGGTAAGACTGGTTGTCTGATTTCTGGGCTTCTGTCGACCCGTATCGACTGCCAAAGATCCACGAATGACAGCAGGGATCAACGGCTTAAGCGTCTTGGGGTCTTGGTATGTAAAGATGGTCACCCATCCATAGACCAACTGTGGCAAGCGTAGCTTAACCTGATCGATTGACCCGTGCGGCTGTTATAACTTTGTTTATCTTTATCAAAATGTGTCAGAGCTAAACGTAGCTACACGGTAGACGGTATATTACAAACTGGTAGGCAGTTCATGATGAATGACACTGTACCGATAAATTCTCAATAATTTATTACATTCCACAGTGTGTATTTTTTATTTTTTTAGTTTATTAGGATCACCAACAAAAAATACAGTACGTATAGGGATCATTATTACATACCTATCGGGCCTTGTGAATTAATAACCCATCCATAAACTTAGAATTCGAAGTTCCAACAGAACTATAGATTAAACCAACAATAGCAACTCTTCCACTACAAACAAGAAGAAATACAAACAAACACACAACTTATTTCTTCTTCACATTTTTCATCGCACAAACCTGCAGACATAACACGATATTTTTATAAAAATATCTAAGCTGCACTTTTGAAGTCATAACAACATCTCGTTACGCATTGTCGGGATATATTTCTGAAACTTTTACTCAACAACAAGCAAGCGGACTAACTTAGCAACTGCACATGAATACTTCAAGTTTCGAGTTCAATAGACGATCCTTGAACGCGGAAATATTTTACTAGATAGTGAACTGTGTGAGGATAATTAGGAGGGAGGATTATTAATTCCATATACAACATAAAGTAAAGTATTATTATCTCCATATAAGTACATACAGAAACAAAAATAACCAGTGCGTTAACTGTAACCATTAATGTAGAATATGATTCTAGGCATCCTATAGCAGACATTTTTCGTCGGTTTTCAAATTAAAAAACAGTCTTTTCATAGAAACGTTTGATACCTACAAGGGCGGTCAAAATGTATGGAACAACAATTTTGTAATGTAGCTGCAGGGAGTCTACCGGCAGCACCAGCAACATTTTTAAAGTGGTCTATGAGAAAAAAAAAAGATTGGGAATCTCTGGACAATCATATGATTATTTCATGGTTACAGTTTGCGTTTCCTATACAAAAAATAGAAATGAAATAGTTTACAACAGGCTGATTGAGTCAGAGAGACATGCACAGTTTTACAAAAATATAAATAGCAAAGAAAGATTTTAAAATATATGATGTTGACTCTAGTTTCTTGTTTGTTGCACAAATACGTGGGTAAACCACACAGCTTTTACAGTTTTCAAACTAGTACAAAGGTTTGTGCATTTTTAAAACCCTTTGTGAATATTTTTCGAAACCCCTTCAAAAAGAAAAGTTGAACCAGCTTGATTGAGTAGCGCTATTTCATTTTTTTTTTTGTTGATTTCCGAAATCCACAAACGAATACGTAACTAAAAGTGAGTATCGACCTTTGTACACTAAAAACGGCTCCAAATATTCTTTTGACGTGCTTCAAAAGCATTGACGCAAAAGCAATGTCCTAGCAAACTGACTGGCGATGGCCATATATGGACCTATAGAACTATCATTATGTCTTTAACACATCTTTAGTACCCACCGGCACTGTTCTCGTTATTAATGTCATAATAATATAGTCAATAGTGGTTGAAACTCAATTAATATACGTATAATTTCCAGGTTAGACAGCGGGTCAGACCGGAAGTGCGGCGGGTATTATTGTAGAATACCGGAAGTGATTTAGAGCGGTAGGTGACGTTGGCGCCCAATATGAGACCTTATTACCTATGCTTCGTTGCATTGTTGGTGATGTATTTCGTACAAATTAATATTTATTGAACAGTTAAAATTGTATATAAGTAGCCATAAAAGCTACGTCTGTAAAAATATAAAGAGATTTTGTTATTGGCGCCCGCGTGGGCCCTCATAAATAATAATATTCTCAATCTAATTTCTCAGAAAAGCAAGAGCCAAACAATAAACAAAGCGTTATAAATTGCTATTAACAGAGGCTTTCTTATCGCAAAGCCTCGATCAATATTAGATACTCACTTTACAATAGCGTTTATTCATAACGTTCAACACAAACCATACTGTTCAAAAATAATAAGTAGGTACCGTCAAAAAATATAACACAAAACTAATTTCCTGTAAATTGTTTCAACCAGAGTTTCGTACGCGTATCCATTTCCTTCAGGTTGTTTTTTTTTTCTCTTTTTTCTCCCCCCAAGTGTTTCTGATTAAAATTAATTGCGTTCGAAGAAGTTAATTGTAGCGGGGAATGAACGCTTGAACATAAATTGAGTAACAAATGGAGACGCAGTAGACCGTTATTTGTTAGTTTACCCTATAATTTGTTATGCTACCGTCGAGTTAATAAATCTGAAATTGGGGGTAGATTGTGACCTGATAAATTGCACTTCAAAGGATTTCGAAAACCTGTGTTTGTACAGCTCAGTACTGATCTTGAATATAATTTGTTCATTTTGGTTCAACGGAGGAGGGTCGTGTTTGATTGTAAAACGGTTATTTAGAGAGTGTTGGGATTAACGGTTTGAATGCGTTAATTTGATTCGTTATTGTCATGTGAATGTTTTTGGTGTTCAGTATTGATAACGCTACAATATTGTATAAATTATGCTCATGAGCATTTTATTTCCAAATGCACCTCGTCATTTTATGTTGCTCGTAGTAGCTGATAGTAAATTCATCGTAGGTATTCATTTAATATATTTGCCACACAATCTCTAACCAATCTCCTCTAATACCCATCCTCTGAACATAATTACCCCCACATAAAGAAAGCACATTAATTTCCCCTAATTAAAATGAACGTCCGTATCAAACTAAAATTGCATTAAGCTCAGCGCAACACACTAGAATATAAAATGCGGGGGTAACTGCAAAATCCAACATTTTGAGCCGTCAGCTCTGAATACAGATGAGGTTTTGCGTTTACGCGGCAATTACTAATCTAATACGTACATAATTCGGTGTCATGATGCCGTTGGACGTCTACGTGTGCTGAATATGCAAAATTTTAGCACATGAAATGCTAATCTGTTGCAGTTTGTCCAATAATTAAGTGGACACATTGTTATTTTACAATGAGACTGTTGATTACGAATTTAAGTATTGTTGTTATGAATAATTTTCGATGTCACTGTATTTTAAATGTTATGGTAATTCGGCTGTTTAAATTGGAACGAGCTGTTTGTGGGTTCGTTTGAAATGGGACAGAAAAACAATTATTTCGGTGTCATCAACTTTGAAACACAATAACAATGTATTGTTTGCATATCATCAACACAGGTCAAAACCTTTTGAACTCTTATCACTAAAGTGTCAAAATGTTTTGTACACGTATAACTTTTTATGACTATTTTACTCAACCATCACGCGTAAAATAGAGAGCACTTCAAAAAATTCAAAGACTCACGGGCTTTTCATATTTTTTGCTGTTGACTCTCGTTTGATTCACTATTTTAACAGCCACGCACCGCTATTGATCTAGTTTCGGACATCGAAATATTCCGATTCCAATATTTTACAGAAGCCATTTATTCAGAAAAACAACGTTACATTCTTGCAGCGACATTTACTGCCATTGTTGATTCAGTACCTCACCTCATCTGGTATCCCACTCTTCATTCATACTCAAATCAGCAAGACATAAAGAATTTACATCCACAAAACACAATACACTAAGAACAATCCCCGTGATGGGAGCAACAGATCTTTTCCGGGTTCCCGCGTTCCAAGCAATATCTTATATATTTTGACGCGCCCTCCAAACGGAGATTATTCTAAAAGAATTGTTGGCTCCACCGTGTTGTGGATAAAAATGAAATCTTAGCGTGATTTTGTGGGTAGAATAATATTTCAAATAATACCCTCGTTCTTCATTTCTTGATGAAATATTGTGTAGAGAATGTTTTGAGAAATGTCGCCACTTATTGCGAAAGTAATTTGATGGTTGGTGATATATTTTTTTTGTGACTACCTACCTATTTATTCTTTGGAGAAGATTATCTCCCTCTTGATATCTTAAATCTCACCTGTCACTCAATCAATATAAAGAAAAAAGAATGTCTTACACGCGTTAACTGATAAACATTATTTTTTCGTCGTTTATAACCAAATCATTTATAAGATGCGTAACAAAATTATAATATAATACAAAATTGAGCAGTGGTGGCCCAGTGGAGAGCAGTCGTATCGGCCCCGGTTTACGAGTTGTAGGTCATAGGTTCAAACCCAAAGAGGTTATTTACTTAGTGTAAATTATTTCATCACCACCGCTCTCAAAACGGTGAAGGAAAACATAGGGAGGAAACCGGCAAGTCCTAGAACCAAAAAATCGAAGATATGTGACATCTACCAACCCGCACTTGGCCAGCGTAGTGGATTACGGCCCACTCTGTCTCACAGAGGTGGCTTGTGTCCCAGCAGTGGGAACATTATAGGCAGATTGTGCAAATAAAATTATAATAGCGTTAAAAGCTTTTATTTTGTGGTAAAAGTAGCAAAGTCAAAAATTATGTTAATTTCTATGCACTAAAAAAAAATCCCTAAAATCGGAATCTCCTTTCACCGCATCAAGGAGTATTCAGAGTAAATTGAGTTACTGGCCATCCTGTAGTTATGTCGAATTCGTTTTGTTGGCACAATTGTATCAATATTGGACATCATAACTCGATTTCTGAACGGAGTGTGCTGTCAAGTGACGACTGACGTCACCGGAATGGCGGACGGTAGGGTACGGTTACAATGTAGGACCTTTTGTTATTGTTATTTTGATTAATAATAATATATTGACAAGCGTATCGTTGGGCGCCGCCACCTAGATGGATCAACAACATATATAGGGCAGCTGGGACAGACTGGATATGGGAAGCAGATAACCTGGTGTCGTGGAGCAATTTGAAAGAGGCCTAAGTCAATCTGTGGACTGTGATAACCTGAGTTCATTGATTCATTTGATGATATAATGAGACATGCAGTAAAAAAAGCCTACAAGAGTGACTTAGCAATCGTTCGGCATACGTAATCTGTTTTACCAGGACATGTTGTTTATTCTGATAAAGCTTCTGGTGACATGAAAAAGATTATTTAAATTGTTTTTTTTTTTTTTTTCAACGTCAGGTGGGCAATATGCCAGTTTAATACCTTAATTAAATATAAATTAGGTGTCTCAGTAAATTCATGAAAACATGTGGGGTCTTGGGACCCCGGCAGGAACATGGTTCAAAATGAAAATCCAAAATGGAATCTTGTATTTTCATTTTGACCTCACTATCAGCTCCAGAGCCCTTGAATACCTATAAAAACGACACCCATGACGACATATTTGAATTTTTTTGCAGCCGCCATTTTGAATTTTCATTTTGACCTCACTATCAGCTTCAGCGTCCTCGAAAACCATGACGTAATAAAAAGTCGCATGGAGGGGGCATAGCGCTTTTTCGTTACGTGACGATTTCTCCAAGTTTACTCCTACCGCAAGCTCCGTTAAAGATTTACGTTCCAAAAAATATCCTGTTTACATTAACATAATCGTCCCGTGAAAACCTTCTGTGTCTATGTACCTAGTTACCAGCTACGGTTCGTCCCTTGTGGTTACGCCTCGTACGTCATGTCTGCGTTTAATTATTTTAACGTGTCCCAACGAAATTGTAAGTTAATTTCAATGATTAAATTTTATTCGGATCGGATTTAAAGTGTGTTTAATTTTATGTTGGGGTAAAATATTAAGTACGGGTAGATGGAGTTAGTAACATAATTCATTTTATAATTACGTACGTGAGTTTAATTGAGTTTGTTTGCACTACAGGTATTTTTTTTTTCTATTTTGTATGTTTGCTCTAGTTTTACTTTGTGTGACTTATACAGTATGGAAAGCACATATATGCAATAAATTATAAAACATACTTGTTATCGCCTTTTCTGATGATATAAAAAACGCATAAATATGTTAGCGGTCACGCCCTTTATACCAGGAGGCTTTTATTTAATTTTCATTTATTAATTTTTGCTTGAGTACGTATAGTTTTTTATTGTATTTCTTGGTATATTGGCGTTGCTAGCTGACATATGGCAAATTATTTAATTTAGTGTTCTGTGTCTTGTAATGTTAATTACTTTGCATACCTTGTATTGTATTCAGTCAAATATTTTTTAACTGAACAGACAGCTGTGCTGCTGGGGAGTTTGTTGCGCCACTTCTTCTTGCCAGCGAAAGCACTAGGAAGTGGTGAAGGGCGGGCGTTTTGGGAGACTGTCTTTTGTAATTTTGACGTTCGAAAAGTGCTGATTCTCAGCCTAGTTTGAATAAATGACTTTTGATTTTATTTTGAACAAAATCGGTCGCGAAAAAAAGACATTTTGACAAGTTATGCGAACATAAATGTAAAGAACAGCTGTTTTTTGTGAGACCGATTTCGATCATTTTTTTCTATATCGTTAGAAAAGGTGATAACAAGTATGTGCTATAATTTATTGCCTAATTATGTAGTTTCCATACTCGATGTCGCACAGGTCAAATACCTCAACAAGAATGCGAATGAAATTAAGATTTTAAATCAATCTAAATACTCAATAGAGGAATTTCATGTCGTGAGTTAGGCACTAAAATACCAATCGTTACCTACGAAACTTACACACCTAAGTCGAATCCTAAATAGGTAAACCCCAACACCTATTCCTACATTGTCCACTCAATGTACAGGCATCTATTTCTAACCCAACACTACTGAACAACGATTAACGTTAAGTGTGAACGGCGCTAAGCCATTCAATTTATCCGACAACACCCGATCCAATCCCTTAAACCTAACCGATAAACCCTAACCCTATCGCTGCCGCTTAGGTGTCAAAAAGACCGAACAATACATTTCCCGCGAAATCCGCTCAATTCACAACGCCTCGACGCGGATCAGGTAACAAATCACTGGACGGATCCCCCCCTCCTTCCTCCATTCCCCTCTTACGTCACAACCGCCCAACACCACTCATTTAGCTCAAAATGGTGTCACGTCCACGAAACCCGCTGTATAATTACAAAAACGAGTTTGGATTACGTTACAGTCGGTATCATGTGTGACTTGAGTTACGATTGTTTTATAACCACTTATTTTACTTGTGAAAAGTTTGCGAATATGAAGCGGGAACTAAAAGCGAGGAGCGCAAATAAAAATGGACGGCCATTTTATATTTTTCGTGTTTGAATGTGGGTTTAGTTGTTATAAATTGAATAATAGCGTGGATATGGGATTTTTATGAGATAATTTCAAGTTTATGAGAAGTTTATTTAGTAAGTGTCTATTCTCGAAAATGTTTCATCTATTTTCAGCAACATGTCATGAATGCTAGGACGATGTACAGGAGTGTGGTGGCTACCTCCCGAAATTGCTTAATTGACTCCATATTGTAATACTTGACGCTCGACCATCATTCAACTGAAGTGCCGCTTGACGTCCGTGTCCACTCAACTAGTTCACACATACCCTTTTTTTTTTTTTTTTTTTTTTTTTTTTTTTTTTTTTTTTTTTTTTTAATCCTCATGGATGTCCGCCGCCCTGGGGCGGGCGGCGGGGTCTGTCAGACTCTTACTGACTAAAAACCACCCCGGTGTTCCCTCTCTCACCTACGCCGGGGGTCGCGGGAACGAACGATACTTCCGCAACCCCCGGCTGAGTTCACACATACCCAACCCAACAGATGGCGCCACCATCTTCCTTCGATTTTATAACAAAAATAAATTCCACTCCTCTGAAAACATTTTCCTTCGTTGTATTTAAATTGCCAGTACTTCATCACTCCGTAAAATATATTTTCTGAACTACCCTCTCAACAATCCGTCCGTCTAAACAATTTTAACGAACATCGTCCAATGAATCACTCTATCAGATGGTACCCAAACTAGATGCAAGCTATTAGAATAAACTGTGTTGTTGCCCAAGTTTATACGCAAAATACCTCAAATACGATATTCGGTTATGCCTTAGGGAACCCGAAGTCCGTAATTATGTCACAGGGGGGCGGGGGGACGGATATGAAATGACAAAAGACGTATTGGATATCACCGTGATAGAATACCGGTACTGCGACCGGTTTTTCTCCGTTATCGTACGAGATGTGTCAATATTTCGCCGGATTTTTTGTTTGAAACGATAAATCGGTTGGTTTTTGCTTCGTTTTTTCGAAATGGTTTTGGGATTGAAGGCCTGGGCTTGGATTTGTTACATTCCGAATTTTGGTGGGTTGCAGCGCCAGGGTTATTGAATATGGACGTTGTATCGATCCGGTAGTAAAGCCCACTTCCCTAGATTGTGTATAAACAAGGACTTTTTGTTTTTAGTTCGACTGAAAGCTACATCCAAGAATTTTATCTGTTCATTCTCAGAATGGTAAGTAGCTGTATTGATTTTGATGATTAATTTAAATTGATGCATTCAAATTCGAATCCTGAATCCCACATTCATTTATCTGACACCTAAAATATTCTGATATGCAAAGACATATCAGAATACTTTTTGCATTTCTTGACTTGAATGTGTCCTGGCGGCTGGCAGTATGTCTTGCTCACTCAAACGTGTCACTGATAGTGCTGCGTCTGTTGGATCATTTATGTCTTTTTGGAACGTCTTGCCCGTTCTTCACCATAGGTACGCTTTGAATTAAGCAACTAGCTTCATATTTCTGACTGACCAACTATTAGACAATTCAAAAGTGCCCGTAAATGGTTTGATTGAAATAAATGCTTTGAGTTTAAGTTTAAAATATTTCAAATGTAGTTGAATACACTCCTAAATATCTATCCGCACTACAACACTCATAGTCAAATTATCAACATTCAAACAGCATTGCTAAACTTGCCACAAAACAGCGCAGTTAGATCTACAGCTCTGTTCCAAACCACCCTTTATGAAACTTCTCATTCTATAAATGGATTTAACAAACGGGTATCCAGATTAACTTTTCAGACCTCAGAACTTTATATAATTGTTAGATGGGCGAACTGACGAATAATTAGTACCTGAGATGATCCTCTGGACCTTTGAGTTTCAATCTGTTTTAACGGGCTATTGGAGATAATGTCAGCTTTGTGATAAGGATTATCTTGAAAAGTTATGATTCGGGTAGAAAAAGGTGTATTTGGAAATTGAGCTGTTTTAGCTGAGAACGAGTGTGGTGAAGGCTTCGAAAATTTGCTAATTGGTAAAAATAGTAGCTGTGTACAATATAGTTCCCCCAAAAATTAATTGCCTTCAAAGCAAGAGTGAACAGGCATTTCCTGGGCACGCTTCCAGCAAAAAAAAAAAAAAAAACAAATAAATACTACATATTGCATTTTTGACTGACCTATATTGGCTATATGCAATGCAGGCTGCCTCATGATCTAGTTTTTAAGTTCAACATCATGGTCTGAAGAACATTTTGACAAAAAAAAAGTCTTAAAAAACGGGTAAATTGTAGACCTTTCCTTTCTTCCAAGTCCCACATCCAAAAATCTTTAATCGGAAAAAGTTTCAAACTGTTCAACAGAACGCAAAAACTCTGGGCGGTGGTTGTTATAAAGCTAGGAAGTAAGCAGAAATCGAGGTAGACCCTAATTAGCCGGCACGCTTACATAACAATTAATCAAACTTTTGAGGTTCGAAAGTTATTTATCGAGGTTGCTTTTGGAAATCCCTTTTGAGAGAGAATTTTGGAGACGGTTTTAACTTTTTAATACCTTAATTTGTATTACCATCATCAAAGAATGTGCGTTAATATTGGAGGTATATTCTGTAGATACACCTACCTATTCTAACGTTTACTGATTATTTTATTTTTCTATTTCATTATGGATCGAGAAAGCCTGTTAATAAAACCACTTCTTTGCGTCAAATATGTTGCAAAGTGAAAGTCAAATCATTTATTTCAAATCTTCTTCTTCCTTCTTCTTCGTAGCACTCTTGTCAGAGCTGTCGTGGTCCTCATGTAGTTTCTTGTCTAAGGGCTGATGTGATTCGCCTTACGATTTCTCGCCACCTACTCCGATTTCTGGTATTTTTCGTGCACTCATACAAGGGATCGCCCGCTGCGGATTTAATTTAATCAGTCCATCTTATGGGCGAGCGTCCGGGTGGTCTAGCGTCCTCCACTCAACCCTGCACGACAAGGCGCTCTATTGAGTTTCCCTCGCGCTTCGAGACATGTCCGAAGTATTTGAGGATGCGCGTTTGGACCAGAACAGATAGACGAATAAGCAAATAAATTTTGAACGTCAAAATTTACAAAAACTTTTTTTTTTATATTACAAAAATGTTGCTTATAGTTTCTTTTTATATTCCCACTAGGTACTATAAAAGTAGTGAGAATATAACGATATAAAACAACCTTGTACAGTGTATCAGATAATGTAATAATGTATTAAACCTCCTTAACTCTAATATCGGCACATTGTATCTCCATACATCTCGGTATTATCGCTGGAGGTCACATTCGCCGCCATTTTGGATTCGCTGACCTTAAACGGTCATATTCTGAATATCGAACACGTCGGCTAAATATCGGGAGATTAACTTTTATTATAATTCATTTATGGATATTCATGCTTTTGTTAACTTAAGCTAGTTATAATGACTAATATCAAAGTGACTGTAACTCAAGTACAAATACTTGAGTTACAGTCACTTTGATATTCGTATTTATAAGGACTCTCTGCTTGTCATGAGCCAGCCGCACTGGCCCCGCGTGGTGGATTACGGCTCCCTTCCTCTCATCGAGAGGAGGCCCGTGAGTGATAACATTACAGGCTGATTTAATTTGTCCTATTGAAAATTAAAATTCTTGAAGCTTGCTCTGTGTTTATTATTAACAATTTAGGTACATATTGATGGCCTTTGTCTTCACTTTTGACATGACATGACAAAATGGAATAGATAGTTTCTTCCCACCAGCGGGCCTAAGGACCAAATTAAACATCTTGTAATTAACCACTTAAAATGCTAAAATTACCACAACTAATGAGGGGTCCTCAGTAATTATGTCTACGGCCTCGCCTTTACATAAATTAGTTCACTTTCCTTCACGCAAAACCAAAATTCTTTTACTATCGAACGCTCGCATCTTGAAATTATGACCATTATCACGTTATAGCTCTTAGAATAAGGCCACTAAATCAGGTAGCAAGCATGTCTTTGTGCTGGATGAAACTGAGTCATAACGTCTCTCGAATAAAGTACAATTTTGATTGCAGGTTCAATATCGTATGTATAGAGGATGATTTGGCCGGTCGTAAGCAATTTCCAAATAAGATTTCGTTAGGGCAAACGCACCCGGGGAAAACGCGATGTTTCATTAAAACTTGTGACTTTATCATGTAACGGGTCCTGTGATGTGGTTCCAGCAATTATTAGTTGGTAATTATTACAAATTTAATTATAGTTTAGTGAGTAGTTCAATGTAAAAGTTGGGTTCGCCGCAAAGGCTTCACAGTTTGCAAGGATCTTCTTGAGATACTTATTAAAATATCACATAGAAAACACGACAGTCTTACCAATTAGTTGGTACTTGAACTTGCTCATAAAACAATGACCACAATTTCAATGAAGCGGATTTAATGATAAATTAATTTATACGACTCGACTTCTAGATCTCGACTCAAAAGTGCAGCAAAATAATTAAAGCCAATTGAAACCATCGTTTTTATTCACCTAAGCACTGTAAACTGTTCAATTAAATTGATGAAAACAATTCAGTTTTAACAAAACAAAAGAAAAATCACAAAAATTTAATTACTTACTATTGTATTAAAGTATCCAAAATGCACAGTCTCTTATTTCATAGATTACAATTACACCAAACATATATAATCAGCGCTCCCTAAGATGACATCAAGTAATGAAGCCGAGAACATTTTTTCTTACATTGATTCCATTGAAACTCCTAATTAGTTTGCTCAATTAGTGGAATTACTATCGAGAGACTGAAGGTGACAGAACGGCTGAATTGAGGCTGTTATGTCAGTATTTTATTGAAGAGGTCTGGATTTTTGAGAGCCTTAATTAGCTAATGATTTTTGTGTTCTTACTTTTTTAGTAGAGTTTTATTTTAGTAAGGACTGGTGAATGACTAGACTGATATTAAGCAGAAGACATTTTCGTCAAGAATTTCTTGTAACATCTGATGTAATTATCTCAAAGATAAAACTACCTTGAAAGCGCCATACGCCTAGCGAAAAAGTCATCAAACTTCGTCTTATGAATCTTTCAAACCAAAGTAACAGAATAGATGATTAGCAGCATCTACACGAATATTATAAAGAGGAAAGATATTTTGATTGTTCGTATTGAATAGGCTCCAAAACTTATTGAATAGGATCGATTTGAAAAATTGTTTTACCATTAGAAGCCGACATTATCCCTGATGAATATAGGCTACTTTTTACCGCGAGAAAATGCTTCATTCCTACGTGAAAACGGGTAGTATGAATTATCCTTCCGTATTTATCTTTTTCACATAACTTCTAAACGCCTGAACCGATTAGGTTGAAATTTTATATGGGAATTTCGATGGTTTCCTGGATTATTTTAAAAATACAATTGGACCCGGTAGGTGGCGCTGCTGTCGGTATGCCAACTACTAAACGGCTTGACCGATTATGTTGAAAATTTTTATGTGTATTCCCATGGTTTCACAGACACGAATGTATTAAGCCCACCTAATCTACGAGTATCTTTCTATACATATATAAATAAACCAATTACATTACCTAACCACATTGTTTAAGCAACATATTTTTAAACGGCGGGAATTCCGAATTCTACGCAAACGAAGTTGCGGGCGGATGCTAGTAATTACATAATTAGGTAAGGCGGTGGGAACTTTTGTGGCGAAATTGGTTATGAGCTGCTCTGCCAGGTACGCACAACGACATATCGAGCTATACATTGTTAGTATAAGCTGTCTCATTCTACGAAAAACCTATACAATGCGAGGTCAACTAAAATTGGAAATTACAGCTCATATCGTCGTGTGTAAACCTTAATGTAAAAGACAATTTAGACAGATAATGCTGCTTGGTAGCAGAAATAGCTACGGCAGTGGTGATGACTTTATAAGCATTCAGTTCTATCATTATCACCTACCACTGGTCCCTGAGACCGCAACGGCAACAAGCAAATAAAGGTTAAGGTAAGTTTATTGTAATTACACACACTAATGCATTTTGTGACTATTGTTTTTTCCTAAATAAAGGATGTGTAGAAAAGGTACATAGACGCGCACTGTCCTACGACACTTACGCATCGAAATATTTGAATGCAAAAATACGTTGCGGTCTCAGGGACCGCGGTGGTAGGTGGTTAAGGGTTAAATGTTGCAGACAGACTGACTTTAACGGAAGAATATGACGCTAAAAAGTTTTCAAAACTATCCATATCTTGGACTCCCTCCATCAATATACTACCAATCAATATACTACTTAACTCAAAACAACAAAAACAAAGCAAACAACAAAACGCTAGTTGAGCGTCTGACACAATTACGTTACGCTAATCAAACGGCATGACACGCGATCTGTCGTGACGCGCCCTATAACGCGCGCGCTAACTAGAATGGCGCACGACACGTTTTTGCGCTCCAAGGTATTGACAGGAGCGTTTGTATTGCACGAATAACTTTCTTTCTTTCTGTCTTTCTTCGAGAAAATCGGAAAGTTAAGAAAATGTTGTTTAAATAATATTTTAAAGGGTCTATTTCACTGTTGTTGAATACCTACCTATCCCTAATAAATCTAATAGAGCTAAAAGACAGCCTGCAAGACACCGAAAGTCCTAGCCAGTACATCAAAAATAAGTAAAAAATAATAAGTGGCTGACAATAGAGATTAAAAAATTAAAAGAACCTGGAGCAAAAATCAGATAAACCAAGAAAAACGATCAAAACTCATACCCGTACCCGTACTATGTAAGGATCTCAGTACCTTAACAAAAAAAAAAGTAAGGGCGCACAAGTTGAACGAATGAAATGAATGGAAGAACGAATGGTATTGTTCACACAATCATCCCCTGGGTGTGTTTTATTGCGCCATTGTCATCATCGTTTTGTTATTGTTGGCATTTTTATGAAAACACTGATTTAAGTTCCCCCATACTTGCTTCCAATTGAAACTAGTCGTGCAAGACGAAAATAATCGCTTTTCTATTTCATATGTTTTTACGAGGAAACTGTGGAAAACAGAATTTTCCTACTTTGGTTTGTAGTCTCGCATTTGTCACACTTATTTTTAGGTTCATATTATTATGTATAAGTTACTAAAAGTAGTCTTTTGAAGCATTTATTTCAAATAAACCCACTACGGGCACTTTTGAATTTTCAAGGGGTCGGTCAGTCAGAAAGATGGGGTGTGTATAATATATGGCATAATGACAAATAGTATAATTATCACTTGAAATAACATTCACATGTTATGAGTTTCATATGCTATAAAAACAAATAATCTAATTTCATGTGATCGAATGTTATATGTTATATATCATATAATCTTCTTTTGCTCTAATAACATTTAGTATAACGCAAAGTAGACGTTTCTAAATTATATTAAACGTTACTTATAGATTTTGAATACTATATTAACTGAATATTATACTAATCGAATATTAATTCAAAATCTTCATTAAACCATATAAAATTTGTTAAAATGAAATTATATCAATAATTCATGATATCATTTCATCGTTATATTAAAAAAAAAAAGTATCATCATCTGCCTAGCCTTTTCCCAACTATGTTGGGGTTGGCTTCCAGTCTAACCGGATGCAGCTGAATACCCTTGGTAAGACTGGTTGTCAGACTTTTGGGCTACTGACGACCCGTAACGACTGTCAAAGATCCACGAATGACAGCCGGGACCAACGGCTTAACGTCCTTTCCGAGGCACGGAGGCGTCTTGGTATGTGAAGATGGTCACCCATCCACGGACCAACCGAGGCTAGCGTAGCTTAACCTGATCGATCGACCCGTGCGGCTGTTATTACTTAGCCACAATACGCTAGCAAAAAAAAGTATAATAAATGAAATTAGGTCATTATGATCATTGGAACTATTGTTATTATTTCAAACGTTACACACTCCAGAAAGATGGAGCAAATTGCCCATTTCAGAGCGTAGTAGGTACCTATGGAGAAGAATGGGCAAGAAACTCCACGGACACTCTTTTCAGTAGTAGATATGTAAATAATATAATATCTTTTAATGTGAAGAAGCGTAATGAAAAAAAAACCGTCAAGTACGCACGATCTGTACCTTTACGAAGTATTTTTCTACTGTTGCTAATTAGCTAGGATACAAACGGTAGAAGTAAGAGAAACTCCACATTCAGGTTCCAGCAGAAATATACTAAATTTGTTATAGACTAACTGCCAAGTAATGGATACCTAATAATGGAGCCCTAAAGCTTCTTGAGCAAGCACATGCAGGGTGAAAAGTTGATAGCTGAGTAGGTGCGGCAAGTAATCTATTTATTTATTTAAGGAACCCCGATGGGTTCTTGTAATAATGAAAACACTTAAATCTCATACCAAATCCATGGCTTAGGTAAATAATAAATCACGTGAAAATATTTTTAAATCACGATTTGAAACAACGTGTCTCTCCAACCCACTTCTAATGGAAACTTTAAGTCTTAAAGGGTATAACGACCGCCATAATTATGAAACTCAGCCAAAACAACACCGTTTTTCATAATTAACTAAAAAAAAACTCTGTATGGAATTTTATGTCCCCTAATCCCATCGCGGCCATTAAATGTCACCAGGACGGAGGCCATTTTTCTTAATTACCTGGACTGGTTTTGGAAAGTACCATCCGGGTACTTTGACTGGTACTTATCTCTTACAAAATGATTAATGGACGGACAGACTAGAGTATTTTTTGATTATTCTTTAATATCTCTAACTAATCAAATTATTAAGCCTATCACTGGACATACACGGTGGCAATCCCTGCCACCGTGTATGTCCCCTCGCGCAAACTGATTCATAAAAAAGTGCAATACCAATACGGTCAACGGTCAAAATGTAAGTATGTGTCTACCAGCAATATTTTTTTTAATAACCGACGGTCAGTTATGTCAGAATTATGGTTCAGAATCATGTACTGATTGCATGATTATTACCATGGTTGCGCGTCAATATCAGTGCCACCCTGATTTTATTAACTGACTTCAAAACGGAGGAGGTTATCAATTCGGATGTTTATATTTTATGTATGTTCGGGTATAACTCCGTCATATATGGATGGATTTGCAAAATTCTTTTTTTGTTCGATAGAGGTTTATTCAGATATGGTGCCATTTTGTAAAGATCTGGTGATGAGTTTCAGAGACAGACAACGGAACTCTTCAATAAATACCAGTAAAACAACCGCGATTGCTGCTATCGCATATGTATGTCCTTTACGCAATCGCACGACATAACATCACATCTGTACCCTACAAATGCAGATGCAGTACGCAGATGTGTTCAGTATACCACCGTACACCCTACCACATAGCAAGTAGTGTTACATGAATTTGTGTAATAAAAAGTGAAAAATAAAAACAAAAAAAAAATAACCAACCGACTTCCAAATAAAAAAAAAAACACTACAAAGTGAAAAATAACTTTAATTTCGGAAGTTGCTGTCATAAAACGAAAATTCGGAACCAACGACACCGACTTCCAAAATTAAAGTTATTTTTCACTTTGTAGTCTTTTTTTGGAAGTCGGTTGATTTTTTTTTTATAAAAAAAGTTTTTATTAACTTACTTACTCTCTAAAGTTGCGCCACTAAGCCCGATTCACGTCCTACCACTATCAAAATGAATCCTTTGAATAGGGTTATATTAGAGCTTAAGCTTTTTATACTCAGAAACCTAATGAATAAATGACTCTAGCATTAGGCATAATGGCTAAATAGAGTCGGTAATACTAAATAGTCTAGCTGAAACTATACCAGACCGACAGACAAAAATTATTTTCCATTCATTACAATAAGTATTTTGAAAATGCAACCAGGTGCAACGAGGCCTTTTTTTTTTTTTTTTGGGTAGGAAATTATCAAATAACTTCTCCCGCTCTGGGCGGAGCGGGAGGGTGTGTCAGACTTTTACTGACTAAAACCCACCCGTGTTCCTTCAGTTGCCTGTGCCAAGGGCCACGGTAACTCTTTCGAACAATCCGCGACCCTGGCAGGCATCGGCCCTAGCGGACCCCGTCAGTTACTGCTGACATCTCTATGAGGCACGCGTGGAACACAACGCGCCGTCGACCCGGGCCTGGTCCTTACCGGACGGCGAACTAGGTGCAACAAGGCCTTAATAGGGTAATATCCCTATTATCCCAAACGCTGCAAGAGAAAAGCCCATCACTTTCCTTAATAATATGTCCCAAAAACCGATTCCCTCATTCAGCAGAACGGGTCGCTGGTAATACCCGGTTACCCGGTTATTTCTCCAACTTTTTAATTCGACCGCTTCGCCCGGATTACCGGTTGTGACTGGTTACGCCCGGACGAATTTCCAGGCGTTTTAACCGGGCTTTAAATGTCAGTGTACCATTTTATACTGTGGGAACGTAACCTAATTGTGTTGAATCAATTTTTATGTTAAAACTTTGGCACGAGAGCAGATTGGGGTGTAATTTGTATGAGGGTTTTTTGCTGCTATCATAAACTCGATTTTTTGATGCTGAAATAATTCATTTATAATTCCGGTTGGTTAGGAAGAAGCATTAAGTGGTCGAGTTTTGTCAACAGTTAGGTATGTCCTGTTGACGAAACTGGCGAGTCTAAAACACTGATCATTAGCAGTTGTCTTGTAGTGAATAAAAATATCGAAAAGACTTGAACTACCTAAATGGTTTGGTGAAAGGGCCTCACGCTGCTGTGGGGCAACACTATGGGCGGATATGAAAACATTTTTTCTTGAGGTTCGAAATAACTTTGGTCTCATAAGAATACAATAATTCACTTACATGAGAATATTATAACTACGAGTATAACTTCAACTGCCATTAATCAGTACAGTTTTTACAAAAACCAAACATTTTTTTTTATTGTGTATAATTTGTCTTTTTTTTTGTAACGTGCGTTTAGTTTGTGCAGAATAAACATTTTTTCTTTCATTCTTTCTTTCTTTTTTTCTTTATTTGTACAATCATGATTTTGTGGGTAAATAAAAAAAACAATGTTCGCCATTTTCAATCCTTGCATAGTTCTCGCACAGAGAACTACTTGTTTCGCTTCAAATAAAAGAAACGCTATCTTTTTATACAGCGAAATATAAAGATTAGGCAAAAGGCTGTTAAATCGCAATACTATCGGCAAAAATATACCAGCACCAACGACATCGAAAAAATATAAAACTCTTCCATCAGAAAAAGCCAGCTATTCGACACACGCTTTCGAATCAGACGCGTGCTAGCAATAAAAAATATCGCTTCGAGTATGACAAATTCAAATCACATTTGTAACATTCCTCGCGCGGGGCGAAGCATTTGGGAAAAACTTTTATCGTTCAAGTGCAGTGGACGGATTCGACTTCGTTCGGTAAAGATCGGGCGTTTTCAGGGACGTTTGTAAAAAAAGAATTTCGGGTTCTAACGGAGCTTTGGTTCGGTAAATATTTAGCAATGACGTTGAAAAGGCATTCTTGGTTTTGTTCTTTTATAGGAGGAGTGAACTTAAAAGGTGCCAAGGACAGACTGGATGCCAAAGGCAGAAAGTACAGGGTGCTGTGGCGCAACCTAGGAGAGGGGGTTATTTCCAGCTTTGGACTGCGATAAGAGTTTATAGGATCTAGTATTTCAGAAAGGTAAGTGCACAATTCTTTAATGTGTTGAATAATCTACCCTTGGCCGACTAAACACACACGAACAATAAATACACAAAAAACAAATTGCATTGACATGATTCTAATAAATACATAAATAAACACATGAATTACCCCAGTAACAGAAGATTCAACAAAGCAACGCATTATATTCAAAGCTACCACAAACATAACATAAAAGGTAGGTAGGTATAACAAATACAACAGCAATTTTCATATATAATACACAGAAGCCATATTATTACGCAATTCTGACATATTTTCACATAGAAACCCTATTATTACAGCAATATTTAATAGTTACATAATACAGTGAAATACGTTCGGTTCGGAAGTCCATTTGAAAGCGTGGCGGTCGCTATTCAGATAGATTCCATTCAAATTGATGTGCCCAACAAATGTAGAATGTATCAGAACTGGTTTCTATAGTTACATGTATTTCTATATTTAACTATAAGTAATAAGTAGAATACCAACCGTCTGGATCATTTTAAGATTGCAAAGCACTAGGAAGTAGTAAAGGGCGGGCGTTTTGGAGGACTGTCTTTTGTTATTTTGACATTTGAAAAGTGCTGATTCTCAGACTAGTTTGAATAAACGACTTTTGATTTAGCAAAATTGTTAAAAAATGAGATATAGTTAAAATAAGAAAATAATTTGCAAATTATAAAGTCCAGTATTATAATAAAAATACAAGTGACTTGTAATTTGACGTATTTCCTTCAGGACATGAAAGTGGGCTTCTGCGAAGAGGAGGTCTACTACGGAGTCCCACAGGAGAGCGTTTTGGGTCCTCCACTCTTTTTAACATTAAAAAACCAGACCAACAGCCAACAGCCTATGCAATATGCAGATCAATGGAGAGCAAATCTTCTCATACGCCGATGACACTACGGTTATTTCCTGAGGAAGGTCATGGAAACATGTAAAAGCTGTCGCAGAAGAGGGTCTGCCTGAAAAAGCAAACCTTTTAACCAATTAACCAATAACCAACCAACCAACTAATAACCCAACCAACCAACCAACCAACCAACCAAACCCAACCAATTCGACCAACCAACCAACCAACCAATTAACTAATTTTATTGGCTTTTCCCCAAACCAGACTCACAAAGCTGCTCCACAACTTGTGACCTGGTGATGACCACCTGGGTGCCTAACGCGTGACGGATTTCTGGGACGGTAGAAAGAAGTGAAATGACATAAAAGAGTTAAGTAATTTAATTAACACACAATTTCTAAATATTTCAGCAATTTGCAAATTCTACCTTTGCCAATTTTATCGACTGTTTAATCGGCATCTCTGAATAATTTTGTACCTCGTTAGATAGCTGATTAAATGAAGATGAATAATGAAGATGTCTTCCCCGTAATTTGTTTGCTTAATGTCATGAGATAACTGGTATCAAAATTCATGTACGTCGATGATTTAAAAAAATGGTTAGTAAACTTTTTCCTTTAAATTGTAACTATTTGATCTTTTGAAAAAATTGCTTTCATCAAAAGGTTCTTCAACGTACAAGGTATCCAATGGAATAACAATGACGGTCATTTAATTTGAAAGTTTAGAGCAAAGTTTAGTGATGAATTCTGGGAAACTTCCAAAAATACATAAAAATTGGTTCATCTCGAATCCCACAAATTTTCGCCTAGGCTTTATGGGTCGCTCAATTGTTGGAAATGGGTAACACTATCATGTCCTGGAAGGAATACGTCAAATTATTATATAAGTCAGCCTGTATTTTAGGCACATATGACAAAAATTAAAAGCCAAAGAAGAAAAAACGTACACTATTAGGTATTCTTTTTATTATATAATTAACTCGTATTGTCCCACCGCTGGGCAAAGGGCTCCCTCCATTCCTTCCATCACATATAATTCAGCGCTACTACTTTCCAATTATCTATATATTATCTATTATAATTATCAGCATCTACAAAGCAAAATTCAGGGTGAACTGAAACATGATTCTAGAACCCCTAGCCTAGAACTTTTCGTCAAAAAAAACAATCATCTGTTTCATAGAAAACTGCAATACACACGCGGTCAAAATGTATGGAACGGCGTTTTTTTTTTTATTAACTGAGGAAAAATTTCAACGCATAGGGGTTCAGAGCCATGTTGTACTGAATCCATAGTCACGGATTGTACCTCGATGTCCCTGTCAACTTGTACTACAAACCTAAACATCCTCAGATCCACTCAAAAGCTACAACAATTATTAGAAATTTCAGTAAACAAAATTATTTCTTCCCAAAACCAACAGTGAAACCTAAGCAACCCCAAGATAGCCCCTTAACAAACACTAACTAGTATATAAATATGCAACCAAACTTTCCGAGCCATTACGCGAACGAAATCGTAAACTAAACAGTAACCCACAGGCTACAACTACATATTTATGAGGATAAAACATAATAAACAAACCTTCAGTTTCGATTACAGACCTTACAAGAAAATCCATTCCAAATTGAACCTTGTGCGCTTAGGATAAGGGTGGGTGGCTGGGTGGTAAGATATTATGAGGGGCTAGCGGAGTGAAGACAGTCTCGATATGCCCCAGAACGTTCCCTTTGTTTGTTACCGATTGTTTTCTGTCATTGTACAGCGCTGTAGATTTTTAGGGATCCGCAAGTGGGGATATTTTACGGTTAGAGCGCGAAGAGTGAACGGATAATGTTTTGTACCACAATATTTTAAATAAAGGTTTTTTTTAACCTGTGTTTGATTACAGAAACAAAAACCTATCAGCAACAAAACTGTCGAAGCAAAAAAAAAAACCTCTATAAATAGCTACCCAAGTTTTGTAGAACTCTCTTCTCCTAAGTTATATAAAATTATTTCCTTGAAACAGAGCTTTCAACAAAACCAACACGAGGGTTACCAAAACCGTAAGGATCACGTACTGGAACATTCATTTTGGCAAACAGTAAATCAGTTAATATTTTTCCTTAAGGAATAATGGCTTGAATAAAAGAACTTTCACCATTAAACGCCGTATGTTGCAATATCATTGAATTTATTGGTTGTAATAATTCTTTTATGTAAAATGATGTAGCTTTTTTTCTTGTCAATTAGAGAAATTTAATAAAAGCTTTGATATTATGTATACGATTTGTTCTTAAGTCACGCTCACAAAATTAGCACAAGATGAGAGCAGTAACGGCCCCAACTTACGAGTTGTAGACCTTGGGTTCGTACCTTGTGAAAATAATTTCATCACTCAAAACGGTGAAGGAAAACATCGTTTGGAAACCGGCATGTCCTATAACCAAAAATTCGAAGAAACCTGACATTTACCAAATCACCTGTGTCCCAGTAGTGGGAACATTATAGGCTATGCTTATGCTTATTTTCCTTAAAAATCGTAAAAAAATATAAACACTTCTCGCTCATCTACAAAACGTATCCTCACTTTCACAATATACAAAACCAACAACAAAAAATAGTACATCTAAATCCGACAACAAAATACATACGGAACCCTGCGCCCGCCAGTCCGCATCGCCGTACCTTGACGATATAAAAATGTACACTGCGAGACTCGGGATGTTACTTTCTTAAAAGTGTTTACCCATGATTCTCGGCATATGGATACAGTTTCGCTTTCCCGGGATTTTCTCCGTTTATATATTTTTTTAAATTAAAAGTTGGTGGTGTCTGACAATAGTGCTGTGTTTAAGAAATTGTTTAGAAGTGGTAGCATAGTTAGTAGCTAGCGGTAAATTAATAAAGGGGATATAGTTTGGAATACTTCGCAGCAGACTTTAGTGGCTTCAAGTTTTTGCTGTATATCAGCTTTTATCAAGGATAACTTCGCTTGCGTTGTGGAGTACTTAAATCTTGGTCTAAAGTTTAGAGTGAAACGTTTTCAGTAAAGATGGATAGAAGGAGTTGACTTTATATGTATTTGTGAAGGACGGGGAATATTTGGGAAGGGCGTTTCGTATTTAAAGACGGAATATAAAACGTATTTTTGGCTCTGACTCTATCTTTGCCTGGTTTATCTATTATCACTATCTAATCGATATCTGTCTAACCAGCCTGTATTATCCCATGCATGGCAAGGCCTCCCTCTCCCTTTTCCACACAATTCTGTCTTTTACCAGTCCTTCCGGCAGGGGTCAAGCTCGTCCTTCGTCTTTGTCTCGGCCGGCCGCGATGGCGTCATGCGTGTAGTAGGACACGATCGGTGGTTCTCTTAACCCAACTGTCATCTGACATGCAGCATACATGTCCGACCCAGTCCCACTTAAGTTTAGCGGCTTTCTGGGTAACGTCCGTTATCTTGGTTTTGGTGGGCAGTATTGTGTTCCTTATACCGTCAAAAATTCGAACCCCCAGGATACTGCGCTCCATGGCTCACTGGCGAACCTCGAGCTTGGCCCTATGCTGAAGTGTCAAAGTGTCTATTCACTATTATAGGAATATTATATACACCATAAAATTACAGATAATAGGCCTTTAGATAATAGGCCTACAGACTACTACTTTTTCCAGAATTTGGATAACTTCTTGGCGGGGAAAAAATTCAATACCCGAGAGGCAGTACAAAATGCCTTTGAAGAATTTGTTGCCTCCCGTCCAGCTGATTTCTTTAAGAAGGGCATCAATAAACTGCCACTGCGTTGGCAAAGATGCATTGATTGCATGGGTGATTACTTCGATTAATACAAATAAAAAATACATGAAAAAAATTCGTTTAAATTTTTTCATACAAAACGGCAATTTCACAGGTAAAGGCCTAATATTAATGTAGAAATATTAGGTGTCATATTATACAGAGTGGCTATATCATTCTTCCCGTCATACTAAACCACTTTCGGTATGAAACTCATATGCGACTCGGGGAAAAAAAGAACAAATTCCTATACAACAGTGGACAGTATTCGATGCGCGTATGATTTTTTTTCCGAATCCCATATGAGTTTCATAGGGAAACTTGTTCAGTATGACATATAGAATCATCCCGGAGTCGGATGCAGGTGACTAAATCGCCACACTATAGTTTCTGCCTTTATTTCTAAACATAATATTGGCATCATATTTACATAACTTGAATAAACCTGTAAACCAACCGACATATTAAATTAAACTTTAAATATATGCAGAATACATCTTCAAACCATGATATGTTAAGCAAGTGTTGAAATCCCACCTCCTAGAATGAAGACACATAGCGTCATTTATCATGTCTCATGTTAGTTAGCATTGCAGTGCCAATTGGACAATCTAGACTAGTCTAGACCGTCTCGAGGTCATACTTAAAGCCTAAACATAAAGGAGTAAACTATCTCAGCTTAGTAAGAACTATTTGGACAATTTACTTGTTAGATAGTCAGACGTTTCACATTACTTGTGATGAATATGAGAATTATTTGCCGCACTCGCTTTAAGCAGAAGGGACTAAAGTTTAAGCAAATGTACATTTAAGATGTCTTTATTGGTTACTTGAACCTTTTAGCGAAACTGACCTACTAGCTTCTGAACGGGACTTTGTCTGTGTGTAATTTCGGCCCTTGACCCACTGCGTCGCGCCCCATCGCCCGCCCACGCCGTTACCTCGTTTTCGAGTTGCGTTCTTTCTGACGTTTCTTCTTGCTGCTCGGCTCCTTGGAGCAGTAGCGTGATGATAAATAGCCTAAAACCTTTTTCCAGAATTGAGCTATCAAATGCAATAAATTCAAATCCAACTGGTAATTCCAGAGATTAGCGCGTCCAAACAAACAAACTCTTCGGCCTTATTATTCATTGCTCGGCTTAATGGATAAAGAGGTAATAGTCGCGGGCAGACGGTAGGTTCTGGATGTATACAAATACACCAACAGGTGAAATTCGAAATCATGACCTCTCATTTACCAGTTGGACGTTTAGCTTATTGCATCTTATTTGAAAGAATATATTAATCTCGAAAATCCAGTGACGAAATGCACATTTTTGCACGAACTTAATACCATACCCCAGCGACTGCAAGGACCAACCTCCCTACCCACACTAATCCAGCTGCAACTGCAATGATACAGTAGAAAACAGCTCACAATTCCGCCAGACGTCTCATTACAGGCACAATAAAGTTGCTACGTCCTGAAGCTCAAACAATGGACAGAATCTCGGCCAGATTTCATTTAGAACTGGCGGGTATTGTCCCTCTCTGTTTATCCCCTAGCTTCGTCTTAGTTGCAGTGGGACTCTTGGCACCGAATTTTATATGGACAATGTTTTATAACATATAAGAGATCAACAAACTAGTAAGGACCAAGGAGTCTTAGGTCTTAATCCTTCGTCATAGAATCTCGGCCATATTTTTTAAACGACTTCAAAAAAGGTTCTCAATTTGGATGTTTATGTATATTTTTTTTAATGAATTTTCGGACGTAACTCCGTCATACTCGTATATAGACGGATTTACAAAACTCTCTCAATTTTTAATGGATAAGGTTGTGCCTCAGGGATGGTCCCATATAAATTTTATTAACTTTGCTTGGGTAGTTTTTGAGTTAGCTTCAATAATACGATTTTTTTCCACTTTGTTTATATTGATATGATTTTTTTTTTGTAGAAAAGTTTTGATTTTTAATGAATTAACTAAGTTGATCAATTTAGGACCAACATACTGATGTTTCCGTGTTTAAAATCCGAATCGAAGGACCAATACAGAACATAACATAATATCACGGCTTGTTTCCTCGAAGGGATTCGGCAGAGCCGTGCCTGTAGTACACACACATTTTGCTAGTTATGTATAAGTCCCGTGCGAGAAATACAGAGGTGCACATAAAAACTTGCACATGGTATTCGTCGACCTCGAAAAGGCATACGACCGGGTACCCCGTGAGGTTCTGTGGTGGGCTCTTAAGGAGAAAGGCGTGCCTGGGAAGTATGTGCAGTTGATCCGTGCGATGTACAGTCGATGCCGTACCCAAGTTCGGTCTACCGCGGGCACTACCGGCACCTTCAATGTGGCTGTCGGCTTGCACCAAGGGTCGGCTCTCAGCCCTTACCTCTTCCTGGTGATAATGGACGCGCTCACGTCGGACATTCAGGAAGAGGCTCCCTGGTGTATGCTGTTTGCCGATGACATTGTGCTGGTGGCCGAGAGCGGCTTAGAGGTCCAGAGCAGATTGCAGATGTGGTGGCAAAGACTGGAGAATGTTGGCCTGAAATTGAGTAGAACCAAAACGGAATACTTGTTCTGCGATTTCGGCGGGCTCTCCAGTCCTGTGCCTATAACTCTTGCCGGAACGCCCATACCGATATGCTCCGACTTCCGGTACCTCGGGTCGCTTGTCCAAGGGAATGGCGAAGTAGACCGGGACGTATCGCGCCGGATCAACTCAGGATGGATGAAATGGCGACAGGTCACTGGAACAACTTGTGACCCACGGATGCCCCTCAAGTTAAAGGGGAAAATATACAAGTCCGTGATTAGGCCTGTCGTACTGTATGGATCAGAATGCTGGGCTGTGAAAAAGATGGATGAAAAACGATTGCATGTAGCGGAGATGAGAATGTTGAGATGGATGTGTGGAGTGACAAGAATGGATAAAGTAAGGAATGAGTATATTAGAGGAAGTTTAAAAGTGGCGCCTGTTACAGAAAAATTGAAAGGAAGTCGTTTGTCTTGGTATGGACATGTAATGAGGAGGGATGAAACGCATGTAACGAAAAGAGTGATGAATATGAATGTAGATGGATGGAGAGGGAGAGGAAGGCCAAAGAAAAGATGGATGGATGGTGTGAGGAATGATATGAAAGAGAAAGGAGTAAATGATGCCATGACGTCTAACAGGGAAGAATGGAAGAAGAAAACGTGTTGCGCCGACCCCAAATAAAATGGGACAAGGGCAGGAAGAAGAAGTATAAGTCCCGTGTTATAAAAGGCGAGCCTATTGCCAACAACTGGGCATAAATCCAAAGTACTTTATATAAACAGCTAAATTTTTTAGACCTTAACTTTATATTTTGTGTTCGCTTTCTTTGTTGATTAGATTCTGATCATTTTTAGGGTTCCGTGGTCTACAAGGAACCCTTATAGTTTCGCCATGTCCGTCTGTCCGTCCATCTGTCCGTCCGTCCACAGTTTAGCTCAGAGACTCTTAGTACTAAAAAGCTGTAATTTGGCATGGGTAGTGGGTACTCGTTTAATCACGCCGACAAAGTGGTAAAATAAAATCTAATAATAGGTAATACCTTTAAAAACCAAACAATATCATAACAAACCCACTCATTCTGAATATACCACTTATATTTTTTCCAAATCTGACGTAAAAAAAACAAACTCGACCATAAGCAAAAACTACAAAACAAATCCGATCCAATTAATTCATATTCAATTATCGTATTCACAGTCGAATAAAATGATCGAATTCTCGATATTGAATAATTTATCGATTATAAAAATCGAATACGGTGAATCGAGATCGACAAATCGAATAGTCGACGCGCGACTTCACATAAGAGAATAAATAATGAAATCCGTGTTCTTGTGATGTCACATTGCTGCATGACAATCGTAGGATTGGGAATTTCGATACTAAATGTCATATTTTGAGGTTTAGCGAGTTGATATTGGTGTAGTTCCATTTTTGTGGTTGATTCTCGTCTTTAAATTGATGATATTTTTAGGAAAACAATTTTGTTATTATTTTAGCAGTCCGTGTCCCACTGCAGGACAAAGGCTTCGCTTTCCTCCTACCTATTTATAAGTTAATTCAATTGTTTATCTTAGTGAAGACTTACGTCATCATCAACAGTTCAACATAATCAACAGGCTTCTCTTTCATGTGCCATTCCCCACGCTCCTGTGCCCCAAATTCTTCCCGCGATGGTAACAATGTCGTCCGCCCATCTCGCCGCCGGAAGACCGACATTTCGAAACTACATTCAATATTTGAATTCTTCATTAATTTCAAGACTTACGTAGGTATGCTTCATAAGTACTACATAATTATGTAATTATGTACACTCAAATGACAAAAGATGAGTTATTTTTATCTCTGCTATCACCCAATGATAACTGATAGAATATGCCTATGGCTTTAAGTCCGCCTCTGCACATTTGATTGCTTGACGTAAATAAATAGTAATGAAAATTTGTACATAAATATACATACATAAACTCACGCCTTATCCCATGGAGGTAAGTAGAAACTACACAACTCCACCTACTACAATAATGTGATAATTTGTAATACCCAATTAATAATAATTAAGATATTCAACGATAGTTCTACTAAGTTTTAAGCCTTATTTAAATGCCTCATCGATCAAATACCAAACGAGCCATTTTTGACACATTATGCAAAGTATAAAAGTTAACCTCCAGATATCATCGCGTCCAATGGGGAATAAAACCATTACAACGCCTACCCACGTTACCCATGACGAGGGTTCTCATTCCTATGAAAATAACACCATTGGGCAGGTTTGATTTGCTAATTAACTTAATTTTCGATTACCATAATCGCGATAAGTGCAATGATTACGTGTAGAGGGTAATAAGTCGATTTAATCTGGTGAGTTCGTGATTTACTGTAGCAATAAAACTGGCATTTTGTTTGTTTAAAATTTAACCTGCTGGAAAGTAGCTGCTCCTGCGATTTTGTTTTGTTTTCGTACCTAGAGATTTAACCCCACGTTTTATCGGGGACATGATTATTATTATTATTATTATTGAAAAAAGTACTTTCTTAGTACTTGCAGCCGGAATGCGTGTCTAACTAGATGTATGAACGTAGGAGAAGTAAAATGAGTAGGGATCGTAACAGGTCGCGTTCTGTAGTTTCTGCCTATCCTCATAGGGAAAAGGCGTAAGCTTATTTATGTGTATGTGTACTTTCTTAGTGAACCTCCAGCTAGATCCTCTAAAAAACGTTTATTAACGGATCTATAGGTATAAGCAGCACCTGTCTTTTTAATTTCATAGTTAAGACTTCAGACCGTCATTCGTGTGAAATTACATACCATCAAAATCATTATATTTTATTTCACATAAACCTACATGGGCACTTATGAAACGTCAGAAGCTAGATTCCAATTAGTCTCTTCCTATAGAGAAGAGCCGGCAAGAAACTCCACGGTTTAAAAACAAAATGGTTTTTACAATGTTTTCAAATTACAGTGTTGTTAGGTATGGAAAGACGGTCCAGGCTATCAAATTTGACTGCAACCCTATCAGTAGATATACAAACTTGTTAAGAAACATCAAAATACGGTATAAAGAAATACGCTTATCAACCATTATTCTATTCCTCACATTAAAGTACAAAGACTACTAAAAATAAACTATGTACCTAGAGTGAGGTAAAAAAATCCCATTTTGTCGGATCATATCTCATTCGTATTAATAGGGGACATTTTTTTCGAGGGAAAGAGGGAAAAACGGGCAGGCTCGCCAACTGCTCTGGATATATTATAGCATGGGTACTTTTATACCGAATGTATTGTGTTTGATGACCAGGGACTTGGAGTTTCCCTACCCCCCTTTGCCCCAACAGTTATATGTGGCTAAGAAGCTCTTCTACTGTGTTCGAGAGGTCTTGTTACACTGGTGGTACGTCCCATCGGTTTCTTCATTACGGCACATGAGATATTATTTTGTAATAAAGATGATCTTAATGCTCTGAAATTGTGTATTTGTGGTTGTTATAGTGATCGTTTAAGTCTAGGTAACAATATATCAAGCGCTTTATCTATTTTTACCCGACTACGGCGAAGCAAAAAGGAGGTATTCATGGTGGTCATGTGGTATGCTACCATAGCTTATAAGTATGTTAGTACAGTGGCATGCGACCACGGGAAGGTACATTTTTGTTTCATATTTTTCAGTAGTCGGGTATTAGTTTATAAACTTATGTTTTTATGATTGTAATAACAAGCAAGGTACCGATCAAAACAATTACATAAATACGTAACTATACCATCTATTTCAGACTTTCGATCAGCTTACTAACCCAGCCATAAACAAAACTAATTCAGCTGGTCGATTCTGTAAAATGTCACCGTGAAATCATAAGTGAAGTGAGCTTGAAGTGAGCAGTGTCAATAGTGTCAATCCCTAATGACAGCTCACTTCCCGCTCACTTCACCTAAGAGCGGACGGTGAGATTTTTACAGAATAGCACTTCAGTACAAAGATTCATCTGAACTAACGAGCTAAAATTGTTTGTTGGTTTATAAGAGGTTATTATCGGGAATTACTAACATAATATGATACAAAAAAATGTTCACTGATATAAAGCTATACTATTACGTACATAATCACAGATTATGACGTAGTTAGAAAAAGACTAGGCAAATTGATTAATTACATGACGACGTAATCCGAACAATCTTCTATGTAAAAGACAAGCATAATATACAACGTGTAACGTTAAATGCGCAAAGCCTGAAAATAATTTGATCAGAATAACGAGCAGAATTAATTGAACCACTTTTTAATATAGGTCACATTTTTCAAAAAAATCTTCATTAAAAACGTTGCCGTGTCTATTTATTAATAGGTCAAGCAAGCCAATGTCAGCGCGGCGCAGCGGCCCGGTGACGACTCCTCCCTCAGTAAAGCGTCCGCGTCGTCGCAGACGCAAGAAACGATCAGAATGGCCAGTAAAACTAAAAAAGCACATAAAACCATTACAATTTTTTAATGACTTATTTTCTCTCTGAAATAGGTCAATTGAATTAAAAATCAGTTGGGGTGTCTGAGGTTTTGTGCATTTAACGTTACACGTTGTAAAATGAGACCAAATACCTACTTGTTAACATAATAGCCATAATAAAAAAAACACAATCAGCCTGTAATTCCCACAGCTGGAACACAGGCCTCCCCTCGGTGAGAGGGAGTGGGCCATACTCCACCACGCCGGTTCAGTGCGGATTGGCAGATGTCACACGTCTTTAAATTTTTGGTTCTAGGACATGGCAGTTTCCTTACGATGTTTTCCTTCTTTAAGAGATCGCTCGTAGCGATAAGACAGCCCATTGTATCACCCTTTGTAAAATTTCTATATTTATATCTGTAATTTATAAATTATGCTTTATATATTATAATAAAGAGTTTTATTCTTAGTATTCTATTATACGAGTATTCCTTCACCATTTTGAGAACAATGGTAACTGAATAATTTACACAAAGTAAAGCGCCTGTCTGGGTTCGAACCTACGACCTACAACTCGTGTGTCGCGACCGTTACCACTGGGCCACAATTGCTCTCTACACTCATGCTGAGTGTCTAATAATATAGTGTTTCTTCTAGTGTTTTATAAAACTTTGGTTATTTTTGAATGATGAATCAACTCCTCTTTTGATAAAAACAAAACATTTATATTATTCGTTAAACTAGATCAAACCTAACCATTCGTACAAGTCCTTCCATCCGCAAAACTCCCAGCTATAACTGCAATAGTTTGAAACAACATTCTAGCTGTTTTACACCATACTATGACAAAGCTAAAATCTTAAGTGCGCACTGGAAACCAGCCAGTTCAGCCTAGCGACGATAACTTTCTTTGAGCTTTGCCATTCTACAAATGCTAGATAAATATCAGATTTTTCCAGAATTCGACTTACGAGATTGTAGGACGTGGCCGAAACCACACAGGCACTTAGTCATCATCATCATCTTTTCGGCCGAAAGACGGCCACTCCTGGACATAACCCTCCCCCAAACACCTCCACTTCAAACGGTTCTGTGCTTCTCCCATCCAACGGGATCCTGCGGCCTTCACAAGGTTATTTTCCTTTTGTTGGCAATTAACAAAAGTATAAGTAATTAACCAAGATAGTTCTTGTTACTATACAATTTTTACTATTTAAGGGAGGCAGCTTTCCGAGTGACGTCAGTTATTTTAGTTTTTATACAAACTTAAGATGAAACTATGCTTGTGTTTGGGATCATAGTTTTAGCTTAAGTTTAATGAATGCATATTACAAAGGCATCCCTTAAAAGCACGATACAAACCAACAGTAATATATTCCACACTGAACCGACCATTTCGTACGAAAAACAACATCAACCAACTGATTACGGCATTGGCTAAAACGCTTTTCACTTTAGGGGAAAAGGATACGATTTATCACTAACAATTTGTACCGCGGTATCGTATCGATCGTTTGAAGTATAACGCCCAGGAGTATTCTAGGGGTATGTTCCCACAAGAATCCTAAATAAATTCTGTGAAACGTATATTTGGGAGACTTTAGGGATGGTAACAGGTATGGAAAAATACCGGGAATTAATAAGAGGTAAATAGTTAGTTGTAAAAAAATATATAAGTAAACCAATAAATAGAAATAAGTCACCGGGATTTCCGTATTATATAGGTTACAAGTTCTGGCAAATTATAACACAAAAAGTAAATGAATTAAATTAATATTTGTTAACCTCCCCCTCATTTATAAACCTTACTTAAAGTTAAGTTATGATTAATGTCTGCTTAACCAAACATTTTTTGACGTTTAAACGTCTCTTGACTATAAGCAACATTGGAGGTTTTGCAAAGGGGGAGGTTTACAGTAGAAACCATAATTTTAATGTTTTAAAACAGATTTGTCATGTAAAATACAAGGTTTGTGTCTGATATTTACTTAAATGAGAAGGAAATACAGCGTCTAGAACATACAATTAAACGAATACAAAGCTTGTCCCGCAGAACGGTTTACTCCAAATTGCGGGACATACCGGGAAATGAACACAACACTAGTGACACACTTTATTGAGCCAATGCTTGTGTGAAATTTATTGTCTTCGGTGTAAACAAGTTTCCTTGAATGTCACCGTTAATTCTGTTTATATGCGACGCCGAATTTAAGGTTACGTGGCTTTATTTTTAAATCCGGTGCTGTGGCTGCTGATATTGAAACACTGTAACTTAGCCTTGTTTTTGTCCATTCGCGGAGGTTAGTCTTTTATCACAACAGTTTTTTTAGGGTTTCTTCTCAAAAAGGTGCCAACAGGATCCTATTACTAAGACCCCGCTGACCGTAAACACCCAAGGACAATCCCCGGTTGGTGTAGGTCCATGGCTTTGGGTGGCTAAAATGAGTTGGTTTCCAATAACTCTGGAAGAACTATGGCCCCTGCCTGATCAATGTTTTATATATATATGAACAAAATGGCAGGGGGGGGTGACTTGCACAATCAATAATGGCCCCCCGGAAACGGTCACCAGCACATAGTGACGTAGCGACGAGGAAGCTTTATGTCCTAAAGTGCTTGAGGAGTGGAGAGGTATTTCACGGCTTTCAGAACAATCTCAGAGCCCGGAAGATACTTCCTTAAAATACTTCCTTCCCCCGAACCCCGAGCACGTTTCCTCTTGCGAATCTCCAGTCTAGCCGGCCAATAAAGACAAGAAAGAGGTGGGAGCTCTATTCCTCGTCAATGTTCACTCCAGCCGGCCAATTAAGGGAAGCTAGAGGTGAGGAACCGGACTACTTCCGGGAGATGGGGTCCGTGGCGTCGCTACTACCCAACAGCTCGCCACATGCTGACCTGCGGGTTTCCGTATCTCTCTTGGTCTGGCTCCTCACCCTAGACCTGATCCGGCAAAGTAAACTCTACCGACACAGGCCCAGAGTTCGGAGCGCGCAAGCCCCAACACGCAGTTAACGTAGAAATACGATGTTGGGGTTATTATTATTATTACTATCTTACTTTTGAAGACTGTGTAACATGAACTGCAACAAATAAATAAACCACTTCAACACGCTAAGACATCTCAATCTCGCACAAAATCATTCTACAACTTTGAACACAGAATCCAGCTTTCAACACTACACATATCGGACACAGTCAGCACAGTTTCGCAAAACAAACAACTATGCATGGGAAAATTTCAAATTGATACAAGAAAAGCGTTGCTGGCTCTCTGCCAGGCCCCGTTCCGGCTGGAGAGGGCTTTTGTAGACCTACCCGCAACGTGCTTGCCGCCTCAAGAACTGAAAACGCTGGTAAGCAGCCTGAAATAGTTGGTGCCTTTATGCGTCTGACCGGGCTGTGAATGGCGTCGGCAAAATTTTATGAAAATTTTGGTGGATGTTGTTTTAGAGTTGATTATTTAAAGGTTGTTTTATATCGTTGGGTATTTCATCATCGTCATCATTTCAGCCGAAATACGTCCACTGCTGGAGATAAACTTCCACTGGACAAACGCCTCCACGTCGAACAGTTCTGTGCTTCTCGCATCCAACGGGTTCCTGCGGCCTTCACAAGGTCGTCGTTTGGTATTTATTCAGCACGGTTGGCGCAGTGGTTAAGCGATTGACTGCTGCGCTGCGTGTCGCGGGTTCGATTCCCGCACGGAACAAATATTTGTATGATCTACAAGTAGTTGTGTGTGTGTTGTTGGTCTGGCTGTTTGTGTATGTGACTTTAAATGTTTGTAAACGCACCCACAATACGTGAGAAATTACTTGTGTGGGGCAAAGTTTAAAAAAAAAACACGGGGTGTTTGACATATGGACCGACAAAATTTCTTCAGAGATTTATGGGGTCATTAGTTAGGTTCTACCCATGCACCCTATGACCCAAGAGTTACGGTTGATTAAATATTATGCTTTTATTAAGTTTATTTTTTAAATTACCCTAAGTTAATAATAATTTACAGTCCATTCAAAACTACTCTGACTAGCTTCAACTAAATATTTAGCTTAATCTAAATATTTATTTTAAGTCAGTTTAAACTAAATATTTAGTTTAAGCTAGTCAGTGTTGTTTCGTTGGACCGTAAATAATTATAAACGTTATTATAGTGAGCAAACCAGTGCTTAAAATTTGATGGAATCTTAAGAATATTGAAAGCAGAAGTGGTAGAGAATTTAAGAAAATAAGGAAAATCTGACAAGAATATTCTAAGTATAGCAGTGTTCATAATTTCAGATAATTACATTCCATCGCCACTTAATCAGTTATCTACTTTAGTTGGTTTAATCAGTGACCATTTGTAACAATAAGGTCTTAATAAGTTTTAGGTTGCAATGGAATTTAAACGTTGTTATGTATGCCATTCAGTTTGTTGTTCCATAACTCGATAATTGTCTCAAATTCCTGGCTCTAATATAGTTATGTTTTCTATTTCATTCATCTCATCAAATATCCTATCTCTTCTGGTATCTCAGTATATTGTGGTCCATGTAGAAACAAAATCATGATGAATCTTTAAAAAACAAAAAACAAACTATTTTGTAAATGTGAACTTTCTCCGCACACACGCGAAACGAAACAATTAACCTCTTCTGTTCCACTAATTAGTTCATCACAAATTCACTAGATGTCACATTTTTCAACAATGCAAATTGCAAATCATGGCGCGAATGATAACAATGCAGCAATTTCAACCTTATAATGTAGTGTGAAGTCTTAAATTCCTAAGCACGTATTATGTAGTAAAAACTTTTTAGAAAAAAGAAAGAAAGAAAGAAAGAAAGAAAAAACGTTTATTCTGCACAAACAAAACGCACGCTACAAATAAAAAACAAAATAATAATAAAAAATAAAAAAGACATAAAATATACAATGTGTGCAATGTGTGTGTGTGCTGGGATTAGTGGTAAATGTTAACGAGGCTCATTAGACGAGGAGACTGTTCGTTATAATGGCCAAATATTTTTTGGTCTTTCGGTCCGCTATAATTGAAAAATGTTGGAGGTGTACAACGGGTTGCCGCGCCTGGTGGTAAAAAAGGGAAATATTTTTTGAATACTAAAATTTCCGTTGGGATGGGAAACTATTAAAACTGGGGCCAGTGGCTTGTTTGATAGTTTTTTGTAAAGTAATCAAACATTTTTGATACTATAGCAAATTACTGAATTATTGTGTTTTCAGTTGTTTTGCAATGGCGTTTATTGGAAATGTAAACAGAACAAACGCTTTTACGTTTTGACGAAATATTCGTGTCGCTCTCTGTATAAAACGAGGCATGTTCCTGGAAACGAAACCAATTCAGTTTGTATAAATACGAATGATTAAAGTGTACCCCGAAACAGAAGAAAAAGCTGATCGAATAATAAATAATCTGCAGCATAATTATGAAGGATCCAATCGTGAAAGGAAACACATGCAAATTAAATACCCAATACATAAATTCAGTTAAATAAGAGCTTTTATTTTTTTATATCCCGTCCCGAAAATAATTTAAACATGCAAAGAAGGCTCATAACATACCGAATCAATTCCTCATTACTTTCCCATGGGTACCTAATGGATGAACCTATATACATATTACATACAGACTTTGTTTCATGCAAAAAAGGGGTTCATAGATTTTCCCTTACCATCTCTTGTTAATTTTATATTCAAAGGAAAATAGACCGTATACGTACACCTAATGAGTCCGTTTTCTTTTGCTTGTACGATATATTTTTTTACAGAGTTAATGTGTTCGCAAATGAGAGATAGAGAGGCATTAAATAGATGACGTCATTGGATGTTGCGTCATAGTGAATACGAAACAGTAATTCAACTCGATCGGCTATTAAGTTTAAAAATGTTGATTGTTTTTCTGTTGTAATTATCTGAAGCTGTTTTCGTTTCGTTTGTTTCAAGGAATTTATATTGCTTTACACATGAATTCTTTTATCATTGTACAAACCCATATAAATTGTTCAAGTTAATCACGTACAAGATAAAATGTTATATTTGCACATCATAATATGTAATGGTAGAATGTAAAGAGACCATTATAGTTTCAAGAAAATCATCATAATTTCATCAAAAAGACATCCACTGCTGGGACATAGGCAAGGAAAGAACAAATAACGAACAAATAACGTTGTAAATCTAGTCCGACAAAAAAAAAATATTTTACGTTTTGAATAGAATCAATAATTTCTTGAGATAATTATAGGTAAGAAAAAAGGCAACTTCGAAAGAGTCTCAAGCAGTTTTCTCAGAACCGAAAAAAAGGTCATTAAATATCAAACAAGAGCAGGCGGCCTACTTAACGCTCAACCCAATATTACATTAGGAGGGTCAACTACACAGAAATTATTCATCCACGATCGACCCAAATATCCTGATTGATACCTCAGAGGTACTTGTACCTCCCCCGTCGATACCGTCTCCAATTATTTCAAAGACGCAGCGAAATTGAGTTACTTTGCCCAATTTACTGTGGGGAGCGGAGACTATAGGCTTAACAAAGATGGAGCATGTGATATAATATATGATGAATATTATGTAATACATTCAGTTATAACGCTAGATGCTGTTGCTAGGGGATAACTTGGTTATGTTGAAGGTCATATTTAGTGACGTAGTTAGCAATTCAGCTGAAGATTAAATTCATGTGTGATTTCAATGGTTTGTTGATATTAGTATAAACTGACACTGACGTAACGTGTTCGGGAATGTCAAAGTATGACAGTATGGTTGTGTCAATAAGTATGACTTGTAATACTTTACAATTGGTTAGTACTGCCGTGCGATTCTGTAACCATCTCACCGTGAAAGCTTGGGTGAAGTGAGCGTGTAGTGAGCTGTCATTCGCTAGGGATTAACACTATTAAATACTCACTTCACTTATGATTTCACGGTGAGATTTTTTACAGAATCGACGGGCTGTAATTTGAAAACATTGTAAAAGTCAATTATTTTTAAAAGAGTAACCATGGAGTTTTTTCCCGGCTCTTCTCCTTAGGAAACGACCAATTGAAACCGTGCACCTAGCTTCTCCGTGCTTCCGACGTTTCAAAAGTCCATATTTAAGTTAATGTGAAATAAAATATTTTGATTTTACGATGCCTTTCTGGATATTTATTATTATGAGCCTGTAGTATTCCAATACATGGCACAGGGCTCCTATATAAATCGATATATTAATACCAAACCCCGTAAGCATCACGTTTCATAAAGAAAATAATTACTCTAAATGTTTAAAATTTCAAACATGACGTATGCAACAAGACGTACTCAAGTTAAAAAAATATGGATGTCACGTGATCCACTTTGAAAGTGAATATCTCGGAAATGTGACGCTTTACGGGGTTTTGTCCTGTGTGTCGTGTTTTCTGTTTGCATTGATGTCAGCTATCGATGTATATTGGTTTCATACGTGGCCTCCATCTTGATAAAATCTAAATGACGGATACTGTAGGTATCCCAGGCTCAATATAAAATGTTCAACCCCCTAGTTCTGTCTATGTTATGATTTGTTATGAACAAAATATTATCATTTAGGCGCGAGATTTATTATACAAAAATTGTTAATTACCTACCAACCATTTACACCAAAGTGTTAAACACTTTACATTTTGTATCCACTGTCTTCGTTTATCGTTGGCACTGTCGTTAAGACTAATTGTAAACAAAACTTGTAGGAATTTTTTCAAAGGGTGAGCAAAATAGTTAACAAAGACCTGTCAGAAATAACGCTAATAATGTATCATACATAATTTAATACCCGACATGTTTTTGACAAGTCTTTTACAAAACTTTCCGAAAGTATCAAAGCTTAATGTAATCGGGGGATTAGTGTAACGGTCTTGACGTAATGTCTGCGACAGCTCAGCGACTAGACGCGGCGACAGGTTGCGGTAGACAATCCTAACTTAATATTATAAATGCGAAAGTCAGTTTGTTTGTTACACTTTCACGTTAAAACGGCTGAACGGATTTTGATGAAATTTGGCACATGGGTAGACCATTAAATGGAGCAGGACATAGGGTTCTTTTCATTCTGGATCGCAGACGAAATTGCGGGCAATAACTAGTTTATATATATTTTTTGTTCAAAGTTTCACACACTTGGCATCGAGTTGCAGAGTCACAACGAGAGGGCAGAGTCACACGCGCTCGCTACTTGTCGCAGCGTCTAGACGCACGGTGCACGCGCACACACGACGACAGTAGCACCCGATGACAGGTCAAAAAGACCGTCTCTCTCGCATTATCCAAGAAAATTATCGCTACCTGCACGATGTATGTCGTTACGAATAGTCGCAGACACAAATGACATCACTACGACTAGTCGCAGCGAGAAGGTGCAGAGTTTGCGTTGGCATTCATAGCTTACTTACACTTGACGCTTATAAGTGGAAAATAGAAGCCCCCGTCAATCATAGTCCTACTACTCTAATAAAGATAACAAGCGTTATAATAACTCCAAACAATTTAATTACGCAGAGGCATGACCTTGTCAAAGAAAAACATTTTCTATGGCTTTGCAATACGATCCATAATGATCAAATGTTTGAAGACTCTAAAAATAAATATTTCAATACCCTTTTCAGGCTTTAATAAACAATGTAACTGGAGAACCGCTTTTAAGGTACGTTTTTCTATATTTTAATTTAAGTAATTAAAAATAGATTTTCACCTCTATTTACTGCGATGTGGTTTTTTTTTTTACATAATGACCCAAAATTTTTGTAATCTAAATTCGCTATTTATTTGCCAAAAATGTAAACAAATATGAGTTTATGGAAAAATAACTTTAATTCCTACACAATAGAGTTCAGTTTACGCTACGACTTCAAACATTTTTATAACTTTTTCAATAGTGATAGTCACTCTGAAATCAACATTATAAGCATTAAATTAAAGTTTAAATATGTTTAATTTGAAATAACATTTTACATTTAAAATAATAGAGCAATATAAAATAACATAATATTAAAAGATCTTGACTTTAGGTCGGCTTCGAAACGGGACTCACTGGAACGACAGATAGTGGAAGAGTAGGTTAGGGCAGGATGAGCGTCCTTGGATCGTGCGATCGATGGCCCTGTATGGGGCCCCGGTCTGGGCAACTGATCTGACGGCTGGCAGCATCGCACTTCTGCGGAAGCCGTAGAGAGCGATGGCCATCAGAGTCATCGTGAAGTATCGCACTATCTCCTGCGAGGCGGCTTGCGTACTGGCCGGATCCCCGCCCTGGGACCTCGAGGCGAAAGTACTCGCGGAGAATGAAATACAGATTTGTATGTAAAAACAGTCAAAGGCAACTCAAGGTTTTCTTTTAGTGGTAACTGTTAAAAAAGTGAGTAAAATGAGTATCATACTAATTAGGTATAGCAAGAATTGTTGGGCATAACAACTCCCTAAATGTTAAATATAAAATATGTCGTTTTGCTGTAGCAAAATACCACAATACCTGGTTTGTACCAATAATTCATTACTGATACGGTTAAAGCTTTGTTTGTACTTAGTTGGTAGGTAAGTCTTTATATGAATAACAGCATGAAATCATGCCTACATTTCCCCAAGGGTTAAACAGAGGTGAACCCATCTGCCAGTTTAAGTACCATGTAATATGGGGCGAATATACCACCGTTAACCTTATAAAAATCCAGACTCTGAACTGCTACTGAGAAATTCCAGATCTAAAAACCCAGTGAAACGATGCCCGACCCAAGACTCGAACCAAAGACCTCATGCTCAGACCACTAGACCAACGAGAAAGTCCAGGCAGAATAAGTGAATATAAATAAAGTACTCTCTGCCAGCGTATGTGTTCCCTTCCATATTTAACTCAGCTGCCTTCAAAGCAAGACTGAACAGACATCTCCTGGGCACGCTCGTTCCATCGTAGATCTCATCCAACGCTTTCCAAGAGGCGTGATCGAGATCAAGAGCTATAAAAAAATATAATCGCTATGTTTAACATTAGTCTTACGGCAAGAAGGAGTCCTGCCCAAAAACAAACGGCCTAAGAGCAAAATAAAATATTACCCAAATTCTAAAAAAAAAGTCAGTACCAAAGTTTCATAAGAAAAAAGCAATAATATTTCAAGAATTCACACCTCCTAAGTCTAAAAAGAGCAAGCTGATACCATCGGTAGCTGGGTGGTTAGTGAAAACTTTCAATCCACTACGACAAAGAGGGTTGGCACACAGCCAGGTCCCACCAATCAGCTGACTACTGTAAACTGTGTTAAAATGTGTTCGGAAACTGAGAATAAAATCTCCTGTCATAAAATTTTGTGTCGGCCATTTTTATTCATTTGAGATGAATTTATATGTCGGAGTATGCAACGGTTATGTAATATTTGGTTAAATGGTGTCTTAAAATTGAATTCTACTTCATAGAGAACATAGAGGGAATGCATAGATAAAAGAGAATCCTACAGACCCATATCGGGACGGGTAGTCAGAAGCACAAAAGTCTGATAACCAGTCTTGCCAAGGTATATCGTGTTAGCCTGTAACTGAGTTGTAAAGGCCAGATAGGCAGTCGACCTATGTAAAACACTGGTATTCAGTAGCATCCGGTAAGACTGGAAACCGGAAACATAGTTGGAAAAAGGCGGGGCAGATTGATTGTACAGACACATATCGATCTAGTGATGTTAACGCATACTGAAAGACCAAATACACAGGCAATTTACGTCTTCACAGTATCTATACAGGGCCAAACGCTACATACTCCTCTTATAAAATAAAATCATTTTGGAATAAACTTTTAGTCTAAGCACGCTCTGCATTACGAATTTGAATCGTATCATGTGAAATAAAATTGCGAACGCTAATATAATTTTTCTAGCGATTATTTACCGCAGTGCGTGGACTATAGTTTATTGGTATTGTGCACAGATTGGCGATTATTTTCTGCAACGATTATATTTCGTGCTACACGCTGAGCCTTACGCATTTCAAGAACAAATGCTAAAAGACCCTCGTAAATTATTCATCTTCACATAACAAAAAATTACCATACTCCCATCCAAATGTGTTCTTAGCAAAATAACTTAAAAAATACAGGGTGATCTACATCTAACATGAGGGTCATTAACATATCAACGAAGAAGTTTGGCGTGGAGCCAGCCAAGATTGATGGCTGAATGTGTGCATATCTGTGCCTCAAAAAAAAAAAAAAGTTTTATTGAGGGGCACAATGTTTTATTACAGGCCTAGTTATTTCGGGGTTTTAGGACTTGCTGTGTGGTATGTGACAAAAAATAAAATGGCTCACTGTCAGTTGTTTACCTTACTAAGACTGAGTGACAAAGCCCCAAAAAAATCTAGGGCTAAAATAACATACCTACTAAAAACAGAGCGCGAGGATTTGTGTGTTAGCTAAATCGTCTTGAAGACTAGACAAGAAGCCTTCACATACCTAAACAAACAATGATGCTGATTAGCTCTTCTGTACATGGTGTGACCGGATTTTCAATGCCAAATTTGGTTTTGCAAGTCATCAGAGAACTAACGAAAGGAAGGAAATTAGTCTGTAGTATTAGTGGTGGCAACGGTCCCGCCTTACGAGTCGTAGAACCTAGGCAGGCACTTTACTTCGTGTGAATCATTTCATCACCACTGTTCTCAAAATATTGAAGAGAAACATCGTGAGACAAGTACCAAAAATTCGAAGACATGTGACATCTACCAGCCCGCACCCACGCCCTCTCAAGGAGAGGAGGCCTGTGTCCTAGTAGTGGGAACATTGTAGGCTGATTATGCTGACGGCGGACACGGTGCAAAAGTCTCTCTACTCACTACTACTACTACTAGACTCTATACTATACTAGCTGAGTCATGTTGCTTCAATCTATGTAAAAATCGCAATAAAATAAAAGTATTTCAATGAATATCACCCCATTTCACTTTCCATTCTATTGCCAATACCAACAGCAATAAAAATCAAAATTCTACAAAAGTAGAAGACAAACCTCTGAAAGTCATTAAGGCGATGCACACCACCGGAGTCGAAACTCGTAAAAACATTAAAATAGCGTATAACACGGTCGTAAACACCAGTTAATATGCGCCAAACGCTTGCAACAAAACGACTGTGCCAACTAGCTCTGTGACTTTTGTTTTATAACCTTAAATCGCTCGTGTACACTGTTCTTAACTTTCAATTTTATTCTTTTGTATTCGTCTTAATTTTCGCGTGTAGTATGATTTTGTAGTCTTTTTTGTTTCTTACTATTTTGATGCTTTGCTAACAGTTTTAAGGCTATGCGCAGACTTGAGTCGTGGCTGCATTACATATAAAAATAAAGTGTTAAGAAAAATATTGGCCGAGTGGGAGACTGGCTTGAGCCTGAAAGGACACTCAAAGAACAGTGAAAAGTTATGGAGGATACCTTTGTCCAGCAATGGGACAATCTAGGTTGGATAATATAAAAAAAATGAGTTTTCTTAATACTAATAATCGCACTCATACATTTTCTATAGTATCAAAAAAAAAAAAACAATTATGTCAAAAAAGTCTAACTTATTTATTTTATTCATTTATTTATTTCTGCTTGTAGAACTTTAAAAGAGGTTTACCTTTTATGCTGTCCAAAAAACTAAAGCCGTCTAGCATTTCAGTTACCGTCACAAGACCAACCTCAAATTTCTCAACAATTGACACCCAATCAAGTCCCTACCTACCCCAGAACAAAGCCGCAATGGTACTTTACGTCATTAAAACGTACCGCTCGTGTCTAAATTCTCACTAAGAGCATTACAATGAATCTGACAGTGAGGGGAGGAGTGCCCAAATCCTCTTTGACCCTTAGAGGGAAGAGATTAATGTTTTTATACCGTTTAACTAATGTATCATAGCTGTGGGTAAAGTTTTTGGATTTATGGATGGATACACAAGAAATAGTAAAAAGCTAATTTAAGAAGTCAGAATAAATAAAACCAGACGCTTCTGTTAAGAAATTTCAAATAGAAATCTCAAAAGCACGTGCTCCGATCTGAGGAACGAACCCAGGACCGCATGCTCAGCGGCGGCGCTTGCGACTTCCGAGACCAAAGCGATATTGTGTTTTAGATCTATAAATGGAAAGGCATACTTACTATAACTACATGATAAATAAAAACCCATAAACATTGATGATGGGCAAACGTAAAAAAACTCCTGAGACCCGCTCCAAGTTACATCAAATAAACTTTACTGACTCTCCTCTCTCTAATATCTCTTTTAAATTTTACGATCGAGAGATAGATAAGACGTTATTCGCAATTTTATTAGCTATAACATCATTTCGGTAATAAATTGATAAATTATTAAGATTAAAATATAATTTCCGTAATGATGGTGACACTAAGTACGGCGGCGTGATATAGGATTATTATGATTTTGTGGTTTCATAGACAGTGGTAATTTTATGGTATTACCACTCATCATTAAATAATTAAATTGGTTTTTGTGGAGCAGCGGTGGGCCAGTGGTAACGGCCGGGACTTACTAGTAGGTCGTAGCTTCAAACCCAGAGAGGCGCTTTAATTGTGTAAATTATTTCATTACCGCTGCTCTCAAAACGGTGAAGGATAACATCATAAGGCCACCGGTATGTCCTAGAACAAAAAAATCGAAGACATGTGACATATACCAACCCGCACTGAGCTCGCGTGGTGGATTACAGCCCACTCCCTCTCACCGAGAGGAAGCCTGTGTCCCAGCAGTAGAACATTATAGGCTAATTATGCTTCGCGTATCGACAAAGTGGTTGACTGATTGTCTCGGCATCAGAACTACATACTACGCGTAGATCTGATGCCGAATGTAGTAGTGGTACGCTAGGTTTAATTCACGCATTGAAACTGATGTTAGCGCTCAAAAATTACTGCGTTAAAACTTTTTCTTATTGCTTTCATCAAATTACAAAATACGAGTACATTGTCGATTGAAAATAAGAAATTGTGCTCAAGCAGAAAAAAGAAAACAACAACTCAATACCAATAAAAATAAACAACACTAGAGCAACATTTTCAAAATGATTTTCGTTATCTGCTATCATCCGATTTTATCCGCATAAGCCCTGTGATCCTTCAATCAGGAGGGATTATAACCCGACCGTAGCTGGAACATCATAGTGCAATTGTTTTGTTCAATTTTATGAATAGACCACATCATTTTGATGTTCAAGTTTCTGCTCAATCATAATTTAGTGAAAGAAGAAAGCTAGAAGAAGAATGCTGTAGAAAGATCTTACGTGGATGGCTTGAGATTGATTCAATTAATAGATAACTATTCAAATAAAACTATAATATCCTGACCTAACTAAAACTATTAACAAACTGTTCTTCCCTGCTTTTTTTCCCCTTTTTATACTTGTGTATAATATAATATATATTTTAGTGTTTTATTGTGTTTAAGATTTCTTTAAAAAAAAAAGAAATATGTATTTAATTTTTATCTTCTTTGGAAAAGGCAACGTTATACTTAATTCAGCACGGCTGATAAAAATCACTCATTTAACAACCAGTCTGTCCAACTCAAACTGCACTACCACAGTAATATACCACCCTCCATACTTTCTTGCAAAGACAAAAGACAAACAATACTATCTTCTCTCCACAAACAGAAAACCTTATGAATTTTGATAAACAGCGATCCATCAAAATTCAAAAGTACAACTTTAACTAAAACCTTAAAATTTTAAAGCGGCCACAGACGCTCAAAATCCGATCCCCTCGTCCGAGATAAGAGCCAGTGTTCCAAGCTGGAATTAAATGAATTATTATACTGTAGAAGAACCATTTTGTGACGTTAATGAGTACTCTGCGGAACCTTCTGGAAGTTTTCGACATTTCTTTTGTATTCATGAATTAAGTGCACTGCGACAATTGTAATTGAGTTACAGAGTTGCTAGTTTCTGTTGCGCATTTTTTTCGAGTTAAGAAATTGTGCAATTTACTTATTTGGTAGTGCTGAATTGTAGATAATTTTTGCCATTGATAATTTGCAGATAATTATTTTGTATTACGAGTATTTGCAACTAAGCCTGAGGAACATTATATAATCCTTCTTTCAGGGAAGCAAAAGATATAATAAAACAACAGCAACTCACTTTTCATTCTTGCAAATTATTCCCTCGCTTGAAAAGTGCCTATTACAAAAAAAGAAGTGAAAAAATAACTAGATATGGGATAACACTTACAATACAGAAACCCCTTGCTTTCCTCAAGTGCGTATATAGCATTACAAAAACCCATTTTCCAACTAATCTAAAAGATCTCCACTCTCAATACCATTTCAAAACATTAAGTACGTAACAACAAAGGTCAATACTAAACCACAGCCTATTCAAATGCCCATAAAAACCTATGTGCACATTACCGGAGAAGCAATAACAGAACAGAATAGAAGTCATTTAAAACACTCGAAAACACTACAGCAAAATAAACAGCCTCGTTTTATAACCAAAGACTTTTTATCGAAAATGTTCGAAGCGAGGTTTCTAAGAGAAATTTAAATGCATTAAGTTGAAACCTAGTCGATTATTCGTGGGAACTCTCACTGTTTTATCGCCTTTTGGGAAGGGGTACGTCTAACTTCTAAATATAGAGGAGGGCACTGACCGAGGACCGAGCTCAGTTTTGTGCTATTAAAGAAACCCATCTTCAGCAGTAGACTGCTGTTGGCCGATGATGTGCACAGACCGACCACGCCTTGATGATGACAGTACCTATATACAAGGTGTAACAGAATAAACGAGAAAATATAAGTCCTTAGTTTGTTCATAATTGACTTTTTTTCAATAGGTATTTTTTTTTTCAATAAATTATGTATTTTACCATACTAGCCGCTGATTGAGCCCAAGAAAATTGAATTTTATTTTAAAGCAATAAGACTCAATTTTAAATACATAAAGTAATGCTACAGTAAACACGATTTTTTAATAATAAAAGTTAGCTTTAAAAAAAAAAAAGATTTTTGGTCATTGTATTATGCTTTAAGTAATAATACTCTAATTGGTGTGTATGAGGTGTTGCGTTAATTGTATAAATAACTAGCTTCTGCTCGTGACTTCGCCTGCGTCGTAGTCAACTTTACTATAAAACATATCCGATGGCCCTCGGCAATACTGTAGTTTTCTGCTAGTAAAGAATTTTCCAAATCGGATCAGTACTTCAAGAGATTACGTCCCACATTCAACCTTATAAATTTTACCTCTTTATAATATTGGTGTAGATGGGAACCGGGAATTCTTATCATTTCCCCTAAGACTATGACTGTCTATTTACGGCATAAATAAGCAATAACATCTCGTCTGATGGGTGTAATGGGAGACGATACAGAAATTGCCTCAAGAGGATCGGCAGCAGATGCTCCTATCAGCCAAAGACAATAGACAAACTTGCTGATAACAACAACTCCACTACACCTAATGTAGTCGTCATAAGGCTATTTAGCAGTGGACAAAATCAACCCGCTTAACCTTTTCCCAACTATGTTGGGGTCAGCTTCCAGTCTTACCGGTTGCGACTCTGATCTCGGATTTGACCTCCACAACCCAGTTACTGTGTAACACGATAACCCCTTGTTAAGAATGGTTGGCAGACCTTTGGGCTTCTGACTATCCGTAACGGTTGTCAAATCTTCGAATGACAGCTGTCACGGTCCAACGGCTTAACGTGCTTTCCGAAGCACGGGCATGGACTAGAAATATTAGAATAGCAACAAAACTTTAGCGATTTTTCTAACAGAAAGGAGCATTTTTCTAACCATTTTCTAATCCTACGCTATAATCCGGACATTGGCTTATTCTGCGGTAAATCTCACTATTTCGTCGTCTTCGCCTGCAAGCCAGTTTAAGTATCGTTAGACCGATACGCCATTTTATGGACTGCGTTCTAAAGATTTACTGTTTGTTTTGTTATTTGGTTTTGTATGTAAATTCCTCTTTGTTGAGTGGAGTGGAAGGGATTTTATTATGCATTTTTGCTGTGGGTTTATAACAGTACGTAAATTTTATTCCGAACAAAAACTAGGAATAAAGCAACCAACAAACAAATATTCTATCGTTTATATTTAGTACTAGCTGACGCGACAGATGTTGTCCAGTTCAAACTTCAATCATTCATACAAAATACCCACAGAAAATGCAAATTCAGTTTTTCCCAAATTTTCCAATTTTCCCAGCAACCTTACATTGTTTTTTTTCCACAAAATTGGACTATTATGAAAATTTTAAAATAAAAACCAGCAAATTCTGTTATGTCGTTCTCAAGTGACGCGCTTACCAACGAACAGTATTTCATTTTCAGTATTTATTTAGATCAGGACCATACATAAAAGTGATAATGAACTGTTTAACAGTTACGACATTATAAATTCATACAAAAAAACTTAAACAAAGATGCTGTCAATGTCAAATGTCAGTGTCAAATTGCAACCGATGTACGATTGACTTACTGCAGTGCGATTCTGTAACCATCTCACCGTAAAAACTTAGGTGAAGTGAGCGTGGAGTGAGCTGACAGTGTCATCCCACCTGATACTAGGGATTGTCCAAGAATACATTTACAAACATAATCGAGATTTTAATAATATTTTTATGCTAATTCTATTGATCATTTTATGTAATTTCAAACCAAGTATTTTAATTGTCAAAACATTACTGTGGTGGGGTTTTAATCTAAGAAAAAAAAAACAAAATTGATATTCTGACTAAATTTCTGTTTTGCTGTTTTATTTTAAAACCCCAAAAAATAGTAATGTTTTGACAACTATAATACTCGTTTTGAAATTATATAATATATTACTTTATATAAAATAAATGGTAATGTTTAAAAGAACTTTGGCTTTTGGTATTTCTCCTATTTACATTCCTCCGTCTTTTATAAGTTCTAATCGTTAAAAGGTTATAAATGATTAAATTTGCGATTAAATCATATAAAAGTTCAAAAGAAATGGCTTATAACGAGTTATTAAACTTTTTTTTTTTTTTTTTCAAGCTTTAAGATTTTTTTCTCGGCAATGGCTAAGTAGTGCGTTCTATGGTTTGAGTATATGAATACACTCACTGAGTACTAACTACACGCGGAACCTCTGTTCGATTTGAGGACCCCCACACCCTTGCCGTCTCCTTGTGAGTGATTTGTGGTGCAAGCGAGCCTAAGCCTTTCAGAAACTGGGTGTTAATATATTATTATAATAATCTTATGAATCCAAAGAACTCACCAAAATCCATTCTTCATAGCACTTCGTAGCACTTCGTAGCGGGAAGCTCGTAGCGCGTAGCACCGTAGTACCGTAGCATCTTCAGATGACTGTCCAGTTATTTGGTTTTAGAATCCAAACGCTTTGCCCAACTACTTGGCAACGGTAAAGCGTAGGAATTCTAAAACCAAAATACCGGTTTTCTTCTCTCTTCTCCATCTTCTTATCTTAATCTTCGTATTCATTTGATAAGGTAAGTCTAGGATATTGGATTGTGAGTAGAAGGGGGTGACGGGTATCGAGGTCAATGCCCTTTGGTCTTACCTGAAACAAAGAAACAATAGATTTTAATCGAGTTTAAGATTTGTTTAGATAGGAAAGGTCGTTGAAGTTTGGGCGTTGTTTTAAGGAGGTGTTTTTAGTGAAACTTTACAGTTATTTAATTGGTTTTTAAGATAATATTTACTTTATTCACTTCATTTAAAATTAACACAAATTACTCCCAAGTACACTTCCTTTCATTATTTCTTTCAAAAACACGAATTTAAATTACAACTCAAGTTCACCAGATTTTACATAAAACATTAGTCTTCATCACCGCTTCATAATAATAAAACAGTCTCTTAAATAAAATAAAAAGCTCAATTTTAGAAACATTTCTCTTTTAACATCGTCGCTAAATAATAAAATAAACCATTATTACAATACCATCCTGTCAAGTTTTACGTGCACAGATAATATTCAGTGGCACAGATAAAAAGGGAGCGTTTACGGAGCTCGCCAATTACAAAGCTGCGTTTAAATGAAATTATAATTTTGTACAAAAAAGGTATTTATTACGGACGCTGATAACACAGGAACTTGAGTCACGGTCTTCGTAAACGTTAATTTTTGAACAGGTGAGCACTTCTTTTTTTGGGTTTATTTGGTAAATGTACTGGGAAACTGATGTTGTATTGTGAATGAATGGTTTTTTAACCGTATGTTGTATTATACTCTGATAGTACTCGTATCATTCGCTTTTAACAGATTTTATATTTTATTTACATCTTTTTAATAGATTATTTTATATTTTGTGAATGTGAGAACGTGGTAGGCCTTGTAGACTGTAGATTTGTGGGCCATTTTCTACTTTATTAAGTACCTGGTACTTGTTGCCTACGCTGTCCTCCCATACCTATTAACATTGTAATTTGAAAACATTGTAAAAGCAAATTATTCTTAAAAGCGTAACCGTGGAGTTTCTTGCCGGCTCTTCTCCACAGGAAAGACCAATTGGAACCGTGCACCTAGCTTCTGACGTTTCATAAGTGCCCATGTAGGTTTATGTGAAATAAAATATTTTGTTTTTGAGTAAATAATGCTGCAGATATACAACTGAAAATCAGGGTTACAAAAATATTAAGGCGCTGTAAGGGGCAGATTGCATGAGAAATGTTTTTACTTTTTAAAATTATTATTGTTTTAACTATTAAGGAAGTTTATAAACATCGAACCTATTTAAAGTTAAACTTGAAAATAACTTGCTAAATGTTGGTATACTATCGGCACACCTCTGTCTGACTCTTTGGAGACAGGTGTGATGATATGTGTTAGATTGTTAGTGTCACATGAAATGTTCCATTTCAAAAACCTATTTTTTAATCACACATTAAAAGAAAGAACTAAATCAAAAATCACATCAGAACTTAAAAACCGCATACCAACACAAATTCTTACAAAACCTTCACTCTACATGTAGAGCCTACCTCTACATCGTAGAGTTGCCACTCAAAGGTTCCTTTGTACACGCTCTACATACCACGAGGGCCTTAATAAAGCCCTGCCCAAACTGCGGCGGATTATAAATGTCCTAGGATATAGTGAAGGATGATAGAGTTTCAAACTTGGGTGTTACGTAGACTAGTGGTCATTTGAATGTTGAGAAAAGGGACCATTTGGCGGTTTAAGAAGTTTAGATGGGACAATTTGAAGTTTTAGTTAAGATTAACGATACGGGTGAAAATCGGGGATAAACTGGACTGGAAGATACTTACTTTAGAGTAGTTCAATTTGTTTTATTCACTGAGCGATATTGTATTACGTATGAACATAGTTAACAGCAAAATTGGTGTACAAATGTGGAGATGGTAATACGACAATAAATGAAAACAGTGGCAGTACTAATGCATCGGAGTATTTAGGAACTGTCAAATAAATGTTAACATTTCAATGAAAAAAGTGATATTTTCTAACAAATTGAATAGTAGTAATGAGCCAACTATGGATTTTGCCAATTTTTGACTAGCTAGTGACCAAGCTATTGGATATATTTCATTGAATTTCTATAATTGCAGCCTGGGAACGTTATTAAATATAAACTGTTTAATTTATTGTCGTATTGTCGTCTTCACCTTGTTTAATATCATGACGATCCGCAGTTTTTGGTTACCCCCATGGCAAGCAGGCGTAAGTTTATGTGTGTATGTATGTATGTATGAACATAGTTGTCATTAAAAACTTTTCTCGTTTCTTCGTTGTTTTCACTTTAATAAAAAACTAGTTTCTATTACAAACTCCTTTCTGCCGGTCGATTCTGTTAGAATCTCAGGGTAAGAAGTTAAGTGAAGTGAGCTGTCATTCCATCTGGTGCTAGGGATTGACACTAATGACTGCTCACTTTAAGCTCACTTCACCCAAGTTACCACGGTGAGATTTTTACAGAATAACACTACTGTTTTTTGCTTCAGTACATATGACTGTGTATGTGCACAGTCAAATAAAAATTCCTGATCAAATTGTAAATTGAGTTAAAACTTATCTGTATGCTCTCAAACAACTCCTGCTTATAACTACAAAATCAAAACACGCCATAAAATCCAAACCGAAAAGCTCCCCCGATTCCAATTTCAAAAATTCTTATTCCAAATTCAAATTATTCCCGAATAGATACCGAATTCCGAACCGAACCAATATCACGTTATGAATAAAGGTAAGTGGAGGAATTTAAAGACAGAAGCAAATCGGTTGGGTGGGCTCTGCTCATTCGGCCACGGTCGGAAGGATTCGGGATTTAATCTCGCTCAAATTGCCTCCGCTGGACCGCTTCAGGCTTGAGAAAGTTCAAGATAGGCTTGTAGACGTTCCAAGATGTAAAATTTTTTCCTCAATTTTTTGCGACTTCTTCCTTATTACCACTCACTGTGTCTGATATTAATGATTTTGTTGATATTATTTTTTTGGAGTGTTTACGTGTTTGAGAAAATTGTTTAATGGGTAATGAAGCAATTTTCGTATTTTGGCGACAAGATTGTTAAAAATATTATAAGGTTTTTCCTGAACTTCCCTACCTGTAAAAACACGCTAAAGTAAAACAGCATTCTAAATGCTTTGACGCGGCAAGCTATATATTATTATTATGTCTTTAGTCACCAATTGCTACTGAATAAAAATCTCATACAATGTGGAGATGACAATACGATAATAAATTAAAACACTGGCAATATTAACACATAGGTCTATTTTGAAACTATCAAATAAATCCTAACATCAAAATTCTGCCACAGACAAAAACGAAAGACACAAACGAAAAAGACGCATATCGGCCAAAAATGTAAAGGTAAATAAACCTTACTAAACAAAAAAGACGCATCCATTAAGGCTCATTTTTCTCCATCCCCTTTCGGCAGATGCGCCGTTACTTAGGGCGGCAGAGTTAAAAAAGCGTTTTTTTCGTACAAACTAGATAGTAGCGATGAGCCAACTACGGAGTTTGACAATCTTTGGCAAGCTATAGTGACAAAACTATTGGATATATTCGATTGGATTTCGTGTGCAGACTGGGAATGTCATTAGTTATATACGCAGTTTAATTTACTGTCATCTTGTATATCACCAGTTTCAGCAATTTCAGCAATTTTCTCTATAAGCACATCTTCAAACGTAGATATCTATATGATTACCTGAAACCTGTATTCCCCGAAGAGTTATACAGACGTGTACTATCTGTAAAGCTCAAACATTTTTCCAGTTGCGTTGAAGTTCCATGTAAAAGATATTTACGTCCACAATAAATACTTTCTTTAAAAAACCGTTTCACGCCCTCATAAGCAACAATTAAAGTAACTCCCCACAAACGGACCACATAGATTGGAACATTTCCCACCATTAGCAGTAGGTGCACGTACCACCGCAGTTATGCGGGCCTCTTGTAAGTTCATAAACTTACTGTTATACCTCTGAATGTATTGTTAATGTACCCCCGAGTTTATGTGCCTTATAATTGGACTTTTAGAGGCATTTTTTATGGTCTTTCTGGGTCGTTCGATTTTTTGAGTGAGTTCTTTTTCGTTTGACGGTTTGATGAAAGCTTTAGATAGAAATATAATGATGGAATCTTCCCAAGGTGGCTGGTAGCAGCTGAATGAGAGTTGCCGAGAATCGAGCTAAATGGTGTGCAATTGGAGAGGCCTATGTCCAGCAGTGGACAGCTGTAGGTTTATGATGTTGACGATAGTGATGGGGGATGCCTCTTTATCCAGTGGAGAACTGTAGTTTGGATGTTTTGATAAAAAATCTTCAAAGGAGAAAAGGGAACCAACACCACAAACGATTTGATGTTAACGTTCTGGCAGCTTCTTGAAACTAAGTATCCAGTTATTTTAAAGAATGCATGGAGATTTCTTATTAGTGCTATAGTCAGGTCAATGTCTAAAATTAATATATAAATTACAAGAATTTGATGGATTGTGTGAGGAATGATATGAAAGCGAGGGATGTGAATGATAGTGTGACGTTTGGCATGGGAGAATGCAAGGAGAACACATATTGCACCGACCCCAAGTAACACGGTCCCGTGTTACTTGGGGTCAAGGGCAGTAATACAATGATGACAAGAATCGTGCAAGTCCCTTACTAATAAGATACACTAAAGACGGAACCGCGATCTCCCTGCTACAGTGGTTAAGCACACGTATCTACCGCCCAATAACTTTTACCATTTTGTATTATGATTCATAACAATGCATCCAATACCATTCCGCTGGAATCATCTCGTTAGTTAAACGAGCGAGATCATGAGACATATCCTGCGACGCGAACGTGAGATGTATCTCGCAGTGCAGTCACGTTCATAGCCGCAGCTATGTGAACCAATTGTAACGGTTGTAACCACACTTTACATCTTTATAATGGTGTTATCTACTGTATTAATTAACCATTGTTTTATGGTGACAGTAACATTCACTCTATTGGTGTCCTGTTTATTTTGGCCGCAGTGGGGTTTTATGTGGGCGAGTCTTGTGAATATCTACAGATTGTCTGTTAAAAGTATCCTTAATGAGTTTTTGTAATTTTTCATGAATTTATACTAAGATATTACGTCAAAATTAAATTACCAAATTAGTGACATAAAATTAGTTTCATGACATTAATTTCATTAAAAATTTCACGTTTAAATATTTAATTTTATGATGCATGCATACATTTCGTGAAATCAAAATACTTTCGGGCCAAACGATATTTTTGATAAAAAATAATATCGCGCGACTCATTTCACGACAAATGTGACGTGAATCTAGTGCCGCGAACGCACATTTATACGATAATATTCGGGCCCATGATTTCGGTGATTCTGTAGATTTCACGATAATAATTATTTTACGAAACAAGTTGCATTATTGAAACTAGTTTGGTGAAATTAATTGTACCATCAATGCATGCAATCAATGTTGTAATGCAATTTATGCTTTATAGATTGCTTATTAAAAAGCTTGATGGATTCCTCGTATCAGCACAAACAAAAGAACAAAAATACCACATGCCATAATCAGCAAGGTAATGTAGCAGGTAGTGTGCAGAGTTAACTGTCTGTCTGATTAATGGCTGAAATCAATCTGCCTAACCATTTCCCAACTATGTTGGGGTCAGCTTCCAGTCTAATCGCATGCAGCTGAATACCAGTATTTTAGATGGAGCGACTGCCTCTCTGACCTCCACAACCCAGTTACTGGGTAATACGATACCTCTTGGTGGCTGTCAGAATTTTAGGGTTCTGACGACCCGTTACGACTGTCAAAGATGACAGCCGGGACCAACGGCTTAACGTTCTTTCCGAGGCACGGAGGGTATTGGCATGTAAAGATGAGCATCCACGGATCAACCGCGGCAGGCGTAGCTTAACCTGATTGATCGACCCGTGCGGCTGTTATTACTTAACCACAAGTCCCTCCTGCTTAATGGCTTCAATAGAATTTAACGAGCTGCGTCTCACACGGACACCTGTACGGTCGCTTGCTCTCACGTCACCAGTCCTGATTCTCTTGATATTTTGGCTGCTGAGACCAAAACTACAAACGTAATATACAGGCGTGTTTTTTAAAACTGAGGCTGCTATTTTAGTAAATTGTAGTATCTTATGAATTCAACAAGAACGCAGTCGCGAGCAGAAGCCCGTAAAAAATATGCTTAGCATTTTGCGTTCAAAAGCAAATCTACGATTTATATTTTAATCTTCAGTTCCGCCATACTAAAACCTGACTATAAACTTAACAGAAGCACTTACGTCTCGTATCACCTCTTAACCCTAAACCGTTGACTCGTACTTTACTACAAAGTATTTAACTGCTCTCTGAATGTACCATGTATTTGTCGTAGTCACGAGTTTAAAAACGTTTAACCTCGGATGTTTCTTGTATGTCTTCTCTTTTTATAAGAAGAGCACAATGCATTTCCTGGATGATGTTTTGATCGAGTCTAATTTTAATACCTTTATGCGAATATGTTGGCAGCGAGTTGAATTTAATTGAAATGTGAACGGGCGTTTAAACTACATGCATACCTAATCTACATATATCTATTCTATATCACTATCACTATCACTACATAGTATAAAACAAAGTCGCTTCCCTGTCGTGCCGGCCCTATATATGCTTAGATCTTTAAAACTACGCAACGGATGTTGATGCGGTTTTTTTTAATAGATAGAGTGATTCAAGAGGAAGGTTTACATGTATAATACTATGCATAATATAGTAGAGAAACACTGATAATTTTAGAGGTTTCTAATGTGATGTAAATAAACACATAGTTTTGCGCTTACATTGCAAACGCTGGCTGAACCCTACGAGATAGATCAAAATAATGTACTATAGTATTTTACACCTTAAAATGGTCTACAAAAAAGTCCGCGATGGTATATGTCTATCTGTAAGGGATAACCCACAAAAAACATAACCATACTAACCTATACTTTTTACGAGAAATAATGGCTCTAAAATGTGTTTCTCTACTATACTATGCAATTATTATACATATAAACCTTCCTCTTGAATCACTCTATCTATTAAAAAAACCGCATCAAAATCCGTTTCGTTGTTTTAAAGATCTAAGCATACATAGGAACAGACAGACAGCGGAAAGTGACTTAGTTTTATACTATGTTTTGATCAGCATTGCACCCGTGCGAAGCCGGGGCGGGTCGCTAGTTAATAATAAAGCTGAAGAGTTTGGTTATCTGTTTGAATGCACTAATCACTGGCACTAGGTCGGACGGTCGGATTTTAAGAATTTTTTTTGCACTTATGGCCCAATTCTCAATTCAATTCTAATTTCTTGAAGAAGGTTTTAGTCTATTTAACATCACGCGTTAGTCCATAGGGGCCGAGCAAAAGGAAAAGAAGTCAGAAAGAACGCCAAGCAGAAACGAAGTGATAGGGCGGGCAGGTGATAAGATTAGGCTCGGAGGAATAAGAAAGGGGTTTGAAGACCCGCGGCATACCTACTGCTGCGCCATTTTGAAAATAGCGGCCATGCATAGGACCTAAATAAATCGATAGCTGACATAAACAGAAAACATAATAAAACCGAAAAAAATTACGGGGTTTCCGTAACGTGTCTCGTTTCCGAGAAATTAACGTTCAAAGTTGGACTCGTGACTCAATCATCAACATTTTCAAAATGGCGCGACAATAGGTATCCAGTCTCCATTTAAAAATCTTCAAGTCTTATAAGTTGCGGGCAGAAGTCAGTGACACGTAAAAGGTAAAAGCCCAAATCATTATAGGTGTCTACGCATAAAGAACATAACGCCGAATAACTGCATCCCGAAAGTACGCTATCTCAACCCATGGTGATGATCGCTATATAAACTCCAGCTGAACCAATGAATTAAAGGCTATACCCGATTGTCGGGTAAGATTTGAAGGAGTCTTTCAATTTTCCAATCTTGGAACCATACGTTAGCTACTATTCATAACCTCTTAAGTAAATGGAAAGTGATTTCTATTTGCCTACCGAGGATAACACATTGTATAAAAATAGGATAAAAGCTTGTATTCTATTTAGAACTTTGCCTAAAGCAGAAAAGAGGAACATCAATGTATCCCAAAAATAACAATATGCATTTGACACTTAAATAAAGTTCAACGCTTAAATATTGTAAATCCACTCACTAAGTCACTGACAAATACTTCAATACATCAACATGAATAAAACCAACACTAGCACTAACAACAACTATGTATTTTACGACCCCCAAACATGCGATGTATCTGCACTTGTCACGAAATTTCAATTTGCCGTCATGATGCCGCCGTACCGGTTTACGACGTAATTTCATGAATGGCTGTTAAAAACATTGTTGGGCTAGCTAAACGTAGCTTAACTGACTTGTTAAGTTTGAATGCTGGATTGTATTTGGGTGTTTATGTGAGTTTTTTGTGATGTTGTGATACTCTGATCTGGATCTCAAAGATAAGGCGTGAGTTTGATACAGTAATCCACATAATTATTTTAAACATCAAAATATCGTCTGTATATTATGTAGAGTAAACCGCACACCCATGGTTAGATTTAACAAAGCCTTTATGTTGTAATAATAAGGGCGGTTTTCTTTCAAGTGTTGCCATTGATGTGCGTTCGACTATGACTATACTACTACTACCTACTAGTTTGGTAAAAATTGTGAACTTGGCCTTAATTTTTTTTAAACTAAGTACAGTGCTTTTAGTCTTGTTATGCATGCCATAGAGAACACCAAAATGTTAAACACAAAATGTTTGACTTTTTATTTTAGTCAGAGACAATTTTCAACTAATTTCTTGATATTAAAAACTTGCTGTTCTCTAAGTTTCTGATTTCCCAGGAAATGCAGTGAGATTCTAATCAATTAAACAGCGAGCTAGCTAATACATCGGCTGTCCACTCGATACAAACCCACTTTACACACACGGAAGATTCCAGAGAGTTGGAAACTTTTCACTGTACTGATATAGGAAACTTTCGAAGGTAAACTTTAACATCTGTATCCAACGTAATAGACTGGCAAAGGTAGGATACGAGTATTTTTATCTTGTTTTAGTTTGCTTAGAGTGAATTTTTGAATGAGTTTTATTTTTGGTAGATACTAGTACTTTCCAATAGTTTTATCTATGTAGAATCTCTGTTTGTTAACGCACCCAATATACAAGATACATTGCTAGGATGGAGTCAATTTTGGTCGGAGGACCCCCGTCAGGAACGAATTCCCTTTCATGATACTCATACGCACACACTCGTATATAATAGAAAGAGACAGAGAGAGAGAAAATGGGTATTTAATACGCGTTTTTCATCGTTTTTAAAAGCTCTCATAAAGTTGTCGCCATCTTAGATTTTCATTTTGACATCGCTATCGGCTTTGGCACCCTCAAAAACCATGAAAACGATAACACCCATGATTCATTTTTCTTCATGCCGGATGATTTATGTGTTTGATACATTAGTTTTAAACTAACATGTAATAAGGAAATTTCGATGTTTTGTAGTCGTTAAAACCGTGCGAAGTAGGAGCAGGTTGCTAGTCTTGTAAAAATCAACCCATGAAAATGTTTTCGGGCCCATTATTTAGTGGAAACGGTAACATCAGTGTTACATTGGCCACAATGACTATAATATCAATAACAGTTTGCAGATGTCCACTATGGCATTCAGACCTTCCCATAAATATCTGAAATTACCCATTTCTGAGGAAATTGCCGTTTATGTTAGGTCAAAACGCTTAGGATACAAAATGTTCTAATGTATTTTACGAGGTACCTACCTACTAAAAATGTGACGTGAAAATATGATGAGATATTTTTTTGCAAGAACTAGGGGGTCATCCAATTTCTAAGTATCGTATGTGGATTGCTAGTTTTTCTATAACCGTTTTATTTAATTAATTGTCTTTATTAATTTCATAACATATCCTTACGTTGCATAGATTTTAAGATAAACTTCTGTGACAGATGGTCAAGAAAATGAAATTTTAAAGGTTCCGATTTTCAATTATTTGGATCCTCATTAACCAAGAAAAAATTACTGGCCAATCTAAAACTTACCTAACAGACATCTCCCAATACACGTGATACTAGATAAATCCCATGATAATATTCTAAAGTTTTTGAAACAACCACAAATAGAATGCAAGCACGAAATGGAGCCAACTGCGAACGCATTTGATAACGCAATAGAATCATTGGCATCGGCCGACTCGCTCGCTCTAAGAGGCTTACTATAATGTAAGCCTTAGAGCCATTGTTAGCATAATTTTACTTCGCTACAACACGCTTTGAAACCAGCTCGATTTGTTTATTCAATATTTTATTAGCTTGTATTGCTGGAGTTAAAAAGATTGAAATATATTTATGTTTTTTTTGTGTCAAGTTTATTAATAATAATAATAATAAGATTAGCGCACCGCGCAATGATTGTCGATGTTACCATTCCACATGACGGGAACCTCGTGAAAGCTGAGAAAGAAAAACAAATTAAATATCTTGACTTAGCTCACGAGGTTGTTGACATGTGGAATATGAGCTCGACTGTCACTGTGCCGATTGTCGTATCGGCCAATGGCCTGTGATTGTGATTGTGAGTAGGTTCCTGTCTCTGGAGCCCTAACCACCGGTAGCTTGGACCCTGCTCCCGACACCTGCGGATGTGTGGATGTGCGGTGTATTTTTTTTTGTACTTATATTTTACTAGCGACACGCCCCGGCTTCGCACGGGTGCAATAGAGAAACACTGATAATTTTAGAGCCATTATTTCTGCTCGTAGGGTTCAGCCAGCGTTTGCAGTGTAAGCGCAAAAAATGTGTTTATTTACGACATCATATTAGAAACCTCTAAAATTATCAGTGTTTATCTACTATATTATGCATGTCTTATACATATAAACCTTCCTCTTGAATCACTGTATCTATTAAAAAAAACCGCATCAAAATCCGTTGCGAAGTTTTAAAGATCTAAGCATACATAGGGACAGACAGCAGGAAGCGACTTTGTTTTATACTATGTAGTGAAGACATATTTTAAAATTTAATAAAATAAGATAAAAAAATAAATAAAAGACATAATAATAATACTTTATTTCAGACTACAATAGTCCATGGTTTTGTTAGTATTTTAGTTTTAGTAACAATGATGCTTAGGTATTAGATAAGTATTGTTAGTATCTTAATAATAATAAACATTTCACTCCAAGCTGGGTGAGGCACATCGATCCTGGGGAATGTCTACTTGACTGGTTGCAGTCGTATCCACCGCCCCAAGATCGGAGAGTCCCACCTATCAGCCAACGCTCTCGGAATGGTTTGCATGCGGAGTTTACCTATAAGTGATTGTACACTATTGTTTATCCGTTTTTGCTTATTTTTTTATACCCATAACTAGTGTAAACAATCGTTGGTGAACCAATAAATAAAAATATGACAGCCGATTCCGATTCTGCTAAGTCCATCGATCAGATTATTCATGTACAGATTACACAACATGGGCGAAGTCAGCCCCCTTGCCTCACCCCGCACTCAAGCCTGTACTCAGCTGAAAAAGAGTTTGCCCATCTGACACGGTTCTGCTGATTAGCGTACCAAAATTTAAATAAATTGATGACTTCCCGGGGTACATCCGTTTCATGCTGCAGTTTCCCCCATAGTACATTATGATACAAGGTCAAATGCTTTTGACAAATCCAGATAACACGCAAATACTGGTGTTTTTCTTGCTGTGTAGTAGTGCACAGTCTGCTTAAGGCTGAAGATAGCACTCTCTGTAGACAAACCCGAATTGAGCATCATTTAATTTTAGATGTTTATCAAGCTGGCCCACAAGCAGACTGTCCAGTAACTTAGCATTTCTTTGGCGATGATAATCGTCGCCAAAGAAATAGGTCTATAATTTGATACTCGTAGTACAGATGAATCACCCGTTTTATTTTTGGTGATCGGTACCACAGTTGTACGCATCAATTTTTCAGGTAAATAAGCGTGACCTAGACATAAATTAAAAAGCATACATAAAACTCGTGCCAAGTGGATCCCAGCATACTGCAGGTGCTCGATGCGGAAACCGTCATGCCCGGGCGATTTTCCTCTAACCAAACAACTTAGAAATATTTTTGACGAGAAGCCCTTTCCTCTAGACCTCGTATATTTTATTTATTTCTTTATCGTCAAAAAAGGCGACACCATTACCTGCACGTTAACATAAACAGGGACAGGGACGGAGCAGAGAATTGTATAATAGAACCGATCATTCATGTGCTCAGAAGTTTTTTCTTTCAGACCTTTCGCCCTAATATTGGATGCAAATGTTGGCTATAAGTGACGATACTTTAACATATGTTATACCTTGGCTATTCAGTTGGTACCTTTTACCAGATGGTGATTATCGATACCCCGAGATACAGGCAAATACCTTATTTGGAGGTCACCGTCCGTTCTGTTTTTGCGCTATCTGATTATTTGTAAATAAATAAATTTGAATAATATGGGCTTATTTATTAATTAGTTTGGCTTAGTCGTCTTGTAAATATCACTATCAGCAATAATACTGCCATTGTATCCATACTATTATTATTATTATTTTAAAAACATATTTTACATATTTTTTTAATTTTAAACTTTTTTAATTTTCATTTTTAAACATAGTGACTTTTATATCTCGGAGCCCTCGGCTCCCGGACCTTTGGAAGGCGTACGAGGGGTCGAAGCCAACTGGCAGAGGCCTGTTAAACGTTTTTAATGAATTGAGGCACCAATCGACGTTTATCCCTGTACGCACTATGCAAGTGCGCCCAAGGACAATCGCCAGTTGGTGTAGGACTATAGCAAGATATGGAAACAAATATATTGGACTAGCTGCGCCCCGCGGTTTCGCCCGCATGAGTCTCGATCTTGTAGGAATATCGGGATAAAAGTAGGTATTCTATGTGTTAATCATATTTATAAACTATCTGTGTGCCAAATTTCATCAAAATTGGTGCAATCATTTGAGCGTGAAGAAGTAACAAAAATACACACACGGACTCACAAACTTTTGCCTTTATAATATTAGTGTGATTATGGATTTGGGTGGCTAAAGTAAACTGGTTATCTAGAACTATGGCCCCTGCCTGATCAATGTTTTATGTATGCACGGATAAAATGGCAGGGGGTGACTTGCACACTCAAATAAGGGGCTCCGGGAAACGGCCACTAGCACATAGTGACGTAGCAACAAAGAGGCATTATGTCCTAAGTTGCTTGAGGAGTGGAGAGGAATTCCACGGCTTTCAGAACAATCCTAGAGCCCGGAAGTTACTTCCTTAAAATGCTTCCTTCCCCGAGCACGTTTGATCTTGTGAACCTCCACTCAAGCCGGCCAATAAAGGCAAGAAAGAGGCAGGAGCTCTGTTCCTCGTCAGTGTTCACTCTAGCCGGCCAATTAAGGCAAGCCAGAGGTGAGGAACAAGACTACTCCCGGGAGATAGGGTCCGTAGGGTCGCTACTGCCCAACAGCTCGCCGGATGCTGCCCTGCGGGTTTCTGTATCGCTCTTGGTCTGGTTTCTCACCCTAGACCTGTTCCGGCAAGCTATACTCTACTGGCAGAGACCTAAAGTTCGGAACGCGTAAGCCCCACCACGACGTCAACGTAGAGATACGGCGATTATTATTATTAAAAGACTTTGATGTCCCACTACATGGCAAAGGCTTTCCTACTCTCTTTCCACTTCTCTCTGTTTTAAGCTTCTGAGGACCAGTTCTTGTTGATTGTAGCCATATAATCGGAAAAATTGTAAAAGAGCAATGTTACAATTTTGGTGTATAAAAAAGTATATTCTATGTATCTATCTCGTCTCTAATGAAGATGTGTTTAGGGTTCCGTGCCCAAGGGGTCCAACGGGATCCTATTACCAAGGCTCCGTTGTCTGTCCATCTTTCACAGGGCTTTTTTTAAAAACCGTCGTTTTTAACTTAATTTTAGTTTTATTGTATGTTGTTATAGCGGTAAAATACAATTGTAGACTTGAAATTTTCTTTAATGTATACTACTATATGGCCGCTATAACAACAATGTTCCATAACTGACCCCCAAGATATAGGCAAGTGCCTAGTTTGGGGGTCGGCTTCAAATCTATTCTTGGTGAGTCCAACTCACACTTGGCCTCTTTTTTTTCTTACACCACAGTTTTATATTAGATCACATCACAATTATTTGAGGACGAAAATAGGTAGAACAATAAAATTGCGTCAAAATAAATGATAGCCTGTTAGAACATAGCCCGGGAGCACAAACGCGTATCCATTAGGCTAAAGCTTCAGCCATCCCGAACGTCTTCACCTCACTATTTGTCTAGCGTTTCGGTCCCGGCCGTAATCCCCGAAGTGCTGGGTCAAGCTGTGGGCATTCTGATAGACACACAGTTTGGCAATAGACACATTGAGACATCACTGGTAGGGGAGTGAGAGTTTTTTATCTGCTGGGGATTTGTTTTTCTTCTTCCCAGCAAAAGCACTAGGAAGCAATGATGGGCGGACGTTTTGGGAGACTGTGTAATAACGACATTCAAGAAGTGATGATTCTCAGCCTAAATTAAATAAATGACTTTTGATTTTGATCAAAGTGACAAGTTCTACGTTCCTACGCTATGAAAAGCTCCAATGTCAAAGCAAATAGTTCCTTGCTCGTTATTTTTAAAGTTATTTAGTTTCTGATTTAATAAATAATCAAGTGGGTTTACTCACTTTACTAATACTGTGTATCCATTTTTTGACGACTATGTACCTAACGATGGTTAATGGCAGGGTGTCGAGATGGGAATGTTTAGTGGGCATGATAAATACATTCATGGGTGCCGAGATAGGAAGGTGCCGAGATAGGAAGGTGCCGAGATAGGAAGGTGCCGAGATGGGACTAAACCACATAGAAGTACTTAATTAATTAAAAGACAATTGTTTCTTTCTTATGCAATTTTAATAAATAATTATTACATATTTTCAAAAATAGTGCAACTAGATCCCATTGATTGGTGTTTTTAATTAACTGATCTCATTGTTCTATTAACCTTAGTCTAGCAACACAACAACAACTATTATAGGTATACTAACAGTAGTGTTTAAGTATATAATGACTAATAAATTGGATTTTATAATTTGGAAAATAAATAAAGTATAATTATGATTAGAATCTAAAAGAGTTATTCGATATTCGATCTTATTCGATAAAAAAACATAGCTTAGTTATCTACTACTACGTGGGACTTTGGTCATATCTGATAAATTGTAGGCGTACTTTACAAATCAAAACCAAAAAGCACTTTTTGAACATCAAAATTAGATAAGACAGTATCCTAAAGCGCCCGTTTTTCACCACTTTCTAGTGCTTTATCTATGAAGCAGAAGTTGCGCCACAAACTCCCCTTACACCTCTGTTTAAGCCTTTCATGTGATTTGAAACCTTATGTTACGTTAATTTCTCACCTGAACTTCGATCTGCGATCACCAATATACCCAATACTGTATCAATTGAAAGCACAGACTAAATAATTTCATCCCCGTCCCAATGTTTGTTTAGCGTATACAGATATTTGAAAACATGCTCGTGTTCTATTTATATTTTATTTTCCTTTTGGGTAGCAGCCATTACTTGGGCAAACATTTATTTAACTGAAAGCCCATCCTGTTCCCGGATTGTTTGTGTTTTAACGCGTTATTATGACGTTATTTTATCGTTTGCTTTGAAATCGCGGTCTTTGTTGTGTGTCTCTTAGACTACGAGGTGTTTTTGATCAAAAAGGAGCCGCGTTTTTATCTTAAAGTTTGTTTGATCTTGTGTGAGACGTAATGAGCGTAAGATTTATAGACTGAATATATATAAAGTCAGGGGTATGAAGTCTGTGCGTCATCTCACTTATTAAGTATCCTAATTTTGTGGTCTTATTAATTAGATGAGGAAATCATTTATAGATCTTTGACAGTGGTTACGGGTAGTCAGAAGCCCAAGTCTGACAAACAGTCTTACCAAGGGATATCGTGTTACCCAGTTTTGGACGTCTAATAGGCAGTCGCTCCATGAAAAATACTGGTATTCAGTTGCATCCGATTATAATAATTATAATAATTTCATTTATTTCAGGTCTGTGACCCATATAAAACAAAAATAGATAAAAATACAAATACAAAACACATAAATTATTGCTTGGCTAGCCAAATCCAAAAGGTCAGAATTACTTCATAAACATTAATTAATTAATTAAATTAAATTAAATTATTTAATTTAATTTAATTTAATTAATTGATGAGAATTTAATAAATGTCAAAAGTCAAATACACAATCGATAAGGAATAAATTAATAGATATCAAATTAAAATTATCATATTATAAAAATAAAAAAAAATAAAAATAAAAAAATCCAGTTACAAAATGAGCAATTAGACTGGAAGCCGACCCCAACGAAAAGCCTATGCAGATTGATTAATTACATGACAAAGTCCGAATAATCTTCTATGTAGCAAACAAGCATAATGTAAAATGAGATCTACCGACCTACCTATGTATTTGCTTACAGAATAGCCACAAAAAAAGATAACCCATGTCCTAAAGATCTTACTATAGCGACAACAATACTTCGTTCATAGTCTCGTAAAAGTCCATTTTGACGGAAAAAAAACCTAGTGATTAGATAGTAAAATAGTCAATAGTAGCCATGAAAACGTCGTCGACTGCGTAAACAAGTTTTACAGCCTCATTTAACTAGATTACGATATGACTAACATTTTTATATACCCATTTGTTTTTATATTGTGAAAAACAAACTGATTCTGATGTCCGGAGTGGAATAAATAAGGGAACTATTGTTATTCGAAGGGTTATTTTTTATTGTTATTGCTGGTTTGGGTTTGAATTCCAATTAAACTATGACCTTTGTCTTTGTAAAGAAGATAAATCTCTGGTAGCTTCTCAAAAACATGTTGTTTTTGAAATGCTGTAGGAAATAGAACGACAATCTTAAAAAGGTGGCTGGGAAAGACTGGATACTGGGAGAGGCTGTTGTGGCACAGCCTGGGAAAGGCCTGTGTCCAGCAGTAGACTGCAATAGGCTGAGTTGATTGATAGGAAGTCTAATATAATATGAGTCTTCGGTCCTTGGAAATTATATTTCATTTTAATCGAAATAACGATTACTTAAAAATGTGTCATTTATTTTATAAAAAGTTTACTCTCAATCAGGATTACACATTTCCTTACGAGTACCCCTAACTCCCTCATATTAATTATAGTTGGCTATGCTGAATATGGAGAGAAATTTGGAGGGAAGTGGAGTCACGACATGAGTGCAGCAATGGAGTTACAACTTACGACCAGTTTGGCTATGCATGACTCTTCTAATAGCAAACAATAAACGTTTTGTTCCTCTTCAATAATTCCTCACGTTCAATAGTCCCAAGATACAACCTAAGCACATAATAATATCTATCTCTACCTTCATTATACCAATGCTAGTCAGTTTTTTACCGAGCGGCGTAACTTCTAGTGGTGTAACATCTGCAATCCTTGGGGAAATCAGGAGTTGAACCATACGAGTTGTTTCCATTAAGCAGATATGACTATCTATTGAACTTTGTTATTTCTCTAAAGGTATATAGGTATCCACACCCCTTTCTTTCTATGTATAGATATATAGCCCGATAGATATTTAGCCCGTAATCTCCCATTACTGGACAAAGATCTCCCTTTCCCTTTTCCACACACGTCTGTCCACTGCTATTGCGGGCCAGTCCTTTCGGTAGGAGTTCAGTTCATCCCCCCGTCTACGACTTGGTCTGCCGCGATGTCGCCTAGTATGTAATGGGACCCATCAATCTTTCTAAATGGAACTAGTCAAAAAGACGGCATTACTATGAAGATGACATTATGTATTACGGAATTATTACTAAGCAATATTCAATTTACTTATTTGAATGAAACGGAATACAATTTTCTCTGTTTTTATTATGCAGAATGTGTGCATTTTAGTCTGTGTTACATAAATGTATAGTTTTTTTCTTTCTTTCTGTCGATATTCTAGGAAAAGTTTGGCGTTTAATTTTAAACACATTATGAGCTGCTTGTTCGTAGAGTACATTGTCAATCAGAAACGTGTATTAATATTTTTGAGTATGGGAAAGACCATCAAACTGAACAACTTTCTCCATAAGACCCTTAAATATAACGACACATTTCTAATACACGCTGTATACTTTTCTTTTCCGGCGCCTGATCTCTCTCCGGCCGTGTCGGATTGCCATCGCATCGGACAATGAGAGTAAAGGAAAAGAGAGTGCACCTGTGTTTGCGCTCACACTTCTTCACTAGGTATAATATCCCCCACGCCGAAGGCTGGTCTCCGCTGAGATTGGTCGCCATAGCCAAAGTTCGGCTTGGAGGTCTTTATTTTTACTTTCAAAAATAAACAATGACCTTGACCGAGGACCGTACTATACAACCACTAGAAGTCTGACTTTCGGTTTGTCTATTCTTTTCGGTACATAAGATCGCCGCTGGCTCTCCTATTAAAATATCTCTTTGCAATTTGCCACACGAATAACGAACCAATTACAACATCTGCCAGCTAAAATATCCCACAGATGGAAACTTCAATTCATAATTCCTGATAATGCTTTACCAAAAACATACACACTAAGCCTCGAGCCTCCATCAATATTCATGATAAATTTAACTCCTATATAATTAAACCAGAAACTTACATAAAGCGAGTATTTACTTCAATAAATTAATTAAAACTCTCACACATTGGCAGGTATTGTTTTCAAAAGGAGTTGAGAAATTGAATAAGTTTGGCAGATATTAATTTATATTCTAAAGTGTATGAGTGTGGTTTAAATAATTTTGGAGAAGGCGAACGAGGAGATAATGTATAAAGTCTTCTAATTATCAAACTAGCATTCAATATTAAGCCTTCGAACCGTCAGTAAAAAAGAAAGGTCATGTGATTGTTAAATCTTACGTCATTATACTGATATAATGACGTAAGATTTAACAATCACATGACCTTTCTTTTTTTACTGACGGTTTTTCTGTATGGGCTGACCCATACAGAATATATCCGGTTCTGAAACATAGTCCTTATAGACAGGTGATATGGGCGCTTACCATGATTGCCATTACGTTGACTTGCTTTTTTTGGTGTAAAAGATATTTATTAAAACTCTATGTTTTTGTTTTTGCTGGTATAATGGCGTGTGCGAGCTGACACATGGCGATCAATTTCATTTAATTTTTTGTATTTCATTATGTTAATTACTTAATATTGTATAGAATCAAGTTCTTCTAAATGACCAGACACCTGCACTGCTGGGAAATTTGTTGCGCTGTTTCTTCTTCCCAGCTAAAATACTAGGAAGTGCACTAGCACTAGTTTGAATAAATTACTTTTGATTTGATTTTATCAAGTTGGCTGCAAACTGCATTATGTATTGTGAAACTAACAGTTAGTTTTTATAATTTTCTATACTTTAGTTTTTATATTTTTTTAGTTTATATAACTTTCTTGAAAGCATCATGCTACATAGATATTAACCTGTTACTGTAGACCAATTATGAATATGAAGCGTTATTTTACATCCGGTGATAATAGCTCACTGTCGCATCTACTTAGCTAAGTACAACGTAAATCTAAACAACCTTGTAATATAGGATTAAACTGAACAACACGGAAGTCCGTCCCGTTTTTACAAACGTCCTACAACACCAAACTTTAAGTATTTCCTCTTAAAATTGTAATAAATTAGCATTACGCCTCCCATTTGACTATTTCCACCACACATTTCAAAATGACAATGGACGTAGCGTACAGAAAATTACCCAGAAAATTGGGAAAACCACGGCTTTGAAAAAACTTTTTTAGCGCTAACAAAAGGATGGAAGTCCGAATTAGTTTCGGATGAGAATGGGCTCAATTCTCTGGATGATAAAGTGCATTTTCGTTTGGGGTCGGTTGTGATGTGTGAGGGTCGTGTTTGGGAAGGGCGGTCTCTGAAGGCTCCTCACGTCTCGTGTCGGGTACGTCACGTAGCCTGGCTGGCACTACGTTTATTATTCAATAGCTAAACGTAACAGACATGTTTAAAGTTACGGGGTAGGCTACGCTTACTGTGATCTGATTTCAGTCATAAAGTATTGTGAAGTTTAAAAGCTGTGTTATTCAATGTGAATTTACTTGAGCAGCGAGGCGGGTCTGGTGCAAATATTTAGATAACTGTATGTTCACGTGCATGTGCATACCTAGTGATCTTTCTATATCAACTTGTCGAAGCCTTTAAATCTATGTAAAATAAACGTTTTGCGGGAGTATTCTTGTTTTCTATACGAGTTTTTATTTCTTTGTAGGATTTTTGTACAGCATCATAATCCTGCTTGTTGTCTGTAAACATTGTTTTCTAATATCATAATGGTATTTGCAATAGAAGCGAAATCGTGTCAGAATACTCTTTTGTACGTGGGTTTGAACGTGGGTTGGAATTTCTTACCCTTTTTATTGAATTCACCCACTCCTTTAACTTTTGTGCTCTATCGTAACTTATTTTACCAAAACGAAATTCCGTTTCTCTCCTAAAGATTATTAGTCTATTAAAACGTGCCGCTGCATCTGAACTTTCACTAAACTTTAGTCCACCGTTCGGTTTATCAAGCTCTTATCCGTTTTGTAACCGCAGTCTTGAGTTATTTGCCTGGAAGTCATTTGTAGCGTTAAACCCAACTTTGTCAGTTTCATGGAGAGATAGTGGGCCATTGTGTACAGATGCTGGTCAAGAGATTCATGTTTGAGATAGTCGATTGAAGTTTAGTTATGATAATCTGTAAATAATGAAGTGCCAAATGCGATGCAATGCTAACGTTAATAACCAGTTGATTGCCGTAATTACAGAAACAATTAAAAAGGCATTGCGTCTTAAGTGGATTCACGTTCGAAACGATACGAAGGGTTAACAGTTACAATTATTATTGCTATTCGATCTAGTTTGGAGTGGAGTATTTCCTTACAGTTGGTTTCTCAATTGGAACATAGGTTAATCTGAATCAGATTGAGCTTCTCTAAGCCGACACAACAAATTCTCAATTGATATATTTTAATACGATTCCCTAGTAAAGTACACACAAACGTATATGTTTTAAGTCTGTTTACTGTGAACTCTTAATAAGTTCTCAGTACCGGGATGGGTAAATTAAACGGCTTGTCATATAACTTCGATATTCCTAGAAAACCGTTCTACGTGTGAATACACTTACATATTTTTCATCTTGTGTCATACGCTTCTCAGTTAAGCTGACTTCTTACTGTCTTTTCTTTATTCTTAATACAAATAAATGTTTCTCTTTTCTGTGCCATTTACTTGTAATGGACTCGCGGAAGTTGCATGATATAACCATGATGTCAGAAGGCCAATGTCCTATTTAAAAAACGTTCAAATTCATGTCGGAATCTCATATCAGCGACAATCAATGTCAAAAACTTGTCAAAAATGTATGAAAATTGATTGTATTTTTGTGAGATTAAAACTGAAATTAGAATTCAACCGTTCTTAAAAATACGATAATTGCCCGTTAGTTTACAGCCTTTACACTACTAATTCATCAAGATGAACTGAAGGCAATATTATATTCTACAGCAACAAAGTCAACTCGCGATCAATCCGCACCAAGACTCCTTATTATATTACTTTATCTCTAACCAGCGTTAAACGTCTTAAATAATCCAAATTGGAAACGAGCGTAATAATAAATTAACCCAGTTATTCCAACGTAGTAATGGTTATTTTGGCTCATCAATATTAAGAGGTTGCAGGAGTATAATCGTAGGGGTGCTGAGGGTGCCAAGGACGCCACAATTTATCTACTCGCCCTGGGGGGATGAAATAATCAAGGGAGATTGGCTAACACTCTTTAGGGATAAATATTTTGCGAACGAAGAGCGGTGTTAGAAGAGAAAGTAGATTTAGAAGTAAGGCGGTAAGATTTGGGCCGCTGTAATTTGATGTAAGGGGTTTCTATAATATTATGCGGAAGGAGATGTAATTGAAAGAAAAAAAAACTGGCCAGTGCATGTTGAACCACGCACAGTGAAGGGTTCCGTAGTTGGAATGAATTTATCCTAAGAACAAACTTAACATTGTAGTTGAAAATCATGTTTTCCCATACATTGCAACTGCAAATTTAAGTTGGTCGACTATTACTCGTAAACTTGTAAATCCCACTTAGCTGTGATAGTTTTCCTTTCAATTTCGTTATATATACTACTGCCGTGAATTTTTCACATATCCAAAAGCAACCATTTAGCTAAGGGGGGACACTTGACTCTAACAAAAATTAGCACTTTAAATCTTAATATTTCACAAACGGATCCCTGAATCGACAAATAGTTTTCACAAACCCACAATATTTTTGAAAGACCTATCCAACGATACCCCACCAAAAGAAAGACTAGAAAAAAAAAATATCCCCACTTTACACGTAAAGACAGTACCCTAAAAAAACATTTTTTTTCTCAAGATTTTATTTCATCACTTTTCATGGCGTGAATATTATCTATGCCAAATTTTAGCTTTCTAGTACTAAGAGTCTCTGAGCTAAGCTGTGGACGGACGGACGGACAGACGGACATGGCGAAACTATAAGGGTTCCTTGTTGACTACGGAACCCTTAAAAGTGTATAAATTAAATTGCAGCTAGAATATAGCGAGAAGATTTGAATTTAAAAATTATATAAATGAAATTGTGGCCACTGGCCATATAGCAAACCTTTTCAGGGCTATAAGTGCGAATTGGCATCGGAACTAATATTTATTTGTTTAATTACCAGGTAACATTCTAGGTCCAAACTTTCTAGTTATTAAATAAAGGAAATATTATTTACTGTATTATTTACTGTACATATTCGAAACTTATGCAGTCCCTATGTTCTATAGAGTCTACACGTAAATTAACTCTAGTCCTTTTCCCATATGCAAAAAATCAAATCAAATCTTATTGTAGACTCGGTATACAGGGTGGGTAAAAAATCGTGGTGGATCAAACAAAACAGGGCGATAGTTGGGGTTATTTGCAGTAAAAATTATCTCTGTGACAGAGCCCTAACTTGATCTCCTTAAAAGTTATGACTATTTGAGTGTTTTTTTTTTTTTAGATAGGCAATTAGAGTAAAATAGGTACCTATTTTAAAACAATAAATGGTGTTTAGTTGCATCTAGGAAATGTATCATTACTACAAAAGTGCTTTTTATGACAGTGGGTACCATGATTTATAAGTATTTTGGCACGTTTTTCAATATATTTTAAGTCTCACGAAAAATTGTTTGTAACTAGAACCTTACTGTGAAAAAAAAATGTACTACCAAAACAATTACTCTGTATTAAAAAACTTGCCTATTTAATGACGAGGTCAGAGAACATTTAAACGCCCAGTACCCAAATCGTTGTATTGGTCGAGGTGGAACAATCCAATGGCCACTGAGATCTCCGGATCTAAATCCGATAGATTTTTAGCCCTCTATCTAACACCTACAACACAGTGCCCTACAAAGCCTCCATCTTCTATTTATAGCCCTTTAATCAAACATCACCTTCATCATTACATCCACAGACTAAAGGTCAATTCTAGGTAACGCCTGCTTCAAAGGCTGGAGGTTGCGATCAGTTTCCGGATAATCGGGGAAATTGGCGCCGTAACAAAGACGGCGGCTTTCAATGAGGGAGCACTGATACACGCTAACGAACGGAATGGGTGAGGTGCGGTTATGAGCGGTGCTATTGGAGATACAAAGGAAACTACTAAAATGGGTTTTGAGGAGAAAGCAGGAAGAACGGAAGAATTTGATTAATGGATGAAAATCTTTAGTAAAAACCGGCCACTAAAAACGTTTAATGCATGATTTTTTTACGAAAATATTGTCCCTACAACTTTTTAATTCTTATAAGCCAAAGAAACTATGTTTGTAAAAACATTGCATTAGACATTTTGTAAATACCAGATTGTTTTTTCAACAAATCTTTGTTTGTTCATAAAAGTCTCTAGATTGATTTTAAACATGAACATCTTGCTATATCTAAAGATAAGCATTATAAAAAAAAAAGTTAGCCGATAATGTTCCCACTTCTGGGACATAGGCTTCCTCTGCGTGAGTGGACTGTAATCCGCCACACGGACCCAATGTGGGTTGGTTGGTGTCACAAAGAAGCATGATGAAGCACAATATAGCCATTTCAAAACGTCGCCCTGTAAACCATAGACTTTAAACTCGCTAGAATTAGAACCCCGCCTTACACAAGGTGCTAACCAATACACTGGCCGTCCGGGTTCAAATTAAACTTTAACTTTGTACACAATTAACGTCTATTCTCTTTTGTGCTGGCTCTACAGTCTAGAGTGATACTTAATTATTATTGCAAAATAAACGGTTCTAGGAACAATGTTGCTTTGTTTGTTGAAACGGTCTTGTGAAGATGTCTTGCCAGATAGGTAAACTTAAGTTGAGAACAGAATTCTCCGTTCTTTGAGCAGTTAGTTGCATATCGACTCATTTTAGTACAATGTTTTTCATAAAATTGAAAAGTCATGAAATAGAAGTCCATTGAAACTCCAAAGCAAATCAGACATCAACGGATCAAAAACAATGACAAGCATATCTGAAACGCATTATTGTATTACAGAATTAAAAACAAAAAAGAAATGATATTATTTTTATGTTACAGAAGACTGCCCAGCTTAAACCTGTCTACAGCCGGTTATATGACAGTGTCAACGTGCCGCGGAAACAATAACCAGAATTGGCAGCCGATCGGAAAGTGTCGTGTTACATAAACGAGGTTTAGCCGCCAACGAGAGTTAGTTGATTTTTTTCTTCATGTGAATTGTTTTTGTTACCAATCGAAGCTATTGATTTGATGTATGATCTTAATTCACCAATAAACTCTTCTAACGAATCAGTTATTTACATGTACTGTATTTCCTAATATTGGGAGCCGTGGGTCAAGTGGCTTGGATTAAATAGTCTTAATATTTAAAATTTATGTAATTTGTATTTTATTAAGTTCTACCATTGCTAATAATAGGTACTAGCTGCTGGCTGTGACTTTGTCCCCATGAAATCATCCCGACATCGCAGGCACCACCTGCCTGCGCTATCAGTTCTTTGTCGCTTAGCGTTTTTTCTGATTTTTTTTCCTTTTTGCTCGGCTCCTAAGAGCCATAGCATAATCATAAATAGCCTTATAAATTGGGTTATCAAATGCAAAAAGATTTTTTCAAATCCGACCAGTAGTTCCAGAGATTACCCCCTACTTACAAACAAATACCTCTTTATAATATTAGTTAAATATAAAGATTAAATATACAATTTAACATCATGTCTATGGTAACAATTTGACAGTGACAGCGGAGTAGCAGTTAGAGAATTCAATTCGGACACTTATGCCACCGATACTACATATAATTGTCAAGCTAGATCAATAAGCAAGACACGAGTATCCGAGTGAGATAAGGAAAACGAGCGAAGGATAAGTGTTATATCATAAAATATTAATACACCGTCTAGTGAGCCCACCTAAGAGGAAAAACGGAATAAATATATTCTATAATATGTTTATTCCGTTTTTCCTCAGAAATTACTACATAGGTAATTTCTTATAGATAAACGAAAAAGATATTCGCTGTGACGACAATAGCACTCAATAAGACGAGATGGTATTTATTAAGAAAGTTGGAGCTACTCCAAAGGATTTCACTAAGGCCTTCGAATCTCTCACCCATTTACATCAGTTGAAAGTTTAGGTTGTGCAGTATACATTGAAGCTATACTTGGTGATTTCCCCCTAGCATGCCGACGATTACGGAAAGTGAATCGCATCCAATTTTTGTCATCCACTTACATATCTGTTTCGGCTTTTTGTTAAATTCCCGTACAGTGGTGAATGATTCACTCAGCTTTGCAGGCAGTTTTCAAGACAATTCCCATTTTGATCGGTACGGCAACTTCTTTTTCACCATTCTAACTTCCATTATAATGTATTAAGAATTTAAATACGGTTGGGAATGGTTCTTGAGCTCAATTAAGAGGACTATAAACTTCGCACTAAAGCCGATTCTATCATTACTCAGCTTATCTCAGTAATATCGTTTCTTTATTATTTTAACTGCCGTCGTTAGCTTTTATGTTAGTGGTTATAAATTGTAGGAAAAATAGACCCGGAAAGTGGCTATATATATATATTGCCAATGTCACAGATTATTTTGTAAGATACACTGACAAGTATTTTTCCTTTAGGGAAAAAGCTAAACAGATAATAATATAAAATTGTATCATTAAAACGAATAAAAGCAACATTTCATCATAAAAGTCACGGCGCATTGCAGATTTTTCGTTAAGTCCATTTTAATCCGGCTTAACTTCGACTCGTTCTATTTTCTTGGCCGATTTTACCAATCGTTAGATCGTGCGCTCTCTTAATCCTTGATCAAAATTTTTATTTTTGTTTTGTTTGTTTATAATTGTATTTTGTTTGTTATTTTATGCAAACAGTACTTCACACATCTTCGCAAATATATCCCTTACAAATCCAAATAGTCACAAGATAATTCATAATTTAAAATAGACTCAAGACCTGTTGGCAAATCAAACAACTTCAAAAAAATATGTTTTTGTTTGTCGTAACCCTACATTTAATTTTCTTTGACGACCCTCTTATCAAAGTGTGTCGCCTAATATCATAGTTTATTGCACTACACTATTCGGGCACTGGGTTTATTTAGAAGATTGCCAACACTTGCGTAACTCTCACAATTTGGATGACTATGCATGGTACTTACTATAAGACTATGAGGCTCCCCTTTCTACATAAAAATCACTTTGTATGCCTTCCATGTTTCGGGTGCTTACGACTTGCAAGGAAGCCATATTCTTACTCGTGTCCATTTCATGGCTTATTTTTGGCACAAACGACTAAGCAGCATTTATATTTTATTGTCCTATAAAGGAACATTTCTATTGAATGTCTCAGATATATTTTCCAATAAAAGACTCCGCATCCTTCAAACAAAACGAATCATCCAGACTCACTTATATTACAGTCAACAATACGCTTCATCATAATAAGATCACCTTGTCCTAAATAGGATATCTTAGTTACGCAAAATCCGTTCTTAATCTTCATATTGTGACCACTTCATCATAACAGAATTGTCTAGTGTCAGGAACAATAGAACATTTAACTGAATACGAACTTAGTCCTGGATACTGCTTATGGATATCACCAAGTAGCTGTTTATGTAAGCAAGCAAGCATGTCCTTTTATAAATGGATCCTTATATCAGGAGGTCGATCCTTATGATTTCCCTTGGCGCGTATTGCTTCGAAACGACTCCACTACAGCTTTACTGAGACTTCTTGTATGACATTTTATAAAACTAAGTTTTCAACTATCTGGACGACATAGTTGGAAAATGGTCATTAGCGAAACATTGCAGGGTAAGTTTTAAATGCAATTCTTGGCAACATTTATTTGTTTGTGCATCTCTTTATGTTTTTCCTTCAAAGGATAATAACTTGTACAACTTACTACAGTTGATTAAGGCTAACTGTTTTTTGCAAGTTGGTCTAGTTGATGCTAAAAACCAAATTACATATTTAATAAAAATAAAACTAAAACAATTTAGGATAATTTGTTAGCCATAGACATACACCTAATTATACACAATGAATCGTCCACAGAATATCGACGTGAACGATTTCTCGCATAAAATATAAAAGTGTCTTCAAAGATATTAATTAATAAATCCTAAGAACATCTCCGATAAGAAAGAGACATTTTATAATTAAACTCAAAATAGATTTAGGTCACGTCTAACGCAAAGTGAAACCAATCGTGGAGCTTTCGGAATAGACCTGGCGGGTTGAATCGGCCCGCAAATCGGATGGAAAGTCGATCGCATAGGCATTGCAGGAATCCTGGCGGCGCGCCAAAATACATTACGAGTCGTACACGTTTCGAATACGTGTCGTTACAGCCACTGACGTAGAAATAGACACGGTTTCAGATAGTGGTGACGTGTTCCTTTTGGGTGTTAATATTTTTAGTGAATAAGATGTGATTTATGTTTCAAAGTGGATTAGAAGTGAAGGTTTCATTGAGTTCAAAATATAACTTAAAAAATAACAAACTCTCCGTCATCTAGTAACGTGCAATTAAGATTGATACTAACCCGTTTACTTCACGAAGGTCAGGGACAACTATTCAAGTTTTCATATATAATTATATAATGAATGTATACAAAATATTGTTAAGTATTTGAAAAGAGTAAGTGTCTAAACACACTATGCCGAAGTTACGCGACCGAAGTTCGGCGGCTGATTTTACGTTCCGACGTATTTGGCTGATATGACACACCATAAGTGCCGAACTTACGCGGCAGAAATTCAGTTCCGAAACTTTGTGTGTGTATTTAGTGTCTCGAGCGCTGTCGTGGCGTCGTGTCGTGTTATCTACACAGTTGGACAGACATACGCAAAACAAAGTGATCTTGTTATTACTTTCGAGGTGCGAAACCTGAACTTACGCCCGACCGAAGTTAGGCTGTACGCTATGATGCGACGTAATTTCGGCATAGTGTGTCGTCAGTAATTCAAATAGCATTGCAGGCGTAATTGTGCTGAACTTCGGTCGCGTCACTTCGGCATAGTGTGTTTAGACACTAACGGTGGACTTTCTTATTCTTCCCCATACGAAACTACCTTTTGGAAGGGGCGACTAGAATCAATTGTATTTTTTGTAAATTTTGTCGTTCAAAAATGCCTTTTATGTGCATAACTGAAATAAATTATTTCACCTTTGACTTTTTTGAAAAGATTTTGGGCAGCAGAGTTCTTCTACAAATGGTACAGACGCCAGCACATCAAGCTACTACAATCTGTCAGATTTCATTAATAGATTTTCAACTTTATCGCTAAAGCATAAGGTTCAAAGTTGATTGGGAAAATCTGACAGATTCGAGTAGCTTGATGTGCTGGCATCTGTACCAAACATAGTCTTGCTATTAAGAAATATAGGTATTGCCAAGAGGTAATTACGAAGAAAAAAAAGCTAATGGTTCACAAAACCTTTTTAGCTTTCGACTTTTCTGGGAAAACGTTACATGAAACACAATCATTTATGTTACAATACCCTTCAACATTGAATACAAGGCACACAATACCCCAAGAAACATGGTTAACGAAATACAGGATGACCTAATTACGACAAATGATCTATTATTCGCCGGACGCAAACAGCTTACGGAAATAAGGTCGTCAGAACAATAGGAAATTAGTACCTTGCATCTGACAAATAACGGTCCAACTCAGCTGCCTATCTTTGACGGGAACTTATTTTAGACGTAAAAGGGGGTAAACTAACAGCGCAGATTATTCGCCTCAGGCTGTTCTTGGGCTCTAAGAAACTTCCAAGGGGGCCATACACAAGAAAATGGTCTTTAAAGAGAAGAGATAAAGGATATTTTCGCGTGTGTTTGTGACTGTTGTGGTAATCACGTGGGAGGTGTAATATTGCTTAATCGTATCCGTATAGATAGTTAAGTAAATGCGAATAAGTATCTCAGTGGTATGTGAGTTCATTTACTTGAAAGTTTGTAGTTTACGGAGAATCTAATGAACGTCGCTTCTTATTTATTGGCGTTTTCCTTAATGAAGTAGAACACAAAAATTTAGTTTTTCCCAAGTAGTAGAGGATTTAATTTTTAATCAAAGAGTTACAATTAGTGAACATAGTATATTTTCCCAAAAGTGGATCCTATAATTAATTTTTTTAAATAAATAATGCAATTTCCAAAAAAAAAAAAATATTAATTTGAATATCAATCTGGATTTTTGAACCTTGTCTTTTACAACAAAGCAGTCATTACATTTGTCCACTGCGTAAGCTATTCTGCATTCCACGATGTATTCCATGACCATAAATCAGAGATTTCTTGGACAGAAAACCTAAAAAGTCGCATTGCTACGTACATACCTACATAATTTCAAAACTCATTAGTATCATGTCTCGTATTAATTCCATGCAGGCATCAGTTCATAAACCAATGAAAATGAAGTACTTAATTAGTTTAGAGTCCTTTCAAGCCCAAAAACGATTGCCTCGCGTAACCACAGCGTATTCTTCGGTGTAAGAAGCTTAAAAGTAAACCAATTAACATTCAAAAAGCTTATTATTTCTAAAAACACCATTTAATTTACCTCAACGGGTACACACCAATGAACGAACAAGGAAAATGGACTCCCGGAATTATGAAAAGCAACGAAAAAACTGAATTATTAATTTACATTCTACATCTGTCGAGGTGTTACTCTGTAGATGATAACTTCCCGCCCGCCCTTCGGCTGTTTCCGGTTTGGCAGGGCGGGCGGCATAATCGGGAATTCACCGAACAATTGTAATAAGAGAGAAAACGTTTACTTAGCGATGGAATCGTTTCATTAAAATATTGAATTAGTTTTTAACACTTTTTTTTTCTTCAATTAACGTTGATCGAAAAGTATTTCTTTACGGATGAGTTTTTTTGTTGAATTTTGAAGTGAAATTGATATAATTTATTAATAGATGGACTGTTACTTCAAGGCTAGTACGTTGTAGCACTATTACTATGTTGCCAGGTTTGGTAAGCGAATAGTCTACATCGACGTAATAAGACAGTTTTTTTTTTATTAGAAACTACAAATTTACAAGAATATACCATCACACTAATATTATAAAGGTGAAAGTTTGTGAGTGTGTGTGTGTTTGTATGTTTGTTACTTCTTCACGCTCAAACGGCTGAATGGATTTGGATGAAACTTGGTACACAGATAGTTTATAACCGGGCTTAATCATATATAGGACACTTTTTGTCCCGATATTCTCACGGCATTGATACTTATGCGGATGACCGCGGGGCGCAGCTAGTTTCTCATAATGACCAGTTCAATAGTTAGTTGTATGAAACCCATCACAATTGAAAAGTAGACTTCTATTTTCAGTGTAAAGTAAATACAAAACTACTTTTTTTCTAATCAACCTCCCAATCCGAGGCAAAACAGCGAACTTCCTCGACGTTTTCCGAACACGCACGGACAATACTGGACGATATAATGAGTTATGAAAAGCGCCCATCGTTTCAAGAGGAAATGAAATCTCGAACTTTCGATATTTGCACGCGAAACACAGTTTAAATGGGGATCAAGCTTTGTTTGCGCAACTTATGTTACAATTGTTGTATGCAAACATATGCTCAGTAATCACGGAGGATTTCCGAGCGTAATATTGTGTTTTTATTTATGTTCGCTGCATGTTCGCTATTGTTCGCGAGTTGTTTGTTTGTAATGTATTCCGACACGTGCTCCAAGTTGAGAGGCGAAGTCAAATGTCATGTTTGACGTAATGTGACATTTGAATTTTGCTGTTACACGTGCAGTTAAGGTACAGGATGAAAACTGAAAAGTTTAAAGGGGACGTGGGTTTTGAACATGTTTTAGGATACACGTGTTGAGAAATGGAAGGAAATTCATGGAAACGGTTTTTGAAATCGTTTATTCTGTAAATAGCTTAACGCAATCACTTTCACACATCGTATTTTTTTATTTATATATTAGATTCGGAAAACAATATACTTAGTCCATTTTGTTCGTAAAAATATCTTATAACTAGTGTTAGTAGTAAACAGCCAAGAAACAAACAACAAAGTAGGTGTCTGAGGCAGAATGTGCAGAGAACGACAATGTGAGGAATGAGCTACCCGACCATTATCCCCACATAGTGCCTCAGAATCGGGGAGTAAGGACTCTCCACAACTGTTTTCATGTATTAAAAATAAAAAAATAGCTAGAAGTAGTCGACATTTCCTATCTGACTAACCCTAAGAATAAATGGCGAAACAAACTCAGAAATTAATTGTTTTATTTTGTATACAATTATTTTAATTCGTTTCTGTGACGTATTAGCATAGTAGTCGCTCGTGACAGGTCCTGTCATCGATGAAATTAGTCTCATTACACTAATTAATTGAATCAAGGGGACAGGACTGCCACTGATCTCAGAAGCCAAGTGCAAAGGATTTTAGGCTGAGTAGTCGACTATTAAGTTTGAAAATCTTACCAAATACGTAATAATGTATACGTTTTTGAGGATGTGTGTTCACTTATAAATGGCTAAACAGAATCAGAGGTTTTACACACACAATTATAGACCATACCCTGGATTAACAAAGGGAATACTTTTGGTGTGAGTGCATAAAGTAGTTCCTAGTAGTAATCATAAATCGAATCATAGAATCTATACAAATAAATAAAATTTAAGTGTCTGATGTAATGTCAAATTAACAGCTTTTTACTAAATGCATATGAAGGTACATTATATACGGTACTTATAAAAAAAGTCAGATTTTACCATTTTTGTCCGTCTGTCTGTTTGTTCCGGCTAAACGCTGAGCGGCTACTTTTATTTTAGAAAAAGAATTAACATTCCGCGTAAAAAAATAAAAATCCGCGAAATCCAATTTGTTTTCCGAGATGAACGCGAACGAAGTAGCGGGCACAGCTAGTAGCTAATATCATAATCAGCCAATAATTTTCCCACTGCTCGGCTACAGATCTCCTCTCGGTGACAGGCAGTGAGCCTTAATCTATCACGAGGGTGCAGTGCGGATTGGCAGGCGTCACATGTCCTGGAATTTTTAGTTCTAAGACATGCCGGTTTGCTTACGATGCTTTCCTTCACCGTTTTAAGAGCAGTGGTGATGAAATAATTTACACAAAGTGAAGCCACTGTCGGGGTTCGAATCAACGACCTACAACTCGCACGTTGTGGCCATTACGACTGGGCCACTGTTCGTGACAGTAGCTAATATGATACCATAATTTGCTGATTGTCTGACACTTAACAATGTACGTATCTATATACCCATTACCATACTTTTGTTCAGCGATATTCATCTGAAGGATTATTATTCTTTCTCACCCGGATCATCAAGGTAACCAAAAATGTCTTAGCATCAGGACAATACAAAACATTTGGAGATTCAAATTTATCCCGTATTGTGTTTATCTTCGCCCACTCCACCCGGGCAAAGTTGATAAAACCCAATATCCGTTGTTTATTTATTCGAAAGTGCTTTTATATCTGGTTCTCATATCGATTGGCGATATTAGCCGTAGTTAGTGATTGGATGTTGTAGTGATTTTGGCTTGCTTCGGTGTTTTTGTATGATTTAGGTCATGTTACGGGAGTCTTTGAGAAAATTACTATGCTATTGTTACTAGAAGACATCGATAAAAGAGAATGAATACGTTTGGCGTCTCAAATAGACTCAATCTGCCTGGCTTTTTCCCAACTATCTTGGAGTCAGCTTACAGTATAACCGGGTGCAGCTGATTATCAGTATTTTACATGGAGCGACTGGCTATCTGACCTCCACAACACGATACCCCTTCGTATGGCTGGTAGCCCGATTTTCGGTCTCCTGACTATCCGTGACGACTGTTAAAGATGACCAACGGCTTAACGTACTTCCCGAGGCACGGATGGATACTTAATGGATGGTCACCCATCCACGGACCAACCTCGGAAAGCGGAGTTTAACCTTCGATCGACCCGTGCGGCTGTTATTATTTAACCACGAGTCCCTTGGCGCCTCATATATACTGCTTTTCATAAATGAAGACATGTCTGAAGAGAGACAAAATTATGAATACTGTACGACACTGGGTTTGGTCGGACCTACTGGAAAATCATGACAAAAAACGCAAAAAAATATTACAATGAGTAATACCAAGCCACGATAACAAGGCAGCACGTGTTTGATTACCTAAAAGAGAGCTTCAGTAATTTTCAATAGCTACATAATTATATTATATGAAAAATTGTCATTTAATACTACATACTTCGATAAACTATCACAAATACTAAATAAAAACTATATGGCAATGAAAACACACAAGTATGATGACAAGACAGCACGTATCTGACTATAGGAAAGCTCAAGTAATTTTCCACATCTTTCTATGCATTTTTTTTATGACTAGAACATTTTCGGACTCCATTTAAAATGTTCCTCCTCGTAACCACATGATCGCTGTGGTCAGGACTTAAGTCCCCCTATCAATAACAATTGTTTACATTTTGCTTTTTACGTAATCGAGTTACAGTCCTATTACATAACTCCGCCACTAGAGGGCAGCAGGTAGACAGCAAAAATAATTACACGAAAGTTCACTGAAAATAATTAAGCCATTGAAATGACTTCTAAATTAATTTCAGGAGTTTAGTATATCTGCTGGTGTTAAAATTCCGGTCTTTTGTTCACTATAAAAGTTATTTGAGTAGATCTGCCGGTTCCAAAGCATTTTGGATTAACAAGTTTTGTTTATGAGAACTTTGTTTAAATAATAATATATTTGAATAATAATATATATATATAATTAAATAATAATACATGGAAATAGTTTTAAGCGTTTTCTGTATTCTGGTTGCTAACTGAAAACGAAATCAAAATCATTTTTGCATTAAGAATTTGGAATTTAGAAGGCAGGATAGCACACCTTGAATCTATCGTTATTTTCTTTGTTTCTGTCCTAGGTTTTCTATCAGTTTATATTTACCAGCTAAAATAATAATAGATTATTCACTAAGGGGATGAAGCAGCGTCTTAAATTCATGGGCGCTATTTTGAATCTTGAGTGCAGTGAGGGTTTCAAGCTCGCCCAAGACGAAGAAACCTTTACTTTTCACACCTACTGCGAGGTAATAAAACCAATTCGATTGATGAATTAGTAGTTTATGAAACTGTTAAATAACCGGGGTATATCTAGTTATGTGCAGTGTCATATAGTATTTACCTGACTACGTGTCAGGACTGGGTTGTGTTTTTATGCCTACTGCCTAACTATGTATCTTTGTATGTGGAATTCCTTATACCCTCGAAGCATCCTAACGGCCGGATGGATTTTAATACGTGAGGTGTCTATCGACTCGTTTGGATCTCGCTAAAGTTATAGGCTAGGTTTTGTTTTTATACAATAAAAATATTGGATTTTAGATGCCGACAACAAGTAAGGTCTTGAAAAAAATATTTTTGTAACATTACTATGTGGGCTATCAAAATAAAGGGCTTGAGGAGGCGATTCCAAAAATATAACACACTAAAAGGATTAAAATTAAAATAAAATAACAAAATCAAAACCCGACTGCAACTAAGATTCAAAACTAGCTCACTTTTAAAGCAGTCTGATGCAGTTGGTAACATCAAATCTGAGATTAAACTGAAATAACATACCTATTGCATGTTGGCATTTTCATCAAAAACACAATAAACAATATCGTTAATGGAGCGTCAGCGTCAGTCACCGCTTTCCATCAGGCGTGATCGAGGTCAAGAGCGGGCCTATTCAGCAATAAATAAATAATAAAATTAATCCAATATTCGAACGCGAGGAATACGCACCACAGCAACCGATCATTTTGTAACATACAAATATGCATAAGTATGTACGCCTCCGTACCTCGGAAAGCACGTTAAGCCGTTTGGTCCCGGCTGTCATTCGTAGATCTTTCACAACCGTTGTGGATAGTCAGAAGCCCGAAAGTCTGACAACCAGTCTTACCTAGGGGTATCGTATTACCCAGTTACTGGATTGTGGAGGTCAGATAGGCAGTCGTTCCACGTAAAATACTGGTATTCAGCTGCATCCGGTAAGACTGGAAGCCGACCCCAACATAGTTGGGAAAAGACTAGGCAGATGATGATGATGACCTCGTACGAGTAGTAGATACGAAAAGTAGAGTATTCTCCTCTGGGATAAAGGTGTCTTCATCTCGGGCGAGCTTGAATCCCTCGCAGCACTCAGAGTCCTAGAGCTCCGTCGCTGCGATCGAGAGCCCTAGAATCCTTCTTTACGTTCAGGTCTCAAAATAGCGCCCGTGACATTAAGACACTGCTTTATCCCTTAGTGAATAATATACTATTTGACAATACTCTACGCAATTTTCGTCCAGAAACAAAATATCGGAGAAAAACACTAAACATCCGAAGCATAAAAGCACTAACGATACAAACAAAAACCCAAACATTATCGACGGAGTTACCACCATAAACCTATACCACGGACCATCACCATTAAATACTAGAAATGATTACACCTCCATACTAAAATAATACGTTTTTAAGACAAACTGCCAAATAAAAAGGTGCGCTCATCCAGCATCGTTTCGCTGAGTGTGCCGCGTGAAACGTTATCGTAACGTTTATAACCGCTATCAAAAGTTAGCAACGAGAAGCTATAAAACTCATAGTAGGGATAAGGTGAGTTAAAATGAAGACCTTTTTTGGGGTAAAGCATGCGTGCCTTAAAACTGAGGGTAATTTTGACGTTTGGTAGGTTGTTACAGTCCTTTCACAGTTATATATTTTACTTCTGATTTTGCATCTCTGTCCAAATCACAGTGATCTTTATTCTAAGTGTTATAAGGTTGCTGTTGGGTTGTAGCCATTGGTAAGTTTGTCAAAATCATTGTGATCTTTATTCTTGTCACTATAAGATTGCTGTTAAGTTGCTGCTCTCAGAGGTAAAATAACTGTGAACGGACTGTAAAGTTCTATATTCTGGTCATAGAAAGGTTATCTTCGTGTAAAGTTAATGATTTTGCTGCAATTGCGAAATACGGTTTCAGTATAAACACAAAGCAGTCGTCATAACTAAAAAAAAAAAAATAAAGTCGACGCAGCATGTTACGAGTACTATAAACTTTGAAGCTGAACAAAAATCAATCATCACCCAGCACAGGTCAGGGACCTTACACAAACTGTTACTCCTTGATTATGCAATAAAGATTATTGTCCATAATCATAATCAGCTTGTTCCCACTGCTGGGACAAAGGCCTCCTCTCTGTGACAGGGAGTGGTCCATAATCAACCTCGCGGGCCAGTGCGGATTGGTAGATGTCACATGTCTTCGAATATTTGGTTTTAGGACACGCCGGTTTCCTTCACCGTTTCCCAAAACTACAAAACAAAGTATTTTTACTGTTTGAGAGCAGTGATGATAAAATAATTTACACAAAGTGCCTGCCCGGGTTCATACGAGTACCCACAACTTACAACTGTACTGGGCCACCACTGCTCAAAGATTATTGTAATGATTAAACTAAAAGCTTATTAGATTACTGTGAACAATCAATTTAAAAATATTTCACAAATGTCAAACCTACCAAAACAAAAAACAAACCAATCCAAACCCAAAAAAAAACAATCTCATATTATATCTTGAGACAATCCAATTCTATTGACAATCGTAATATTTCATCTCCAATCTGAGTTTACTATATCAGCTTTTACCCATATCAATGCTTGCATGGCAAAAGTTAAAGTATCGACCATAACAGATTCAATTAGAAGACTAATAGCAGTTTCACTTCACTCATAGGTATAGTAATCAATGTGCTGGAGTTTTGTTCGTCCTCCAGAGGATGTCATTGCGACCAACAACGTTTAGGTATATTAACATTTATGGCGTTCGGGAGTTTGTTGTTGAGTTGTTGTTTCAAATTGTGAATAGGCTGAGTATCGGGTACGTAGTGGAATTTCTGGGAAAACTGGACCCAATAGTGATCTAGATAATTCTTTGCTTCTAGTAGTATTATCATTATTTTTGTTAGCATAGTACTCGTAATCTAGTGTAATCAGCCAATCCCCACTGCTGGGATACAGGCCTCCTCTCGGTAAGAGGGAGTGGACCGTAATCCACCACGCGGGCCCAGTGCGGGCCGGTAGATGTCACATGTCTTCGAATTTTTGGTTCTAGGACATACCGATTTCCCCACGATCTTATTCTTCACTGTTTGTGCTGATGAAATAATTTCCACAAATTAAAGCGCCCGTTTGGGTTGGAACCTACGAGCTCACGTAAGTCGCAGTCATTACCAGTGGGCCACCAATGTTCGCATAGTAATCTATAAATAATGAATGATGAGAACAAAAAACCACCAATTTATTTAAAGCCGCCGCCATTACTGTTCCTCCAAAACGTACAAAGATACACAAAGACATATGTAGGCAAATACAACTTGAAAAAGAACAGATAAGGACAGTCTAAGCCACACCCACATTAGTAAAACAGCATTTAAAAACCGAAAACAATAAAAATATTGCTCGGTATCTTCATGCTGTTACAATGCAGGAGCTGGCACGATGCCAGCCGACGGCAATTAACGAAGATATCGCAACACGCCTCCAATCAAAACGAGTTATTGTTAAAACTGAGAATAACAAACACAGTTTCAAAATTTAAGCAGACACTTGACTTAATTTGGGAAACATAATAGGATTGGAACGAATTGCTGTGTTCGCAATTGGTGAACACTGAAATAATATTCCCTTTGAAGCTGCAATGGATTTATAATTTTGGTTTTTCTCGTATCTATGGGTACTAAAATTATAAAGAGGTAACAAATGGCTCTTCGGAAAAATGTTCCGATTCCGAAAATTCTTTCACTATTGGGAAGCTACAGCATCGCCAAGTGCCTTAAGATATATTTATGTTAAAATAAGAATTTCACGCAGACGAAGTCGCAGGCAGAAGCTAGGTAGTTAATAGTTTGGCAAATATGAATGTATCTTATAAGCATTCGTTTCAAGACTCAATTTCACCTTTAAACTTGGATTACTGACCACATGAAGTCTAATGACTATCATTTATTACATTTTTAATATCCAACAATTTCATTAAATCGACAAATATGTAGCAATGATCTTTATAAATGACATAAACAATACTGGACCTAAAATAGTGCCCTGTGGTACACCACCCATTTTCCCCAAACAAAGCTCCAGATTTATCTTTTTGTACCAAAAAGTCGCCACAGTGAGAGCAAGACTCAAGGTTTTATTTTTTAAATCCAATTTATGGAGCGGAAAATTCGTTCGGTCTAATAAAAATTAAACGTGCGAAAACAATTACCTTCAAAATCTTTGTTCGGTTAGTTACTTGTAGCGGAGCGGTAAATATCTAGTAGTTGTTATCGAATTATACAGCTGAAACTCGGTAACAAAAACGAAGTGAAGTTGGACTGCGGATGATAATGGTGATTAGAAAAATAATGTTGTGCTAGGCAGTAGCTGATCACCAAAGATACTGAATTTGACGTTTCTTATCAACAAAGGTATTATAAATCGTCAAAAAATACCTATGTTGGCATCAAAATTAAGGTAGGCCTTATTTTAATTTTGATGCCTACATAGGTTTTTTTTTAGAAAATATATAACCACGTCAAGCTCAGAATCCAACCAGAAAAGATAAAGCAAACGACGATATTACCCGAAGCTCATCCAAAGAGGAATGGTCGTCTTCATAATGGAATAATTTAAATTATATACCGTCAAAACCTCAGAGAAGGCTACAATAAAACACAATGAAGATATTTCGTCTTCAGCTTAATCCGAGGTAGGCCGTGAATTTATAAGCGCTGACTTTGCGCTTTGGACGGTTGGTGCGCAAAATTCTTGGGTAATGTCGTTTGACGGATTTGGTCTTGCATATTTTTATCCGCTGACGTCAAATACGATAGTAAAGTTGTATGTATTTTTAGTTTTTCACAATATTCTTTTGATGATAGTTATTTTTTACAGGAAGAAATCAAGATAATCATGGAATTTCCTCGGTTATGGTACACTCCACAAAAAACCTACTCAGTGACGAACACTGAAAACGCCTATTTCGGATCAAAGTCCACAAGAGCCAACAGAATTCACTTCTAACTCGAAAACTGGGAAACAAAACACCAATCGAATTCAATATAGAGAACCGCATAATCCCGTTGAAGTGAAAAGCTGAACTGTTGGCAACCAGCCAATGGTCGAACGGGACTCAATTAGTGACGTAATAGCCTACGTAGCTCGTATTGATTTTCGTATTATTGAAAATTACACATTATCACCGAATATTCGAGGATGGATAATTGTATTTACGGGGTACGGTGGGTGACGTATGATACATCAATATACTTGGGAAGTGTGGTGAATATTATGATGGAAATAATTTTCGTGAGTTTGTACAGAAAAGGCGTGATATATTTATGGCGAATTTTGCTTTTATGACATTCAAAGTGATTTGTATAGTGAATCAATGTGATGGCCGGTGGCAACTGCTGACCATCTCCCTGATATAACTGATATTAATCTTATTTCATTATTACAAAGACGTATCGACCATCTAAAGTTTGTCTTTAAAAGATCGCTTTTACCGATAAGACCGCCCACTTTTTCACCCGTTGCAAAATTTCGACACACATTTACATCTGTAATATTTAGGTGTAGGTACATGATAAAGAGTATTCTATTCTATTGTAGAATATCTTCAGGCAACATAGTCTTGGCGAAAATTCGCTTTCGACACTGATATTTTATCTGGTTCTAACAAAGGCTTAGAATCTCTTGTGGCATAGCTTAGCCATAGTATAAATAATACTAACTGTAACTGCGGCTCCACCAGCTAGTAATTTTTATCATTTTACGTCATCAAAGGCATTAAATACCTTCCTCCGACTATATTTAAAATCTCGCCAAAATCGTCGCTCTTTTTCTAAAATCGTAGCTCTTTTCCTCATGTAGGTATCGATTCGATTAATATGAAAGTGACTCGTGAATGATAAGGAATTTAGTCAGTCGGCGAAGTATATACCTAACTATGACATAGTATTCTACCTCAACTTTTGTTTACAGCTCTCGGTAGAATAGCAGTAAAATATGGCTACCAGGTTCTCGGAAGGCATATTTTACAATCAACTTCATATTATAATTAGTAGGAACGCTCGTAATATTACCCAAAACTATCCAAAACACGCTCAGTAAGTTGCAATGCTAATCCTCAATGCTTCACGCTCAATTTGCTCCAAATAGCGGCCAGGTGCGCAAACAATGATATTTCACACGATATTATGGTCTAATTTCGAAAACAAATGCCGCCGGCTATTAGGAGTTTGTTGTTAAATAACGCCTGTTTTGAAAGCCGCTCTAATTAAAGGCAATCTAGCATATTTGTGTGCTGTAATTATATGATATTTTGTAAAGTGTATTGCGATTGTTATCAAGAAGCTAGTATTCCAGTCATTCTTGGGAATGAAAATGGCATTTCTTTATGTCTGTGCTTTTTTTTATTTTCCCAGAGTTTAAAGTCAATAAAAAGAAAAAAAAAATCCGGAATAGTATACGGCTGTAAAGCCTTAGATGATGTTGACCTATTGTAAAGACTCAAAGGTGTAACTACAGTATTCATTTGATCGACTACAATTTGTTTTCCATAATACAGTATCAATGTGTAGATATAAGAACTTCAGGATCGTTTGGGGTGCCTAGCGAGCTCCGTGGACGATTATAACGATGGATTCGTGGAAACTGTATTGGGTCTAAGATCTTCAAGACCCGCCGTACGAATACAAAAAGAGGCTTTCTGATCCTACTTTGCAGACGATGAAGGAGAGGCGCGAGATGATCCTGCAGTCTTCAGATGATGCGCTCAAGTATCGGCAGTTCAATAGACGAATCTCTAAATCCTTGAAAAGCGACCTTCGCCGGTTTAATACAGACCGTATTAAAACCGCGACAGAGTGGAATAAAGGCTCCGAAGTCTTTGCTAGAGATATGTCTATTGGGCAGAGTCAGCTTTCGAAACTGAACGGTCTTCAGTGAAACGTGGTCGCTCACAATGGGCCTTATTAGAAGGCTGAAAGCCAGCCAAAGGGCAATGGAGAGGGCTATGCTTGGAGTTTCTCTGCGTGATCGAATCAGAAATGAAGAGATTCGTAGGAGAACCGAGGTAAACGATATAGCCCGAAGATTTGCCAAACTTAAGTGGCAGTGGGCAGGACACATTGCTAGCAGAACAGATGGCCGATGGGGTCGAAAGGTTCTGGAGTGGCGACCGCGTACCGGAAGACGTAGCGTTGGAAAGCTTCCCACCGACGGCGACGACGACGAACACTTTGCCTGCTGCTGCTGACATCAGACAAGAAGATAATAAAGTAAAATTCGCAAGTATACTTAAAAAATATTTATTAGAATCTATGTAAGTGTGGGTTTTAAGTATATACTACGTGTAACGTTAAATGCGCAAAACCTGAAAATAGTTTGATCAGAATAACGAGCAGAATCAATTGAACCACTTTTTAATATAGGTCACATTTTTCAAATAATCTTCATTATAAACGTTGCCGTGTCTATTTATTAATAGGTCAAGCAAGCCAATGTCAGCGCGGCGCAGCGGCCCGGTGACGACTCCTCCCTCGATAAAGCGTCGTCGCAGACGCAAGAAACGATCAGAATGGCCAGTAAAACTAAAACAGCACATAAAACCTTTACAATTTTTTAATGACTTATTTTCTCTCTGAAATAGGTCAATTGAATTAAAAATCAAGTGGGGTGTCTGAGGTTTTACGCATTTAACGTTACACTTTGTATAGGTTATTGATGTACCTGATATTAAGTTTAGAGACTCTAAGAGAGACTCACCGATCTCACAGTTAAACTGCGTACGTAGTTTTGTGGGGCAATGTATCTAGTTAAGAAATTGTAAGTGAATAAAATCATTAATTTATTCATTCATGTTTTTTGTAGTTATACATTGATACAATATTATGGAACAAAGATTGTAGACAATTAAATAGATTCTTGTCTATTTATATATCTTTGTAAGGCTGATTGTACCCAGTTAAATCAAGAAAATAATAAAAGATTACAAGGAAATACTTAAAGAAATATTTTAACAAATATTTTAACAAATATTTTTAAGGCCATTCCTTATAACGGTGTTTGAGGAAGCTAATATAATTTTAGCTGTAGGCATTTATGAGTCAATTAATTTCTTTGTCAATTTTTGGTATGTCACCATTAAAGAAAAAAAGATGTATCTAGAAAAGTAGAGAGAGTGGGGGATACAGAAACACACGAACTTATGAGAAAGGAAAATACTCCAAAAACCCATATACTTGATGCCAAACCAATTTTTTAGATGTATAATTTATACTAATCTTATAAAGAGATACAATTATTAAGTTTCTTTGTAGGGGGTAATCTTCCGAAAATTCTTTCACTCATAGGAAGCTTTAGTATTCCCAAGTGTCATAGGATATATTTTTATGTACAAGTACAAGAAATTTACCGGATAAATTCGCTGGTAAATCTAGTAACTGTATAAATGTAAGCATTTTAATGTTAATAATAAATTAAACTTATGTACATCTTACTAGTAGCCTAAATTCACAAACCTAACGCAGACTGCACATCGATTAAAAGGAGCTTCATTTACCACTAAGAGCCAATAACAGGCAGAATCGAATCCTCCCTTCATTCTCAACAGAGGTAATGAAAACGTACTGCCACTCCAGTAATGGTTTAGTTTGTTTCTTTAATTTTATTTTATTTTATTTTATTTTATTATGGGACAATAAACAGCTACAATATAAAATGTTTACAAATAACAATTAGACACATAAGTAGTATTAACAATATTGCAGCCCACTACATTATCCGCATGTTAACAAAATTAGGATAACGTAAAAAGTGCCACTAGATTAGCATTACTTAGATATTTAAACTAATTGATTATTAAAACAATATAATAAAATAATTATTAAAAAAAAAATGAATATCTATATATAGATTAATATTTGGATAAGATTAAGGGATTGTTCCTTATTATCACAAAAAAAAAAAAAGGATTTGACAGAACAATACAATTCATTAATAAAAATAATTAAAATATTTGAAGTAAATTAAATTTAGAATAAACGGTTCACACTATTTCCCATTTTCCATAGATAAAATTTTAAAAACATCAGACTTAAATTTCGATTTGGAACATACAAAAATATCAATATCAATGAAGTTGCGATTATAAGACTCCACCATACGACGAACTGGGCAACGCAAACCGGAATTAGTCCGACAGATATTAACAGCGAACAATGTACCTGCACGGACACCACGCTTATTTACAGTGCGGGGGACCACATAACATAATTTACTCGTGAGATCGATGGAATCGAAGTGATTATGAACAATACCATGTAGTATGTTGGCTTCTAGGAACTTACGTCTAGATTCTAATGTTAACATGTTATATTTGCTTAGCAATTGTGAGTATGACAAAGACCTTTTATGGCACCTATAGTACATTGCTCGAAGAAATTTACGCTGGACTTTCTCGATCATACCTATATATTTTTTGTAAAACGGGTTCCAGATTGGGACCGCATATTCCAGCTGTGAGCGTACAAGCGTCTTGTATAAGTAGAGATAGGTGGAGGGTCGCTTGAACTCAGTGGATGATCTCATGACAAACCCATACATCTTAAATGAATTATTAACAATTCTTTCTACGTGTTGGTTAAGCGATAACTTATTGTCCAGTAGAACACCAAGATCTCTTACAATAGAGGTATTACTTAGCAAGGCATTATTTAGCCTATACTTAAAATTTGTGAAAAATTTGTTTTTTGTGAAATTTATATAATGACATTTGGAGATGCTCAAGTGTAGTTTGTTGTCAAGACAATATGCTGAGAACCTGTCTAAGTCTTCTTGAAAATTTAAGCAGTCTTCTATAGTGGTAATGGTTTTAAAGGCTTTCAAATCATCAGCATACATAAGAAATTTTGTACTCAAGAAGCATTTCCCAATGTCATTTATATATATATTAAAAAGCAGTGGCCCCAGGATTGAGCCCTGTGGAACACCTGAAGTTATAGACACAGTATCAGACTGATGGCCACTCACAACAACCTTCTGTGTTCTGTTTTTAACGTAGGATGAAAACCAGCGGAGCAAGTTTCCCCGTATGCCATTAAATGCAATTTTATTAAGTAAAATTTCGTGATCGACCTTGTCAAAGGCCTTTTTGAAATCTGTGTAAACAGCGTCCACCTGCAAACGTATATCCATGTTTTCAAAGAGATAGTTGGTGAAGATTAATAGATTGGAAACAGTGGATCGGTGTTTAACAAAACCATGCTGTTCAGGAATTAATACGTTGTGCAGGATTGGATATATTTCATTATGTACAAGTCTTTCAAATAGCTTTGACAAGGTCGACAGAATTGAAATGGGTCGATATTGCTTAATATCATGTTTCGAGCCTCCCTTGTGTACAGGCGTTATATTGGCCTGTTTCCATATTTCAGGAAACACCCCTTCACACAAGCATCTATTGTAAATTATATGAAGCGGTCTATAGATGCTATTAGCAGTAGCCTTAAAAAACAGGGCTGGGTATCCATCAGGGCCAGCCCCTTTTGACGGATCAAGGTTTTTCAACTCTCGAAGTAATTTAGATTCCTCGATACATACATTGTCGATTAAGATGTTAGCGTCACATTGAGTTGGCGGGGTCCACGCCGACAGCGTGGGCGATGCAGGTTCGAAAGCTGATAGAAAGTAATCGGAGAACATATTGCAAACCAAGTCTGGAGCACTTGACTTAAGGTTTTGGTATTGCATCGTAGATGGGATGCCTGATGTATCTTTGCGATTTGATACATAAGTCCAAAAGCATTTAATATTGGAGGTAAGATTATCCTCAACGGATTTAATGTAGGTGGAATAGCAATTGTTACAGGCTTCTTTAAAAGTTATTCGGTATTCGGAAAACATATTGTAGTCTTTAATATTTTTAAATTTCTTCCACTTTATCCAAAGGCGCTGTTTCCTTTTGAAAGTCTTAATCAAGTGAGGAGAAAACCAAACAGGAAAGTCAAGCGTTCGAGACTTCACTAGAGGAACGTTCGGTGAAATAATGTCGCTCAACTTATCATAGAATATTTCCACCGCTTCCTCGGACGAAAGATGATCCAAAAGGACCGACCATTCAACTTCATTAATTTGTTCATTGATAACATCATAATTGGCCTTACGGAAATCGTATTTTTTTATGGGTTTTCTTTTTATGGTCTGCACTGATATATCTATGGGGACTTTTGCAACAAACGGAGGGTGGTGTGGGTCTGGTGGTAGTAAGGGGTCTATTGGAGGGCTCAAAGTGCTAATTACATTAGAAATGAACAAATCAAGAATTTTACCATTTCCATTAGATATGCTATTATATTGATAGGCATCCAGGGCTGACATTAGCTGTAGTATCTCTGAACATATAGGGGAAGATCCTGTGCAAGTCATGCCAGTAATTTGTTGCTGACCACCGGTCATGGCAACCTGCCATGTAATATCCGGAAGATTATAATCTCCAACAATGATTGTATTTATAACATCAGGTTCATTTAAGAAGTCCTGCAGTGTGTCGAAGTGAGAGTTATAAGTATCAGCGTTCGCCCAAGGTGGTATGTACACTGCGCTAATAACATGCATTTTGGAACTATTATTTTTACTTGGGAATCCAACCATGAGATGCTCAATGCAGGTGGTGGAGTCATTATGCAAGCGATCAGAAACATTAAGCAAACACGACCGAAGCTCCCGCAATACTGCGACGAGGACCCCGCCGCCATCCCGTTTTTTTGTTGTGCTACGATCTCGGTCGCATCTGTATACAACATATCGAGGATCCATAAGCTCAACGCTGGCAATATCAGGCACAAGCCATGTTTCAGTTAGAATTATAATATCATATGAAAACGATAAAATGTTTACAAACAAGGTATGCAACTTAGTTCTTACACCTCTACAGTTTTGGTAGTATATTGATATTTGGTCGCTGCTATCCATAATCACAATACCTTACCACGAATCCATAGAAACCAATAAATGTTGTGCACGCAAGTAATAGCCAAGTTATACCAGAAAAGCCTGGTAAGAGTAACATAAGCCCACATGAGATAGGGTCGAGAACAGCCAACACCGCCGCTAGATAAAGATAATAATCGGCTAAGTCGTACTCACAAAAGACACTCAATATTCCCAGTTCGCATAGATATTGTGTTGAAATGAGATGCAACATAAAAATAAACATTGAGTCCCAATAAATGACAGTAATTAAAATTGAGTATAAATAAATGTAAAATGGTGAGAAAATTAAAACAATTGAAATTTCTAGAAGTACAAAAAATAAAATTAGTGATAATAAGATAATTAAAATTAACAATACATGCAACATAGTAAAAATAACATTACTTAACTTAGGCAAAAAACATTGAAAATAAGGAGTGGTTGCACAGTGGAATCCTGTAAAGAAGAAACAGTTATTCAGCTGGTTTTGTTTTGGTTTTAATTTTATCGAGATCGCTTTCTCCACGTATAGCGAATGCATTTTCACCCTCACGCTCGCGTACCAGTATAGTACCATTTCTGATCCATACAAATTTGTGGTTATGATTATTAGCGACTTCACGGGTTTTGCGAAATAACTGTTTCTTCCGTAAGGTTAAATGCTCATTTACGTAAATTGATGTGGATGTGCCAGTGACACCGATTTGGTCAGTCTTCAATGAATTAGCTCTACGGAACGCGCTAAGCATATTGTCCCTCTGCAGGCGGGTAGCGAACTTAAGAATTATGTTTTTTGGTCGTGTGCTTTGTTGATGTGCATGGGGCACTCTGCGCACTGAAACAATGTCATTTAGTAAGACCGGATACTTAAGTGCACCTCCTACAGCCTGGACAATTACTGATAAGTTTTCATTGCGCCTCTCGGGCACGTTGCATATTTCCACATTACACTGTCGAGCCTGCTGCTCCAACACGTCGATCTTAGCTTCCAAGTTACTTATTAACAGCTCCGAAACAGCTGGTGCGTGTGTACTGCTCAGTTCGTCCACACGCTTCTGTAGGATGTCGTGTTCCACCGACTGGCTCTGGGTACTAGTTTGAAGCATTACGACGTCGTCACGAAGGTCAGAGACTCGCTGTTTTAAGAGGATTTGCTCTGTACGCAGTGTTTGCATTTCCTTCTGAATATCAGTTAGGGTTGACTTAATATCATCGCGCAACAGACGCATGTCTGTATTCATGTCACTACGCCATTGATTTAGGGTTAATTGCAGATTAGCTGTGAACGATTCAAAGGCTGCATTGGTATTAGGGTTCAACGACTTTTCCGTGATCACAGTTTTATTGCCCAAGCTGGTGGATGAGCTAAGAGAGCTGTGGTCCAAGTTATCACATGACATATCCATAGAAAGGTCATCAGTTGGGAGCTCAGTGTAGCTGCGCACCGGCGTATTCACGTTTGACTTAGCACGTCTAGTGACGTTACAACAAGCCGGGCATTTCCAGGAAGCCTTGTACTCGTCGTTCAGGGCCGTAAACTGCTGCAATGTCACATTCAAGCATTCGTAATGGTATTTACCACCACATACAGAGCACTGGAGGATGCTATTGACCGCTGACGATGTATCAATACAACACTGCATAATGAGTGATCAAAGGTGTCACTATCAAAGTATAGAATTATTGAACACAAGTACTCTGGGCGCCCTCTATAACTTTCCTGTTGCACTGCGATGGTGTCATGGAGTGGTAGCTACTACTAGCGCCCTCTATACTGTCAGATGCAATCGGTTCAGATTAGGATCGAGACAATTACGTTTTGGTCGATAGCTACTATAATTTTCAAAGCAATTCCGCTACACGATAACAGATGGCTCTGGTACAAGTTTAAGCTATATTAAAATGACTTGGCAGTTTTGATAAAGCGATTAAGTTTTGATTAAAGCAAAAGGCACAGCCAGCAATCACAATTAGACGTTCCAATACCACAACAACACGGGTACATAAAAAAAAAATCGTTGATTTGGTCCAGTAAATACCTTTAGTCCAATAAATAGGATTGTTTCATTTATTTCAGTTCCCACTATTTGCCACTTCACAACACAGTTCACAAATTTAGATCGTCGCCACTAAACTTATATATAATGTTTTTGCACTTGTAAACATTGAGTTGAGCACAAGAAATAATAGATTAGATCACTTAATCTATTTTTAATAATTATTCAAATACGGAGCGTTGTAAGAAGGAAACTTATACTTTTAATGGTCTTTCTATCGACTATTTTGGGAAACAAAATGCAAAGGTGTAAAATTTTGTGAAAAACAAACGTTTGTGGTGGAGGAGAAAAAATTAAGCGTAAGCATTTTTTGAGAGTTTCGTTATTTCGTATTCTTGATTTATTCAGATCGTCTTAGTTTTCGAGTAGTTTCAGTTCCTAAATACCTAGGTTGAATATTTAAGTAAGTATGGAAAATTGGCTGAGACAAATTAAAATAATTTATTTCTTTCTAACTATTGCCCGCAACTTCGTCTGTTATCCAGGATAAAAAGTATCGTATGACCTTTTCCAGGTTATGGTCTACTCACATGTCAAATTTCATCTAAATCCGTTAAGCCTTTTTAGCGTAAAAGCGTAACAAACAAACTCACTTTCGCATTTATAATAATAGTTACGATTTGCGAGACATCGAGTGTTTTTACAGTGTAGTGACCTACACACTAAGTCTATGCCCGCTCGGCCGGCTGTGCGCATGCGCGAACGCGCGTCATCTTGCCGTAACCATAGCAACGCGGATGTAATAAAATAAACTACTCTTTAATCGTTCATAAACATTGTTTTGTATGTGATTATTTAAAGTTATTTAAATAAATATGTTCTAACGTGCCAACTAGTAACAATTGTGACCTACTTGTGCTTATGTCCATCTATCCGTGCTGTTCTTCGCTATCTACTTTCCTATCACTCCTTCTTAACTAAGTGAACTCTTGTGTGTGAACTGAAACCTGTGTCTGTGCAATAAACTTTCATTCTTTTTCTTGCGTACTTCGGACTTTTCTACATCCCTTCGTACACTCTACCATACCCACAACAGCATGACCAGGAATCTGGCTTATCAATTAAGCCCAGCATTAAATACGTTTATACCTAAAACTTATTTTGTTTCAGAGCTGTAAATACTCGATGGAACACGTAGAAAAAAGAGGTTGCTCAACCTTTCCTTTCCTAAAAACAGGTGTTAATCTTGCTCCAGGAAAACGGTCAACAACAACAGGAATATTCCATTACGTGCCATTAACTTTCCAACTAACAGCATGCAACCCGTCACTCCACGTCCGAAAGTCGGCTAAAATCCTGGTTCTTAAGGGTTTTTGTGACGTCACGGCTAGCTGTCATGGCCGACCCGCGTCAAACTCGTTACAAATCAGACGCGCGTTGATTTTTTTATGTGTTTCTTGTGTTCCTCTCATTAATGCTTTGTTTAGGTATATTTGGTGGGGTTACTGGTGACTTGTTCACTTGTAATGGCTGTACATGGTCGAAAACCACAAAGTTATGTGCCTTGGTACGAGAAGGAATAGGGACATAAGGGCTTAGACAGTTGGCAATCGCTTTGAAAGCGTTTCGTAGTTCTACAACGATTTTCAACAGGATTTTCGGTGGCTTATACAACACGTTTTTATTTTTTATCTTAGAATCATATTTGTTGTTTATAGATTGTTACTTTAAAGTCTAATGGCCTAGGTATTGCCACTTGAAAGGACAAAATAAAGCTTAAGGATCAAGGTAAAACAGTTATTACATTACCGATTGCAACAGGCACTTATGAAAGACGGCGTATGATCAATGAGTGGACGTAGGCAATGCTGAATTTTCGATTCTCGTATGCAAAAAAAATATTTCAATTATTTCAGCTATCTGTTTGATATTATTTTATGTTGTGCGTCTATACATTTCGTTGCATGTATGACACTGATTACCCTCTGATATTTGTTCTAATTCTGGCTGTTGGTACTAGTGGTACTAGTCTTTAATGGCACTAATAGTACCGGAGAAATCGTCAACGTGGGAGCAACGTTGTTTCAACGAAACCCGATTTTGGCTAGCATGTTTTTGACCATTACCTACCCACATGTACAAAATATTTTCTAATAATCCTGGTGCAATATAAATGCAAAGTCCACGCTGTGTGATGTCAGGTGGCAGTAACGCGGGTTAGCGCAGTGAGCTCTATGCAGCTCTACCGTGAGCATACAGCAAGAAGACAAGCGGTAATAATGACCGGCTCTATCTGCAATTTCTTGAATTTGTCTTTGCGTTCAATGAAAATTTATCATAAAATCATAACATTAATGAAGAAAATTAAAATAACTAGAAATGTTTTATTCAACTTTCAAGTAATGTTAGGGAAATTAATAAATCATAATCATTAATTTGTCGGAAAATGGTTCATTATGCCTTAAGACTAGTCAGAGGTATCATCACATTCTGCCAAATGTGGCGTGCAAAATTTAGCTACATACATTTGTTTATTACAAGACAGAGATACAGAGAGTTTAGTATTAACATTATTGATTGTATAATTCATCATCATCTGCCTAGCCTTTTCCCAGCTATGTTGGGGTCAGCTTCCAGTCTAACCGGATGCAGCTGAATACCAGTATTTTACATGGAGCGACTGCCTATCTGACCTCCACAATCCAGTTACTGGGTAATACGATACCCCTTGGTAAGACTGGTTGTCAGACATTCGGGCTACTGACGACCCGTAACGACTGTCAAAGATCCACGAATGACAGCCGGGACCAACGGCTTAACCAAGGCACGGAGGGGTCTTGGTGTGAAATGTGGAGATGGTCACCCATCCACGGGCCAACCGCAGCAAGCGTAGCTTAGCCTGACCGATCGACCTGTGCGGCTGTTACTTAGCCTGTACTTAGCCACAAGACAATACGAATTAAAATTACAATTTGCAGTATGTCGGTTAAAAATAATATCATTGTTCTTATAAGTAACTACCCAAATAAATTGTCTGTATATTCAAAGCACAACTGTAAGTCTTTGATAGTTATATGAAATGGCTATAAGACGGCAAATTGACGCAGTGGTGTATCCATTTCATAAAAACAATCAATATCCCTGACTTTACATAAGTACCTATTTCCACATTTTTTTTATTTAGATCGCAATTACGACACCTAAGATTTAAAAAAAAAATCTAACGATAAAAGTCTGAAAAACATTTTTCTATCAACCAAAAATACAGACCGCAAATGGCGTTTTTACGTGGTTGATTCCAGATAGAATAATTTGATATTGTTTTCCAGACAACTCTAACAAATCAGTCTAGACAGATTGATGCTGAATAATAAAATAGTTTTTAGGAAGCTGTGATTCATCAACAGACAGTTATTTCCGCCGATAGACAAATAGTTATTTTTCTAATATATATTTTTAAATTCTTCGATTTTCTTTCATCTTAATTATAGAGCGGCCGAAGAGAAAATACATTCATAACACCTGTCAGTTTCATACAAACGAATACGTGTTTTGCGAATTTGATCTTTATTAGCTACTACAATTGACGCGCTGACAGGTGCCAGGAGCAGGTGTTGACGGCCGGACTGTAATCTTTACTGCAGAAGCGAACACGTCATCCGCTCACCATAGCCAGTAAGACTACGTGGCACTATTGACGCACCAGCCGGTGGAAACTTGCGTGATGCTAGGTGTTGACCAAGCAAACATTTACAATCATAATCGAGATTAATAATATTTTTTTATGCTAATTCTATTGATCACTTTATATAATTCAAAAACTAGTATTTTAGTTGTCAAAGCCCACGTTTAATCCCACGTAGTTTGTGCGGCGTGATCACTTCACCCGATTCACGAAATGCTAAAAAAATGCCGACTCGTCAGGACTGATCTATAAAAAAAAGCAGTACCCACACTACCCACCTGTGTTGAAAATTTTCGGCAGTTAGTTGACATTTTTTTTTGCTTGGATAATGAAACGAACAATTTTTACACTAGGACTTTTTCTCTAGTATCATGTGCTGAAATCATGGTTTCAGTTTGCGTTTCGTTGTCCCTGCCATCTTGTATACTAACTTGTAGATATGTTGAGAAGTAAGTAAAATCTGTTAATATTATGATAATAATGAAGACTAATAATTTGACAATGGAAACCAGTACTTACGTCTTGTTTTGTAATTTTACCACAAAGAAAAAATTTAAAACCAGTACCAACAACCAAAGTTTGCAACAACTACCAAAATCAACACTAGAAAGTTGTATAAAATATATTTAAAAAGAAACCCGTAAATGTCAGTATATTCCGGAATAAAAAATTGAGAGGATAATTGGATTTTGGACGCTGGAGTGCAGCAACTCCGGACAACATATGATATTCAGCATGTTAGAATGGAAGCTGACCCCAAAAGGTATTTCAGAATAGATTTTGTAACATGGCGTCACACTTGTTATTCCCTAATAGTTAGGCAGGAGTATAAATACCTTAAGCCTACGCAACATACAAATGCGATTTTCTCGTGAAATAACAATTTATTACAACTTAGTGAAAAGACCTATGTTCTATGTTACAATATTTCGTTTCCGCACTTAGTCATTCAGGTGAACTATCTGTACGTGAGCCATGGCGGTCGTTGGTGGCTATCCCAATCAGCCTACCTCCCTCAATAAGTCAAAAGACCTATTACATAATAGTCTGGTTTCGAGAATACTGTGTTCGTAACACCATATTTTTTTTCTTTCAATACTTCTAGGAGAAAATTATCAAACATCTCTCTTGGGGGAAAATACTTTTGAAATCTGGCTCGTGACTGTACCTATGGCAGTACACCCACATTTGGCCAATTATGTTTAAGTCCCATGTAATAGGGGGTGAGCCTAGTACCTAATAACCGGGTACGTATCCAGACTACAAGCTGCTACTGAAAAATTCCTTATAGAAAAACTCAATACCACTTTGCCTGAACTGGGAACCGAACCGAAGATCTCATGCTAGTAGCACTCACAACCATTAGACCAACAAGGCCGAGATTTTATAACTTGACACCACATAATATACCTATATGTTATGTCCCAAGTGAATAGTTTACATTTAAAGTAGTAAAAACATCGTAAAAACTGACAGTGATAAAACGCTAAGGAGAAGTTGTAAAACTAAACTAAAAGAGACGTATCTATAAAATGACAGCTGCATGTTAAGCTACTTTTGAGTCGGAATGGGGAAAATATTTTTACACTTTCGTGAAAATGCTGTTTTTCGTAGGACACAATAAAGGGTAACATCGACGCACAAACTGTTACCATAAATTCACCGCATGATTCTAGACTATAAAAGATGCAGCTCTTTTCCAGCCCGTGAATTCATCGGTGTGGAAATTCTTGCTCCGTGTGACCCACCCCGTCGCATCGTATCGCCTGCCCGGACTGTTTCTTGCTCCGTGTGACCCACCCCGTCGCGTCGTATCGCCTGCCCGGACTATTTCTTGCTCCATGTGACCCACCCCGTCGCATCGCATCGCCTGCCCGGACTATTACTTCGTTTTCGCTTAGCGTTCTTTCTAACTTTTTTTATCTTTGCGCGGATGCAGATCTTTTCTAGTATAAAATCATGCGGTGAATTTATGGTAACAGTTTGCGCGTCGTTTAAAAGGCTAATAGGCTTTTAAACATTACGCTAGGACTTTTAGGAGCCGAGAAAAGATTAAAAAAATTATAAAGAACGCTAGACGACATAATAGTCCGAACAGGCAATGCGATGTGACCGGGTGGGTCGCACGGAGCAAGAAATTTCACGAGGACAAACCCACGGGTAGAGGCTAGTCCATTACCCCTTTATTCTTGAACGTTGCTTACACTTAAGTAGTGGTTAGCGATCGTTTAACCCTACATTTTTGACATTTAAACGTCACTTAACTTTAATCATCGTTTATAAATAAACCCCCTAATATTTATTTCCAGAGTGATTTAATCTAAGTACGTTTGTTTTGCGCATTGTTTTTTAGCCTTTTAATTATAAAAGGCTAAACAAACTAATATAATTCACAAAAATATTCATGAACAACCTAGTTTTATAAACTGTCACCCGTCATAAAAATATTCGGCTTGGAAGCAAAAAGTGACAATAATGAGAAGTAAGAGGCAACATTTATATAACGTCGAGTAAGCTGCGCGGACCCGTGTCAACGCCATAATGCGCTGAATCCGCGTCTGAGGTCCACGGCTGACCTGGTGGTGTAAGGGACGAGAGGGAGCGGGTTAAAGTTTTAAAAGTTTTAATTAAAGTGTTACCAAAAAAAAAAAAAATTGTTGTTATTATTACCTACTGGAAATAAAACTGGTATTTTATTTTGTAAGGAAAAACAGGAAGTGTATCAAACTAAAAAAAAAAAGCCGAAAGTTTGTGAGCATGTGTTTGTATGTTTGTTACTTCTTCACGCTCAAACGGCTAAACGGATTTGGATGAAATTTGGTACACAGATAGTTCATAACCGGAATTAACACATAGGATACTTTTTATCCCAATATTCTCACGGGATCGACACGTATGCGGGTGAAACCGTGGGGCGCAGCTAGTTCAAAATAAATAAAAATAACTCACACTACATTTTTCACAAATTACAACTTAGATCTTTACCAACTAAAGGCAAACGTAACTGTAGTCAAGGCAATATTTATTATATGAACATAAGGAGCTAAAAATAAAAAATAAACTCTGGTACTCCTAGAAAATGAGGTTTGATTAAAGAGAACTGCATAGTTACTTTAAATTGTTGCTTATTCGACAGTGAAACCGTAGAAAAAATACGTGTCGGCATGAGGATGGTCTTCAGGTAGAAAACGGGCTAATTTCTAGAGGGATTGTTTATTTAAAATAATAAATAAAAATTACATTTTTATCGCAGCCATAAATAAAAAAAACCGGCCAAGCGCGAGTCGGATTCGCGCACGAAGGGTTCCGTACCATTATCTATAAAAACGGCAAAAAAAATCATGTCTGTTGTATGGGAGCCCCCTTAAATATTTATTTTTTTCTAGTTTTTAGTATTTGTTGTTATAGCGGCAACAAAAATACATCATTTGCGAAAATTTCAACTGTCTAACAATCACGGTTCAAGAGATACAGCCTGGTGACACACCTTCGGACGGACGGACGGACAGCGGAGCGGGAGTAATAGGATTCCTTTTTTTCCCTTTGGGTACCGAACACTAAAAACAAAGATCAGTGCAATAAAATGAGAGAACTGAAATTGGCTACAAGCGTAGTTGGCGTAGCAGCAATGAGCTGCGGCGTAGCATTCACGTAGCATCAACTTTGACTTGCAATATTTTACTACGAGTATAGTTGAATAACTCGAACCGGAGAGAAATATGTAACTAGCTTTGTAACATTTTCTGCATTGTTCTCTACCGAATTGTGTAACAAATATTATGAATCCCACAGCAATAACTGTTTTAATCTTAATACCAGATCATATTTTACATCCTCTTCAACACACATATAAACGTGTTCTGCAAAATTTTAAGAGCGAATTAAAACAAACGCTTTATTTACGACACCGCTTGTATCGAGATAACTTTATACCACACTCGCTCGTAACTTAGACCACATAAAAACAGGTTTTTCTTATATTCCTTTGTTATTTTAGCTCCGGTGTAAAAATATAATGTTTTGTGTCATCGGCAGAGCTTGAAAAATAAGGGCTCAACAAAAATTTCATGAATACGAAATATGACTCGACTTATAAGATTTTTTGAGAACGGATTTTAATGTATTTAGTATGCTAATGTTTTAATTCAAAAACTTGACATCCACCAACACTCACTGAGCCTGCGAGGTGGATTATGGCCCACTCCGTCTCAGAAAGAGGAGGCCTGTATCCCTGTGGAAGCATAAGCTGAAGATTTGGTTTGTTTGTTTGAACGCGCTGATATCTGGAACTACCAGTCAGATTTAAAAAATATTATTGTATTTAATAGCTTATTTAACATCGATAGGATTTCTACGAGCCGAGTAAAAAGTAAGAAAGAACGCTATGCAAAAATGATGTAACTGCGCGGGCAGACGATGCGGTGCGGCGGATTGGGAAGGGGATCAAGTAAATACGTAAATGAAGTCGCGGACAGAAGCTAGTTTTTTAGTAAACGTAAAGAGACTCAAATTTTTTAGGTTCAAACTTTTTTGCCTAATAATCGTAGTTGTTGCACATAAACCGGTGTGTTCATATCACAACATAGCACTATACTTACGAATAGTTTTTTTTTTATCACAGCACTAAACTTAGGATACTAAACTTAGGGCGATCAAGGTCAAGATTAAGCAATAAAAAAAGATATAAAACTCTAGAGATACAAACTTTTAGGATTATATTTTTAAAGTTTATTTTCGTCGGACATTAAGGTTGATGAAACTGACGCAAGGCTTAATAAAAGAGTAACTAGTGTGAGAAGTTTTTATGCCAACCAACATTTTTACTTAATTTCAAAATAGAAGCAAGATCAGCAAAGATTGTAAGTTAAACTACAAAAATTATAAGTACACTCCCACACAGCACCCAACAAATATAATTTACAGACACATTTTTTAAACTCTATTAATATATCATATTAAATCGTGCTAACACAGCTCGGTGTTAAGCTGGTACAGATTTATGAGGCTACCAACAGATACTAAACTTGGTTGGCGAAATAAACAACAATATATCATTTAGTTTATTTTATATTTTGCACGTTCGCTTTCGATTTGAAATGGCAATTTAATTTCCTTGTTAAATGTATATTTTGAGCAATAAATATTGTTGTGGGAACTATTTTTGCGCATTATCGATCTTGCAAAACGGCCAAGTATCTTATTCGTTAATATTAATGCAACGATTTTATGTGTTAATTACTTTGCATACCTTGTATTGTATTCAGTCAGCTGTGCTGCTGGGGAGTTTGATGCGCTACTTCTTCTTCCCAGCGAAAGCACTAGGAAGTGGTGAAGGGCGGGCGTTTTGGAGGACTGTCTTTTGTAATTTTGACGTTCGAAAAGTGCTGATTCTCAGCCTAGTTTGAATAAATTACTTTTGATTTTGATTTATACTCAACTTATCAAAGCTGAACAGAAGGGCAATTTCAATAATAAAATTGAAAACGTTCAAAATATAGTCACAATCTCGTTACAGCGACAATTAATGTCAAAAATATTGGTCAATTAGAGGTATTTTTGACAGAATGAGACTGAGAATTAAATGCGCACGCTTTTAAAAAATACAGGAAGCGCTCTACAGGTAAACGAGGTTATCTGTACAGCAATTCCTGTATTTTTTTTTACTGACTAACTTTAAGGTGACAAATAGAGGCCGCTACCAAACCAGAGCTGAATCCACCTCTGTACATTTATGTGCTTTAAGTATTGAATAAATAAATATGTTTTCGGACTAAGAGTAAACAAAACCATATTATGCTGTCAGAAACTTCGGAGTCATCCTGCACAATGAAACTGAATGTTACCTTACACAGTTCCCATTTAAAAACGTCTCCAGGAAAACATCTTAAATGAAGATTAAGACGGCCATAATAAACCCGAAACCCCTCTTTTTGCAGCACCCGGGCAACGCCTCGCGCATGTTTCAACCAACTTAACTTCAATTAAATCTGCCGGCGTACCATCACAGGGTTTCATTAATTAAACGCTGGTGCTTGACGTTCCGTCCTTAAGGGCTGCCCTAGTGCCTTCACTTGAAATAATCGTCGTCCGAAATTATTCCCTTTGATTGTCTATTAAATCCTTGGTCTTTGTGATATAATTGCTGTGGATTACGGATGATTACTGCTGTTGTGAGTCGGATCTGTGGATCAAACGGTGGCTTGATTAAAGGTGATTAGTGCGACTCTGTTACCTTAAGGAGTGGCTATGTTTTTGATGGTGTAATGACTAAGATGGATTTTAGGGGTTTTCTTTGTGGTGAAAAGTCTAAATATCCTGCTTGACTGATATTTTAGGTAAGTACAGATACAAGACGCTTTCGTTCTTGGTTGATTTGAGTTTACCAAGAGCCACATTTTATACTAAATGCATTGCTGTAGGTGACATAAGCTTTCAAACGTTTTCCTACCTGAAGGAAATATTTCCAAACCATGGATAAGGCAGTGGCGTATTTACCTGAGGCTGTGTAGGCTGGAGCCGGGGGCAGCAGATTTCAGGGGCGGATTTTTTTTTTTTTTTTGTCTTGCAGAAAGTAAAAACATTAATATTTATTTATTTATTAAATGTTATTAGATCCACACAAACAATTCAACATGTAATATGTTTCACCACTAAGATAAATTCTTCTACAATTAGCGTAGTCGCCTTTGGTTGCGGCACGGAAACGAGTGAAATGATACATACATGAATACTTTTGAATTTAGGAAAACTGGAAAAGGCGGAAAGAATAAACAAAGTGAATGCTCAAATTCAGGCTTCTACTCGTACCGTAGATTTTATCACTGTAATAATTATAATAATTTATTTATTTTTCACGTCAAGACACAAACATTAGTGTAGCCCTGTCTCTTCCATTTTTTTCCCATGTCTATATACTTGGCTGTGTTTCTGGTAAGTTTTAGAATAGTGTCATTTGGAGACCGATTGGCTCTAAAACCGAATTGGTTTGACGAAAGTATATTATTTGTCTCTAAATATCCAACTAGTCTCTCTAGGTCACTGTTGCTGAACTGTACGAATCTTCTTACAAGACGGGAAAAAGCGGTTGTCTTTTTCCCATGTGTTTTGTATACGGGAAAGAAAAATATAATGAAACAACCAATGAAGAAATGAGAATGACTGCTAGTGATACTTTCAGGCTTAACACATTTCTCTTCCTCATTGATAGACTCGTATCCGAATTAGAAAAACGGCAGGAGGCCTACCATAGGTTTAATGAAAAGTTTTCATTTATGACCAAAATTAGAGAATTGTCATCAACAAACATTACGGGAAAAGCCCTTTTCTTGGGAGAAATGTATCCCAGTGAGACTGACTTTGTTCAAGAATGCATACATTTTCACTGTCACCTTTCCTCTGAATGAATTTTGGTAAAACAAGAAAAGGAAAGAAAAAATAAGAAAAGTTTATCTTCGTTCTTGCGGAAAAAAAAATGCAAAACGTTTATCCAAAATGAATATAGCATTTCGAATGGCTCTATGTACACCAGCGATAAATTATTCGGGTGAGAGAAGCTTTTCTTGCTTAAAACGGGTGAAAAATTATCTGAGATCTACCTTGAGCCAAGAAAAGCTAAACGCCTTAGCTCTTTTATGCGTAGAGGCAAAACTAATGAACAAGATTTCATAGGACGATATAATTGATGATTTTGCGAATAGAAAATCGTGCAAAAAGGTATTGTAAAATTTATTAGTTGAATATCATCGTCATCACCAGCCGGATTGCTTCCAGATAATTGATTATACTGTTGTTAAGCTGTAAGTAAGTGCAATAAATATAATTTAATTGTGTTTACCGAATGCACACTATTGTGTAAGTAGTATTAAGGCATATCTCACACCATAGACACTAAAACTAAAAACTTCTTCCTTATATCTATGACTTACACGGACTTACCCCGCCTTATTAGTAGTACTTGATTGAGCTTTTATTATCTCAGCAATATACCCAAAATCTATTTCTTCTGCAAACTTAACTAAATCGTCGGGTTATAAATATCATGTAGAAACTGGCATATAATTGTAGAGGTCGGTAGGGGCGGCAGAATTTGAATGAACTACTGGCGGCAAATGTGTAAATCCGCCACTGGAATAAGGAAAACTGATAACGTAGATAATATCTTACTGAATACTACTCCCACACTCTTTGATAGATTCCAGCTATTCATATACGTATAATTACCTAACTACCCAAAGACCTCACACCTCCAAAACCCAACTAAATATCTAAAATGCATTGAAACAACCTACCTCTCCGGTGCAACAGCGTCAACACCATCTATCCGTGTCCGAGATCGACTGAGGCCAAAGTTTTAAGTACTTTACACTTTTCCACACATAAACAGATATACATATAGAACATCTTCGTAGTTGGGTAAGCGAGACAACTTCGCAACTCGTCTTTGGGGAAATCTAAGTCTTGATGCGGACGACGCGTCCAAAATACGGTCGACGTGTTAAAGCGCTTAGTATCGCTAATAAACGTTATGTGCATTGTTGAGAAATGGATATGAAATGTTGAGGAGACGGTTCCGCTTTTAGAGCACATATTTTTATCTAAAACATCTAATGCAGCGGGACCAACTGGCTGTTAGCATCGTCGCGCGCTCATAACTCTGCGATTCTCTTGCAGAGTTACGAAATTAATTTAGGCACTCAATTAATGTTTATTTATTTTTATTTATTCGAAGTCATGTGACATTCACCAACTCACACTGGCCCCCATGGTAGATCATGGCCCACTCCCTCTCACAGAGAGGAGGCCTGTGTCCCAGCAATGGGAACATTTTAGGCCTCTTATGCGTATGGTTTTATATTTTTTAAACAAAGATCTTTTTATTTTTTTCTTAAAAAAATCGGAATATTGTCAGTGAAGTTCTAACAGTACGGAAGTCAAAAATGGCTACTTTACAGGAGAGTGAAAAAACTGTATGAAATTAATGTAACTTACGTTTAAGGCCATATTGTGTTTAGTTATTAATACAAATGAATCTGTGATGATTTGAACTCGTCAAAATGTCAAAATGCCAATAATCAAGTTGTGAAAAGTAGTGAAAATCCCAATAATGATATTCAAATCTCAAAACACTCATAAAATGACTTACGCACTGTTAGAACTTCACCGACAATATTTTGTTTTTATTTAGGGTATATTTTTTATTACGCCATATTTATAAAACCATTCTTTCAGTCATATTTTCAAATTAGTTTCGATGTTTCACATCTGCCAGGCATCTCGTGACGGCTCAAAGAGCCTTCTTGAATGATTTTGATACACAACAGTACATAATTATTTCTTTACGATGTTTTCTTCACCCCAGTATTGTCCCAGTTGATCTATTCTGTAAAAATCTGACCGTGAAAGCTTAGGTGAAGTGAGCTGTCATTCCACTAGACGGTCTATTCTGTAAAAATCTGACCGTGAAAGCTTAGGTGACGTGAGCTGTCATTCCACCAGGCGGTCTATTCTGTAAAAATCTGACCGTAAAAGCTTAGGTAAAGTGAGCTGTCATTCCACCAGGCAGTCTATTCTGTAAAAACCTGACCGTAAAAGCTTAGGTGAAGTGAGCTGTCATTCCACCAGGCGGTCTATTCTGTAAAAATCTGACCGTAAAAGCTTAGGTGAAGCGAGCTGTCATTCCACCTGGTGCTATGGATTGACACAATTGACGGTTCACTTTAAGCTCACTTCATCTAAGTTTTCACGGTGAGATTTAATACAGAATAAATCGACTGGGACACCACTTCCTTCGGGGTGAAGGAAACCTCTACACATGATATTGTGATATATTTTACAGAATAGGAGCGCTGATTTACTTTGTAAGTGCATATATGGCATTGAAAATGTCACATTGGTACTTGGCACAATGTTCCGAATCAGAAGAAGAAAATACAAAGCAGAAGAACAACTAGAATGTATCCGTATACATTCTAGTGCTTCTTCTGATTTGTATTTTAGGTCTTTTGTAAAAAATAAACCTGATGAGGGCAATAACTCCTAAAACTTCACATAGAAAAAGACCACCATAAACATTCACCACCCTCATACAGTCACACACCACAACTAACTCAGGAGCCTAACAAAAGTACAGTCGCATACAGCGTCACCTCGCGCACTGTAACGGAAGCGGACACCGGCTGTCGTTTACCGCGCACTCTGCGCTTCCGCGGCGCTTTTATCGCGTCTGTGCCTGTGTGCGCGACTGTACCCGAGTTACTCATAGGTTGCTATAATAGTTTCTTCCATTGGATGGGTTTTCTTTATTCATGGTATCGTCGTGGACAGATATAGCATGTTTTTGTTCCGGTTATCGTTTGACCCTCAAAACAGTCACTAGAAAAAAAAAAAAATTGTTTATTCTTTACAAGTAAGACGCACTTTTTAAATACTAGCTGCACTCTGCAGTTTCACCCGCATACGTCTCGTTTCTGTGGGAATATCAGAATAAAAAGTATTATATATCCTAATCCAGGGGTATGTTTTAACCATGTCCCAAATTTCATAAAAATCCGTTCAGCCATTTCATCGTGAAAGTGTAACAAATAAACACAAAAAATCAAATCTCTTCACTTTATAATATTAGTTTTTAAAAATTAAATACGCATAAGTTTAAAATAAAAATCAAAACGAAAAATTTACTATCGCGTTATGACTTTTTGTCACTGTTTATGAAATTCTATAAAAAAATTCAATCTCATATAATTATATGAGTCAGAACATTCGTTATTTAAATGCCGTATTATCTAAACAGAACGGACACTATGTATAACCAAGAAATCAGCTATTGCTAGTATTAGGTTCGTCGTGAAATATAACATTTTGTTACACTGTCGTTCCAAATGGATGTAACTCTATCTTTCATCCACAACCAAATATGTCAAGAAACTATTATTATAATAATACGTAAATATCAAACTTCTATTTCATTAGAACTGCACCTCACGATTGTACCAACTGGTGCAGAAAAGTTCCATGCAACGTTCTCGATTTTTATACGTGAATGAGTTATGTATGCGACTGTACAAGTGGGCACGAGTGTACCTCGTCGGTTATGCGAATATTTTCTTATTTATGTAAGACTTCCTTGACGCTTTATCGTATAAAATAGTAAAATTGGCTTCTGATTTACTGTGAAGTGCTTCTACGAACGATTTTATTGTATCGCGCTCGTGATTTGATTTGAATGTGTTGCTCTGACATGTTACAAGATATAATTTACAATAATTACTCAAGTGTTATTGTAGTATTGTTATTTTAGTGTAAGTTGATGTAAATTATTTCATCACCACTACTCTCAAAACGGTGAAGGAAAACATCTTGAGGAAATCGGCATGTCTAAGAACCAAAACATTCGAAGACATCTGACATCCGCCAACCCTCATTGGGCTAGCGTGGTGGGATATGGGCACCCCCCTCACAGAGAGGAGGCTCGTGTGACTTGTGTCCCAGCAGTGGAAACCTCACAGGATGGTTATGCTACTAAAGTGGTGGATGTCAAAAGCCTCGCCTTCTGTTACATGACTTTAACATAACTGGCAAAACGTAAATGTACTAGAGGCCTCTGCCTAACCTTCGGGGTTTACATGTGTGATGGTATGTTATGTTATGTCACTCTAGCTTTTGAACATTATTTAGATGTTGACAAAACTATGCAAGTTTTGTATAGGTCTCACATTGTCAAAAAATGGTAGATATCCCTCTTGTAAAGAAATGAAATAACGAGTTTTAAGCACGATGTATTAACTTTTACCTGAAAAATATTGTGAAATTTTGACAGCTTTTGTATAGAAGTTAATTCCAATATCAATATTCTGCTGATAAAATTAAAAAAAAAAACTGGCCCTCGGGATCAGTTACACTCAGAGGATACTCAATGCCCTTTGTGTACAATGTAATAACGCTATTAGGATGTTGTTGGGGCTGCCGAGATTCTGTGGTGCGTCTGGCATGCTTATGGAAGCTAGGATTGATGGCTTTCACGCCATCATGAGTAAGCGAGCGGCCTCCATATTGCTCCGTATCCGAGAAAGCTCCAACAGCATTCTGAAAGTAATAGCGGACTGGATAGACGGTCCTTTTCTTAGACACTGGATCGCACTCCACGTGTCTATTTGATTTCGTTTGTTTTTCTTTTTAGTAGCTTCCTAACTTAGTTCTTAAATACTTACTAACAAATATGGATGTTCTGTGAATACTCTGAAATTCATTTATTTATTTATGCAAGGCAAACTAACGACATATTTACAAATAGAACAACAAAGTAATCACAAATTTTCAAAACTGTCTAATTACATCACTTATAGGCGTGCACAACATTCTTATTAAAAGGTAAACGATTCATTTAAAATATAAAACATTAGATACAGTATAAAATAAAATTTTATAAAATTAAATAGATTTACAGATATTAAAATTAAAGTTAATTATAAATAAATTGCAATAGATTAAAAAATATAAATAAAGTTATAATATATTAATAAAGTTATTATTATATTAATTGGACTCAAATTCGTCCTTTCCCAATAGACAATTGTAATGCCTAGATTTATGTTAAATCCCAAAGAGCCAATTAGCCTCTTATAGGTAACTACGGTACGTGAATTGGCTAAGTTAAGGATTAGTCGTAATACACGTAATTAATTTAACATTGGTAGGTAATATTGATTCCGAATAATTAAGTATCTGTCCTATTTACTTAGACTGTCAGATATTGCTATGTAAGAGATGTTGCTCACACGTTCGGCTCGGCATGATTCGGCACAACCGGGTCGCAAAATCTAATATAATTATAGGCTAAGTGTGCACACACGAGCGACACGCATAAACCATAACTGCTAATTTTCAGCCTTCTTTGAATAAATGACTTTAGATTTTGATTGGATTTGGTATTATTATGTTCGGGAAAACCCGCTTGGCTTTTTTTTGGATGGGAAATTATCAAATAACTTCTCCAGCTCTGGGCGGACCGGGAGGGCGTGCCAGACTTTTACTGACTAAAACCCACCCGTGTTCCTTCAGTTGCCGGTGCCAAGGTCACAGTATTTCTTTCGAACAACCCGCGAAAACCCGCTTGGCTTAGTTTGAATCGTCTCAAGCCGACCCGAACATAATTACGCGAGCGCAGATGACAAACAGAGTTTGCCGATCGGCACGAGCCAAATGAAAGTCGAATATGTGTAATAATTGCATCGAGTCGGATTTTTTGTTAAATAAATACATATTTACGAACCGAATGTGCCGACCTGTGTGTAAAATCCCTAAGGTCACTGTTTGGCAGAGTATGTGTGGTTAATTTCATAATAAGCTACTCGACATTTATCATTAAAATAATTGTTAACATCATGATAGGTACCATTTAGATATCAGTACCTAAATAAACAGGTACTTCCTTGTGTGCTTCGGGATGTTAAATTATATTATTTTTGTAATAGCAATATAATATTTCTGCTTTAGAAACAGTTGTACTTATCTGCTAGAATCATAAAGTACAGAGCCGTTAGTTAAAAATTGGTGCAAAAATGATCCAAGTACAATATAATTAATGAAACAATAATTCTTAATACCATCATCTGCCTAGCCTTTTCACAGCTATGTGGTGGTCGGTTTCCAGTCTAACCGGATGCAGCTGAGTAACAGTATTTTATTTTATATGGAGCGACTGCTTATCTGACCTCGGTAACACGTAACACGATACCTTTTTGTAAGACTGGTTGTCAGACTTTCCGGCTTCTGACGACCCGTAACGACTGTCAAAGATCCAAAAATGCTTTCTGAGGTACGCAGGTGTCCCGGTATGTAAAGATGGTCACCTATCCACTGACCGACCACGACAATCGTAGCTTAACCTGATCGATCGACCCGAGCGGCTGTTATTACGAGCCCCTCTACAATAATTCTTAATAAAGCAGAAGTAATACACCTTTTGATAAATTCTTACATACGTAGGAAAATAAGTTAATTATTATTATTTATGGCTATGATTACGCTCCCGGCGCCGGCCGTTCTCTCATTACAGTCATGTTACCACGACCGTAATTATAATTATTGCTATTAATTGTCTTCTCATTATTTGTTGGCTTATTATTTTCCTGATGGTGTCTTTATTGTTATGTATTGTTAAAATAACACACTGACATTGTCCTGTCCAAATTCCAATAATTCGTATCAAATTTCCCATAGAAAACTCAGCATAAGTTTCCCATTTTTTTTATTCTTTCCGTAAATACATAGTTGCAAAATCGGTTTACCTGTTTTGGAGTGATGCGCTAACTAACGAATAGAATTTCATTTTTATTTTATAATCATCATCGGCATTTTAGGCGAAAGACTTCCATATGTACTTGAGAATCAAATAATATAGAATGCAAAACATTCAGAGAAAATCACATGCAACGAAAAAGACGATTGGGACTTAAAACTGTTTCTGATATAGAATAGTTTCTATATCAGAAACAGTTTTAAGGCCCAATCGTATTTTTCGTTGGATCGGTAAAGATTGTTTTCTTACAAAACGAACAAAAAAAATCAAAGCTTACTACAATATACTCATAATCCCCAAACAAAAAATTGTCACAAACTCACAGAACATCAAGAACGCAAGTTAGATCAAAAATTCTCTAAAGCATCTGCTAACCAATTCACGAAGTTACCCACTGCTCCTCGGTAACGTTCATAAAGATTTTTCAGAAATTCTCATACACTCCTGAAACTTTTGCAGTCTTTCACATCGTTCGCAGTTTTAAACCAAGTGTGGCTATTTCAATTTAGATTTCGGAATATATGGCTTCCTTGTTTGAGATAGATGGAATAATTTGTTAAAAAGAAGGAGGAACAAAGAAGGCTTTATATATTCAGGATTATCGTCATACTAGCTTCTGCACGCGACTTCGTCCGCGTGAAATTTCTTGTTCCTCTGACCCAACGCGTCACATCGCATTGTCCACCCGCACTATAACTTCGTTTTCGCGTAACGTTCTTTCTGACTTTTTTCTTTTTGCTAGGTTCCTAAGGGTCGTCGCGTGTTGAAAAATAGAATATAAAGCCTTCCTCAAGAGATGGGCTATCAAATGCACAAAAAAAAAATCGACTAGTAGTTACAGCAATTAGCGCGTTCAGACAAACAAACAAACTCTTCAGCTTTATTATTAGTGTAAAGATTTGCTAAGTTTTTTGGTAAGACATCAGGTACAGGTACTAATTTTCTATCTTTTTGATTGTACCAGTATGTTCTACATAAGTACCATTACTTTTTTTTTATAATTTGTGACTACATTAAGTCGAGGGCCAATATAATTCACAATTCCTAACTATCAAAAGTTGGTTTCACCAAACCATTCATGCAAGAACTACTCAACGTTGACTGATATCAAATCAAAGCGAGCCCACTCGATCCATCGCATTATTAATTTTAATACGGACCTTTTTCAAATTGAAAACAGAAAAACAAAGAATACTCGAGAGCTAATAAAAAAATTCAAAGGCCGAATAAAAATCCTTTATACATCAAAAGGGAATTAACGTTTGAAACAATTTTTTTCTATCGTCAGTTTGTCTAATTGGACCAAGTTTTTGAGTCCGTCCGTCGAATTCCGGGATCTTATTGAGTGGGATTTCCAATTTTATTATGAGAAAAGGGACGAAGATGTCAGGAATCTTGTTAGCCAAGGGTCCTACCTGTCTTGCTTTATTGAATCAGGTGTTGCTTGGGAGGCATCATATATACGGGATCGGCGACGAATTTGCTTATAAAGGTGGATGGGCGTTTGTCGGGTATCAGAATATGTATCGTTTCGTTTTTGGGTGGTCGTTGTTTTGGAATATTTTTGGAGGGTGTTGTGTTACTACTTACCTACATACTTTTCGTGTGTCAGCAAGATTTATATGAGAATAGCCACGTGCTAAGGAGAATAGTTTTGTTACTTTGTATGGTTCGTAGCGAATACTCCGGGTAGGTTAGGTATAACGTCGTCATTTCCCTTTTTTAATCTCAACCAGGCATCACATTATTTTGTGTTTCTTATGTGCTTTTACCAAAATCTATCTCCAAGGAAAACATCTTTATGCTCTCTCTATGTTTTTTACAAGATAATAATAAATCAAACTTACTTCGAAAAAAAAAATTGCTCCCAAAAACCCCACTCGATTTTTCCGCAAAATAATTTATGAATTTCACCAATACCTATCAAACGAGTTTAAAAGTTAATACCTCAATGATGATACATCAACTTATCAGAATGTTTCAAATCAAAATGATTGGCAAGTGACGACGCAATCAGTAGATAAAATACGAAAAGTTCCGAACTTCACCGAAGTTGGTGAAAAAATGTACGAGTATCTTTTAAAAATGCCCGCAGGCCGCCTGTGTGTAGGGTGTTGATGTGTGTAATTAATATTTGAGACAAGTTGGGAAATGTAGCATTTAATATTTTTTTTACGGTGAAAGCTGGACATTTTGGATTTTAGCAAAAAGATGTTCAACAAAAAGCAGTTTAAAAAATATTTTTTGGATAATTGGTTAAATAAATTAAAGGTGGTTAACTTTGCTATTTCATTCAGTAGAAAAGTGAACCAGTCATGCCTAGACTTTATTCCATGTTCTTTATCGTAAGGCCAATTCCCGTAATTAAAAACGTTAAAAATCTAGTCGCGATCTCATCTCAGCGAAAATCAATGTCAAAAACTTGTCAAAAATGTAGGCAAACTAAGGTCAGACTGTGAACATTCTTAAAATTACGAGAATTGCCCCTTTGATATATGTTTCATGTACGTCACGATACGTTCAGAGTCATTGCATTCTACTTTAAGACATAATACTCCTAGCCTTGAACTCTATTTCAAACAGAACTACCTATCCTCCAGATTACACATAACCTCACCAAACATCTTCGCCCTGTCAAGCCCAATCAAAACCGTCACCTCCAAGTCACCCGCTGACCGAACCAAAAGTAATTCGTTCTCCATCGTCCCAGGACAAATCCGTAACGCGGAGAGCGGCTGGCTGCCCTAATCGTGACGTGCCGCGCCCCCTCGTGTTGATATTTGACAACTTTATTGGATCCATTATTGAATTTTCACAAGCTTTTATACTGATAAAAATTGGTATATATTGGAGAATGTTCGAGAGCCTGCTCTAATTTCGCCGGCGCTATAAGAGAAAATGGCAATATTGACAGACACCGTGCAGACTGCTAATTTGATTTTTCTTGCAAAGTCATTTTGGTTTTGGATTAAGTTTGAGATTAATAATTATGGTTTTGAAAGGGTTTTGTGTAAGTTTTGTTTGATAGATAAAACAAGGGTCGTATTCATTTGATTACTGCGTTTTATGTTTGTAGGAATAGTTGACCTTATAATTGGAGATTAAACGAACTTACCTGAAGTGAAGTTCTATCCAAATTATACGAGTTGCTTCGTCCGAAGAGATTAAGATAACAATGTAGTAATACGTCTAGGGTATCGCCTTTCATCCACTAAGTTTGAATATTTTTTTTTTTTTTTTTTTGTCGGTACTTTGTCTTCCTGATAGTTATGCCTGTACCGCCACTCATTTAGTTGAAAGCCTGGAACCTTTTTTAATATTTCACTTTAGGTATGGGGTTCATAGGGTTGGGAGGGAACTAATCTCTTCGGACGAAGCAACTCGTATAATTTGGATAGAACTTCACTTCAGGTAAGTTCGTTTAATCTCCAATTATACTTCGTTGCTTCGTCCTTCGAGATTAAGATAACAATGTAGATTTTGAAAGATGGTGAAATATTAAAACACTGAATTTTTATACTTAGGTACATGTATATTAATCAAACCTTACAAGTAATAAAGTAATTAAATTGTAGTTTTTCTTTAATTAGGGGTAGATAAATTTAAGTTATTAATTTTAAGTAATTAAATCTAACATCGATCAGAGGTTAGGATTGATAAGGCAAATTGATCAGTTTGTTCACATTGAATGTCTCTATGATAATATCTAGCGAAAACATTGGAGCTACCACTCCACCCAGCTGCTTTTCGTATCGTGTCAATATTGACACCAGCTCTATGAGCAGCTGAGGTGGCTGCGTGTCTGGTGGAGTGGGCAGAAAATACTGAAGTGTCAATTCCGCTAATTGATAATATATCTTTTATCCACCGACTGATGGTATTTGTGGTTACTGATTTATGTGGTTTTTTAATACTTATAAAAAGGCTATTGGCATTGTTTCTCAAATGTTTTGTCCTATCAATATATTCTATAAGAGCCTCAGCGGGACATATTTCCGGTCGATCTTTGTAAAATGGAATATTTAAACAAGGTTGAGATAAACCAGGTCGAGATGTTTTTAACAAATCGTTTATCTTGATCAATATAAGATTATCAGTGACGTTCATATTTTCTAATTTGATTTTGCTAATGGTTTGCACCCTGTGTGCAGTTACAAGTATGAGCAAAGTTACGGCCTTTTTGGTTAAATGTTCGAAACTTAAATTATTATTTGGGTACCATTTTGATAAGAATTCTAAAACTATTGACGGGTCCCAAGTGATATTATATTTTGGGGCTGGAGGACGAAGTCTGTAAAAACCTTTGAATAGCCTAGCAACGCGATCATCAGACCCTACTCTCGATCCTAAGATCAAAGACAGAGCGGAGCGATGACTGTTTAAAGATCCGTATTGTAAGCCGGAATGAAATAACTCAGTGAGAAAATACATAATCATCGGAATTGACGCCTCATGTATTTTGATATTGTGAGTCTTACAAAAGTTTACCCAACGTCGAATGGCAACGTCATATTGTTTTATTGACCTTTCAGATAAAGAAGCTATCATAATATCTAAAGATGATGGTGGTACTCCTCTGTTTCGTAACGCCGTCCTGATAACTTCCCTGCAATCAACGTGAGCTTGGGGACACTGTTGGAAATAGACAATAACACTTTATCAGAGGGTCTAAACTGAACTAATTCTGAACAGAGAAGTTTTTGATAAAGTGGAAACCAGGGTTGCGTGGGCCAAAATGGAACCACAACAATACCCTCCGCCTGGTCGTATATAAGTTTTCTTAATACTTTTAATATAACCGCAAAAGGAGGAAATGCGTAGAAACAAAGATTTGACCAATTTAAAGTAAAAGCATTCACAGCGCATGCTCCTGGGTCTCTATTCCATGAGACGTACTTAACACATTTGTTATTCAACCTTGATGCGAAAAGATCAATTTTTGGTTGCCCAAAGGCTCTCACAATCTTTTCAAAAGCATGATCTTTAATCTCCCATTCGGTATCGGGGTGAGATTTTCTAGACTCAGCATCTGCTATTTCGTTATCTTCCGAGCTTATGTATGAAGCGAATACAAATATACCACGAGCTTCACACCACTGCCACAAAGATTTTGTGATTTCAGTTAAATGTGGAAATCTTACTCCACCCATACGGTTGATATACGAAATAGCAGTTGTGTTGTCAACGCGTAGTAACACCTGACAATTTTTTAATCCTTTTGCGAATGTTTGTAAGCCCAAGAAAGCAGCCAGGAGTTCTAGACAGTTAATATGTTTGTTAGACTCTGTGTTACTCCACTGGCCACTGGCGGTCTCCGCACCACATGCTGCCCCCCACCCTTTTTTGCTAGCGTCTGAAAATATTTCTAGACAGTAGCTGTCCCGTCTAATAGGATTCACTGCGGTATCAATAGATTTTAACCACCAGGAAAAATCGTCCTGCAAATACTGTGGTAAAGACATGTGGCTATCATAATTACTCGTTTTACACAATGCAAGGTATTTGCATCTTTCCATCTGCTTGGTGTAAAGCCAACCGTACTGAATCGCGGGGCAGGACGAAGTGAGGAGGCCTACCAAGCGAGCAAACTGTCTTATTTTACAACGAGATTTCAATTGAAACGATTGTAACTCTTGTTTAATTAGATTTCGTTTTTCCTTAGGAAGGCTAACATGAAATTCTTTTGTATCTATCACAAAACCAAGGTATTTGCAAATATTACTCGGAATCATACAACTTTTTTTAATGTTAATTATGAATCCTAAGGACTCTAAAATATGTTTTGTCTGTAAAATATTATCTAAGCAATCTTGATAATTATTAGAAATGATACAAATGTCATCTAAGTAGATAGAACCTAATGATCTCAGTAAACAAATTACCGGTTTTAATAGCTTTGTGAACACAAATGGAGCTGTGTTTAAACCAAACGGCAAAACATTGAATTGGTAAATTTGACCCTCGTACCTAAATCGTAGGTACTTTCTATACGTCGGGTGTATAGGTACTAGAAAATACGCATCCTTTAAATCAAAGGTGGCCATGAAACTGTTTCTTGATACTAATTTTAATGTTGTTCTTAGATCTTCAATTTTGAAATGTTCTGTTACGATGTACTTGTTTAGAGACTTTAAGTTTAAAATAAATCTGTTTTTGCCATTGGGTTTTTTAATCAGGAAATAACTAGAAAGAAACTGTCCTTCACATGGTTCACAATGTGAAATAGCACCACTGTTTAGAAGGTCAGTGATGGCCACCTTGTATTTAAAGGACTCACATGAAGTTAATGCAGGTAAACTTGGTTCGTGTAACTGATAGACAGGTTTAGTAAACGGTATCTTGTAACCTCTTATCCACGATAATACAACGAGGTCATTAGTTATCAATTGCCATTGATCATAAAAGTAGGATAACCGACCTGCAAAACGTACCAGGTCTAGCGCCGCGGGGCTTGGCGCTGCTGCAAGCGCGGCTGCTGTCGCGGCTGCTGCTGCACCGGTCGCGGGCGCGGCGCCGGCGCTGTTCTCCTCGCTGTTCCCGCTTGCCGCGCTGTCGGGAACGGAGGCGTCTGGTTTAAAGTCTGGACAGGGGCCTGTCTCGGTCTCTGCGCTGGTGCAGGTCTTCGAACCTGTGTGTTTATTTTAATCTCAGCGCCTGATTTTGATATAGCTTTTGCAGCTTTTAGAGTATCGGTCAGATGTTCGCCAAATAGAAACTTATCGATTTCTGTATTGAACAGTTGATCTTTTATATCTTTCTTGATTGTAGAACATATAAAACTGCGCCGTGTCATGGACTCGCTGTGTTGTGAGTCACACATCAGTCGACCGGCTTCGATCAGTAATTTTATTACCGACTGATCTTTATAACCTGCAGAAAAGAGTATGCTTAGGGCTTCACTTATACAAGATATACTTGCTGCGACCTGCACCTGCTTATTCTCTAAAGCTTTGTCTTTTTTTATTAGCATCTCCGATAAGGCGGCCTTTATCTCTGGATTTAACTTGGGTGCATCAATCTTTGTGCAGTTTTTTGGAACCAGATGCTTATCAAGCAGCTCCTTTCTGGCATCCTTGGTCAATCCTGTTGTTGCGATGTGTTCCCAGCGAGCAGATAACTCGCATCTAATGTCTGGTCCATATTTTTTATCCTTTGATGGAGTTTCGCCCAAGAGATTCAGAATCTCTTCGTCCAGCTCAGGAAGCGTTACTTCAACAGGTAGTTCCGATTCCCCTGCCTGTACTGCTTCTGTAGCAGGAACATCATGTATCGTCGAGGTGGACGTACCCGGTTGTGGCTCATCTGAGTCAATAATCGGAGATGACGCGACATCACCTTGAACTTCCATTTCAGCTGGACTAGAAAATGTACCAAATGTAGGTATCGGATAGAAAATAGCGCGGTGATAGTCCTCAAAACTATCCACAACACCAAGTTTATAATCCATACCGATATTCAGAATTACGAAATCGAGTGATAACATTTTGTTATGTAGGTACGTGAATATGATCACAACTACCAATGTTCCTAGTATACAACTAGTGGTTTTAGAGCGGCGATAGTCCTTAAAACTACCCACAACACTATGTTTTAGTCCGTACGGATATAAAATGCAATTATTATTAAGTAGGTCATTAACTAAAGTGAAGGCAACATTCCTTTCAAATGTACACAATCACTAGTAGTATATACCCAATGAATTGGGAATCCAAAATTATGTGAAGGTAACATCCCCATAAGATGTACACAACACTATTTAAGATAATATGACATCATGTCAGATTATGATACGGATATAGTCCGAAAAACTATTCACAATATCTTCCGTTTGTAAAAATAACACTTCAGCTTACCTTCATGGTCCGATAGTACCGGCGACATAATAATATTCGTCGACGAGCTACTACTCTCGGAACAACTTCGAACACGCGACCTTCTGTCGCGTTTATTAAGTTTCCTTTCGAGTTTTCGAATCTTCTTTCTTAAATAATCACTGTCGTCGTTTTTGTGACTACGTTTTGGCATCTTTTTGCACAATTCAAATGAAACGAAGAAAATAACGTGGTGATCGGCGACGCACTAAAACGCGAATGAGTGGCGGTACAGGCATAACTATCAGGAAGACAAAGTACCGACAAAAAAAAAAAAAAAAAAATATTCAAACTTAGTGGATGAAAGGCGATACCCTAGACGTATTACTACATTGTTATCTTAATCTCGAAGGACGAAGCAACGAAGTATAATTGCGTTATCATTAAACGTCAAGGTCTATTTTTGCTTTAAAACCAACGTGACAGTTAGATAGCCAACCTTAGTGAAGTTTTACTTTACTTTTACGTTCAATAGTTGCAAAGCAATTACGGGTCAATAATCTAGACCCCTTGCTCTCAAAATGGTCCTAGAATCAAAAATTCGAAGACAATATATCTACCAACCCGCACTGGGCCCGCGTGGTGGATTACGGCCCGCTCCCTCTCACTGAGAGGAGGCCTGTGTCCCAGCAGTGGGAATGTTATAGGCTGATTATTGTGCTAATCTAGACTGCATTCTTACTTTAAGTTTTTTTTTTTTTGTGACTTCAAAAAAAAAAAAACTTTGTTATATAGCGCCCGTCGTCTCAAGACAAGTCCCAGTCTATTTTTCACCTGTATTCCAGCCTAAATAGTTAATAAAACCGTCCGAAGATTAAAATATGATTTTGATAAATAGTTTTCTACCCCCATGGGAAGAATGTGTGAGTTTATGTATGTATTGCATGTATGTATATTTCGCTTTACGAAGAGACCATGAAGCATCTATAACCAAGACTTAAATAATCTGGCCACTCAACTCCAACATCAAAACCGAGGAAAATAAAGAAATTCCCCACTAGAACATAAACTTAAATGCCACAATTTTATATCTCTTACCAGACTGACACAGATCCCACAACATACCAATATAACGTCACGTTTTAAATCTAATAAAACGTTCACTGTCCATAAATTTGTTGTTGACCAAGTCCGGGCATTAAGAATTCAGATGCACTTAAAATCCAGGCAGGTGAATTTTGTTGCAGTTAGGTTTATATCCAGGCAAACTTTAGCACTAAGCTCCGCAAAAGAATACGGCAGTTTGAAAAATAAAGTTCTACTTTATACTCCTATGTATAGTGAATCTGAAAGTTATTTTTTAAGTGGCAAAGTTAACCTGCTAAGTTTTTGTGGAAGTAATTTTGAAAATATGCCAGAATTTTTGGGGTAAGTGTTCTAGTTAATAAAAGTTTTGGTTATTATAAAGTTGGGTTTAATAAATATATTTGCTTTTAGAGTAACTGCATAACTACTTAATTAGATTTGAGTCCGTTTGATTCTAGTGTTTTCAGGAAAGAAAGACTCGCACAGGAAGATCACAACTAAACTAAACACAATCATAAAAAAAACAAAATGATATAAAATGGAAATAAACGCCATCACTAGCGTCCATCAGTTCCTGTAACGTGCAGCTGACAGAACACGCAAGACATAGATATTAAGAATGAATGAGAATCATTTATTTAAAAAAATATAGGTGTTACCAGTTGTAAATGGTGGTGGTTTAATGTAACATCCATATTTTGCCTGTTTAGGGTGTGCAAATTAATTTTACATGAATACTACTATGATAATTGTCCCATCGTTTATGGGACATCATCACATTTACACTCCAAGGCGGCGTCGTCTATGCATCTCCAGTCTAAATCAGTCTCTCTCAGTCTAAATTAATGCCTGCTATAGACTACTATCCAGGATCTAAATTTAGTGTTACTACCACAGGAAGATATTAGCTGTCATCGTAATATTACCAGTATCTATATCAAAGCGGGCACTTAATGGTAATGACAAGTAGCTGTAATTTCAGTCTACCTATGTTCATTATGTACCCACCAGTACTCATTCAAGAATATTATTTATTGGACTGTAGCATAATCAGCCTATAAAGTTCCCACTGTTGGGACACCTGCCTCCTCTGGAAGGGAGTGGGCTGTAATCCAACACAAGGGCCCAGTGCGGGTTGGTGGTATATGTATTTGATTTTTTTTTGGTTCTAGGACATTCCGGTTTCCTCACGATGTTTTACTTCGCCGTTTTGGACTTTTTATTGGACTATGCTTGGGTAAAATTAAACCTCATCAAACTCAAATCATGCTTATACGTTGAAAAAAGTCAGTATTTTTATTACTCTATCAGAAATGTTTCATTATTTTCATTATAATTTACCATTCATACAAGCGAGCAATATTTAATAGGGTTGTGCGTGCAGTCAGTACCTATAATACTTCAATAATAAAATAACTTTGTTTAAACTTGATTTTCCTTTAATATGTAGAAACATAAAAAACGGCCAAGCGCGAGTCAATCCCGCACGCGACGGTTTCCGTACCACCGTACAATTTAATACTACATCATTTTTTTTTCAACACTTTAGTAAAAAAAAACCTTATTTCTTCTAAGGGGAAATCTTATTTTATTTATTACTAGTTTTCTAGCGGCCATAGTTGTAGTATACACTTTGTCAAAATTTCAAGTGTAAGTATATCTATTAAAGTTCAAAAGATACAGCCCTATGACAGACGGACGGACGGACGGCCAGACCGACGGCGGAGCCTTAGTTAGCCATTTTTAGGATTCCGTTGGCACCCTATGGGTACGGAACCCTAAAAATAAAGGATGACTAAATAAATCTCAACGAAAGAAAATACCCGGAAATATTTTTTTCCTAATTCCAATAATTTATGGTGCCAACAGGACACGTGCATGCCTCAAGATCCTCTCCCGCCCAATTTGTTCCAAGTGTCACTTACGACGACTCGCCCCGTTAATGTACCAAGTGTCACTTACGATAACTCGCCCCGCTAATGGGGGCCATCAAGATCGTTTAAAGGATGTCCTGAGTGATGCATGCTGTCTCTTTTGCTCGCGGAGGAAGTGCTATCGATTGAGAGATTTTTTGAATAAAGATTATTATGTAAGTAAGTGGCAGAGGATCCCAAGGGCCCATGTTGTTAGTTAAGTAATTACACAACTTGTATAAAAACATGTAAATCCGAAGAGCTTTGCGAAATAACCTCCTAGCCGTTTGGACGTTCTAGAATACCTACGTGATCAAAATGTTTGGATCAGCTATTTTTTGTAAACAACCGATGGTCAATTTCAAGCAGCCCTATGCTTGAAATTTACCGTTCAGTATCATGTGCTGAATTCATTGTTACGGTTTGCGCGTCGAAGCCCCTGTCAGCCTGTATGTCACTATGATTTCCTAATATTCTTAGATAGATAGATAAACCATTTATTTGGCGTACACAAAAGACAGCACAACACACAAAAGTACATTTAGATGATAACCAATTCCATGAATTAAGTAGATTTAAGAAACAATGTGCCGATATAAAAATAAATAGAAAAACATATATCAAAATGACACTATGACAAATACTAAATAATGTAAATACAAAGTGCGGTGTGCGTCTCAAGGTTGTACCAAATGGGAGTCCTCGTATCGTCGTCCTCGTCGGCTTCTCATATCTATACAAATCTGGTCGACTAAGATTACAATTTAGAACCTTACAGCAGTAATTCAAGTAATATCGTGAAGCTAGATTTTTCTAGAAAACATTAAAGAAGTGGATTACAAAGGGATAGTACGGTAGTCGGCGACGACGGACGGGATTTAGCGTTGCGACCGCGGCTTACGAGGATGAGCATTGAGCCGACGTAATACATATTAAATAAGACTACATTTTGTAGCTGAGAATGTAATTAAAGTATGAGGTCGTTTTAATTGAGGAGGATTGGGGAACACTGATAAGGACTTTAGTGGATCCTAAAAATTGTGGTCTATGTTGGTGCTTTAAACCGATCAGCAGGCGTTTTAGGCTAGTTTAACCAAAGTAAAGGAAGAGTCATCTATGTCTCTCCAAGTACGGGGGCATAACAATATCAAAGTCATTTATTCAAACTAGGCTGAGAGTCACGTCAAAATTACATAAGAATATCCCACAAAACGCCCGCCCTTCACTACTTCCTAGTGCTTTACCTGAGAAGAAGTAGCGCTTGTCTCCCTAGCAGCTGAGCTGTTTGTTAAATTAGAATAACAGAGGTAATCTTCCTGGGATCCAAATAAAATCTACATTGTTTTGAAACATAAAAGGTTTTTTAGAATTAGTCAGCTTAACAGATTTGAGGGTTTAAAATGCAAAAAAAAGAAAGGAAATTTAAATGACCGCCTGTCCCAAAATTAAGCATAAAAGAAAAATATTTAAAATATTTGTAACACGAACAGCACACTCGTATAAAATTCGCATAATAACATAATTTCTATGCCAAGTTTTTATGCCAATTGGCATAAAAAAGGCTCGGTGCGTTATATTGTTTAGAGAAAAAAAGGTTACCGTAATTGATAACCTGAACACGGGAAGGGTTGAAAATAAAATTATATACAAAAAAATATGCTTCCGGAGTCATAATGTAAGGTAAGGAGGGTCTTAAAGGTTCTGTGAAGCCAGGGTCCAGCTAATGTGTTTTAGTAATAAGTTGTTATATTCTGGAGTCTTTTTGAATATACAAGGTACATTGCGTCGTTGAGCTACTTTACCTATAGTAAACATGGATTTTAAAATATGCTTAGGGCGCAATCGATATATTATGTAGTTAATCAAGCCATCGACGCGCAACTTGATACCATGGATTCAGTACATAAATCTGAACCCCCTGCGTTGAAATGTGTCTCTGTTATTAATAAAAATTGCTGTTCCATAAACTTTGACCGCGTATGTATTGTACTTTTCTATGAAACAGCTGATTTTGTATGAACGAAGTTCTTTAAGGCGCCTTGCGGTAGGAGTAAAGTGGTAAAAATCACGTAACGAAAAATTGATATGCCCCCTCCATGCGACTTTCCCTGTCTCTCGTGTACCTATATAAAAAAGAGAGAGAGATATACTTTTCAAGGTTTTCGAGGGTGCTGAAGCCAATAGTGAGGTCAAAATGAAAATACAAAATGCTGACAACTTTATTAGAGCTTCTATTAACGTATACTAAATGGCTCTGTATTAAAAACGCGAATATATCGCGTAAAGAACTTCATTCCTGCCGGGGTCCTCCGACCGCACACGTTTTCTTTTTTTTTTGTGTTGTGACTGCTTACTCTTTAAGAGAAAAGGTAACTATATAGTTGGTAATTAATTCTAACCGCCCAATTACGTGTATCTTATTTTTTTTGGATCATTAATAGTCATCAGAGTTTTAAATGCAAAAATCCTGAATTGTCGATTAAACTACCCATTGATTTGACTCAACAGTATTATTTATTCATACCATCACAAAACTATAACATATCGGCATTATATCCTGTGTATTTTTACAGTTAAAAAACTTTCGACGACTCTCAAAAAAATTCGGCTTTAAATCTCGCGTCCATTTTGTTTTTATATATAAAAGATTTTCATTTGTGTTTATCAACTCCAAATAGTACCAACTGTTTTACTTGATAATGTTGGCCGTCAAAAACAAACATCAAATTAATCCATTCACGAAAAACATCGTACCTTTGCTTCAAAAATATAGCTCAATTTAATCAAAAAGCCAAAATAAAATTAAAAAAAAAAACAACAAATCTGACAACTCCCAATTTTAAATCGCCCTCCAGATCTAACCTTGAGTTGTCAATACCAGTTTTCTTGAAAACAGTTATTTTTACAAGCGAAAAAGAAAACAATTTCATTCTTCTCTTTAGACCATGGATCTCGACTCTAGTCTGGCATCGGTCCAATTTAAGAAAAACAATTAAAGAGCTTGCCTCACTTCGTTTTTGTAGCGCACAATGATATCTTCGAAAACTAATTGTATATTTTTACATAGTAATATTTGGAACGACGCCTCAACAAATTGGATTAAAAATGTTTTTCTTTTTTTTTTTAATTGTGTTTTTAGTAAGTGTCTTTGTTAATGACATTAAAATAAGGTTTTTTTGGTGTCACCTTTAGTCTGTCGTTCTATCGTCTCGATTACATTCTTTTTCAACTTTATTTTTTTTTGTAATTAATTGAATAAATGCTGTGACATAAAAATACTTCGGGCTCGGCTGTTTTAAAGAGTTTACAAACAAAAGTCAAATAAATAAAAAACACTTCATTATAAAGATAAAGATGCATTTATTTCTTTATACATGATAACATGATACATAGATATGCACATATATATACATATATATTTGACGAAATCTTCGTGACATGACATCATGAAGCAAAAATGTTACAAAAACCGACCAAAAAGTATCACAAATGTATTCAAATAAATCAAATCGAATTGCACTCGGATACGCGTCCGAAGCCAGTACAAAAATTCAAATTCAAAAATGTTCTAAAAAAGAAAATAGAGAGGAGCTGTGTGATTTATAAACGTTAGAATAGTCATGGCCTCTGAGGACTGGGAACCATTTAGATTGATTTTGAATTTATTGGCAAACTGCTGCCAGTCGGAGATATAGAGTGCTTTCATTTAAGACGGACCATTTATCTTGCATCCAGTGAAATGGAATAGAAACGTATACCCGTTTCTTTTTGTGATGCATTCGGATACACGATACACAGAGTGTTGTCATCGTGTAAGGTTTAGTTGGGGATGGCGAAGCTATGGCAAGATGTGCGTTTTATTTATTTATTCTGTTATAAATAACTGTATTTAGATTAAGATGATTAATATATTATGATGAATAGTTTAACAAGATTGAATGCATTTATCCATAATTTCAAATCAAACTAGGCTGAGAATCAGCACTTTTCGAACGTCAAAATTACAAAAGACAGTCCTCGTAAAGGTTTCGCTGTGGAGAAGAAGTGGCGCAACAAACTCCCCAGCAGTACAGCTGCCTGTTCAGTTTGAAAATACTTGAATGAATACAATACAAGGAATGCAAAGTAATTAACATTACAAGACACAGAACACCAAATTAAATTATTTGCTGTATGTCAGCTAGCCAGGCCAATATACCAACAAATAGAAGAAAAACTATACGTACTCAAGCAAAAAAATAATATATAGCATGACGAACTTGTTGCTGGTTGCTCAGGTAAGAATAATATGATTAATCGTCGAAGTCGCTAGCTAACCATATATTGCAATCAACTCATTAGAAAACATTGAAATGATTATGTCAATAATAAATGAATATAAAATTAAACTAAGTTGACTTGTACAGTCAAATAACAAATAAAAATATATATGCATATACATATATATGAACTCATATAATCTGTCAGTAATCTATTTCTGGAGAAAGAACATAAACATTGTCAACATTGTCATTGTCTTGAGTAAATCAGGGCGACCAACTAACTATTCTTATCGTTTAAGTAGTCGTCGATGAAATAGTAGATATGCCTTTGAACTTAGTACTTTTACTTAACTCTTACCGTATATTTCCGAAGCCGACCGTCTAGAAATCGAGTGATATTTCTAATCAAACATACCTGAAACAAGAAAGTTCGTCATTAGTTCTAATTGAATACAGAACTCACCAAATTATATAATATTGGTATAATAACTCTGTTTCTTTCACTTCATTGCGTGGTAAATATCCATTTCCTTGACCTAATCAAATGTATAGTGTTTCTTATTGAAATAGACGTAGAAGAAAAACGTGGATAATAGGCATATATCATGATACAAATTGGCAATATATTTCGATAACATTCATAAGTAATTAGGTTACTATTTATTTATGTGACGAGTGACCCGACCCTGCTTGGATAGAGTGCAATGGCGATATGTCAATATATCGAGATATCTTGTTGTATTTTTAAGTTAAAATATAATAAAATACCTACTCTTTATAATGTACAATCACCAAAACAGATAAGTAACCAGGTTCGTTGGATATAAATAATACATAGTTGAAGTTTAATAAGATACCGATGGATGTTTTCGAATGAAATTTAATTTGATAAATGAACTGTTTGTTTTCTATTACTTAAATTATATTTTATTCGGAAATCACCATCTGTTTCTTACTAAACATCAACTATATCCGACGACCCTTGTTTACTTGTCTCCTTTGGTGGCGTATACATATTAATGTAAATATAAATGTAAACCCTTCCGAATAAATACTAAAAATGATGGTAAAAGCCGCATCAGACTACAATGTGCTGGTGACTTAGAAGATCTATGCGGTCACACAGACCGACACGAAAAGCAATGTTTTATACTATTTATAGAAATAGATAATAACATCTTTAGAAGTCTGAATTAAATGCCCTTTAATTTAATTAACTAAACAATAAAATACTTCTTGTTATTGGACCTTATTCGAGATGCAGGTTTTTATTTAAAAAAAATGTCGGATTGAATTCATTACGAATGACACGGCCCAAATTAAAAGAGAGCATGATAGAATAGAATCTTTTACAAGTGGACATTTTTGGCTATCTACGTGCTGTGCCGACAAACAGAAATAAATTGATTGTATTATCAATAGAGTTGAGTCAAAATATAATTTTCATAAAGTTCATATAGTAAGAAATACATTGGTCAATAACATAATAAACTAACTCAGCTCTAAACAAAACACTCTACAGAAATTAATTTAGCAAGCATTTTATCAACATCAATCAATCTGCCTTGCTTTTTCCCAGGTCGTCAGGGATTGGCTTCCAGCCTAACCGGATGTAGTTAAATACAAATATTTTACATGAAGCAACGTGTGAAAGTCAGATACGCAATCTGATCTCAACAAACCCAGTTACTGTGTAAAATATAAATATATTTATACGATACCCCTAAGTAAGACTGGTTGTCAGACTCACCCGTAACGAATGTCAAAGATCGACGAATGACAGCCGGGACCAAGTGCTCAACGTGCTTTCTGAGGTACGAAGGGACATATAATGGATAGTCACCCATCCACGAACCGGCCTCGACAAGCATACCCTTCACGCTCTGCCCTTTAGGTTATAGCGTAACCTTCGATCGACCCGTGCGGCTGTTATTATTTTGCCACGAAGCCCCTCTGAACATTTTACCGTCATATTAACAGAATTATAATTCGTCCTAATCCAACGGCCATTTTTTTCATCCATAATAGTAATTAAGAGAAACAATGGGCAGACCAATTGATATTTATCGTAAATATCTCGTTACAATGATTTACTGAGCAATTATGTCGCGCACTTTCAGACAGATTATATTTTTTGTTAACATTTGTTGAGCAGGATGAATAAGGACGTATTGTAATTAGGCTTAATGGGCGTATTGTTGATACGCTCCCATTATTGGGTTTTTTTTAATCTTATTTATGCGGTGTGTAACAGATATCTAAATACATATTTAATTACTAGCTTATGAAGTTCGCACGTGTGGATGTCGGAAAATATACCACGGGAACGTACTACCTACAGATATCAAAAGTACCCTTGTTTTAATCCAGGTTATAAGCTATGTGTATGCCAAATATACCAAAAATCCGTTGCTATGCGTTACTAACTATTATATTATCTGAATAGCATAATAAGGGTTGATTTTTCCAACGCCAAATAACTTTATCGGAGGAATTTGAATTTTAGACAGTTCTTCCATACAAAACTGTCAGACGTAAATTTTATTCCACGAATAAAAAATATCGGTCCATTGAAAAATCAGCTGTAAGTAAAAAAAACTTTTTTTAACTACAAAGTAAAAAATAAGTAATAAATATATTAATAATTATATTAAAAATTTAATTTCGGAACGCGGTCTACTTGCTATATACATAAATATCAGTGACAGTAAGTTAATATAAAATCATCAATATAAACTAAGTGGCAAAAATACAAGCTCAAAAACTACCCAAGCAAATTCAATAAAATTTTTATGGGACCACCCCTGAGAGATACCCAATCCATTCAAAAACAATCTTTGAAATCGATTTACAATTATTGTAGGAGATATCGCGTTTTTTTTTTGTATGTTAGTAAACAAAAAACAGACAGTCAAATTGAGAACCTTCTCCTTTTTTGAAGTCGGTTAAAAATAAGGTAAACATCACGCTTTTATCCCCCGAAGGGTTGGGCAGAGGTGTAACTATAGAAAAAAAAAAATCCTCGTTATTTTTTTATATCAAACTCCTTACTAGAACAACCTCCATACACACTGTAGAAACAGAATACATTAATAAATCTAAGCCCACGAGTACTCAATCGCAGAAACACAAGATGCCATCTTATGCCAGTCACAAAGATGGGGGATGTGCCCATAAACCACACCCACAGCGCTGTTACAACGTAGACGGACCACGCGGTAAGGAGTCAATGGATTTTCCTGCATTTTGTATGGTAATTCCTTGTTGAATCGAGTTGAAAGTCGGAAGGATCTACGATTTGTGTAGAGAGGCTAAGTTTACATGTCGCCAAGGAAAGTTTTTATGTCGAATTCATACTTTAATATTATAAATTAGATAGTAACTCTGTCTGTCTGTATGTAATCTTTTCACGCCTAAACCACTAAACGGGTTTCCACAAAATTTCGCAAGGATATTATAATATATAACTATCTATTCATAGACGAAATCTCTTAAGGGGTCATTGTATTCATCATTACGAACAACTTTTACTATGTGACCAAACCAGAAATCTATTAAAAAAATTTCGTTATTTCAGGTTTTGTCCCACAATAAAAGTTGTTCGTAATGATTAATACAATGACCCCTTCAGATACTTCGTGTATGAATAGGTAGACCTTATATAGAAGCGAGAAGAATAATGTATCTACCCATGATTTAAAGGAGTGTCCTTGGAGTTCATCCTGGAGAAGGACATAGGCTACTTTTTGTCTTGAAAATAATCCTATAACGGGTGATATAGGGGATGAAAATTTGTATGGGGAACCCAGCATTTCATAAGTTAGGTTAGTTACAAGTAGTTTTTCCGGGTTTGGCTGCTTGTGTATGTGAGTTTAATATGGGGCAACGTTTAAAAAAAAATTGCCTATTACCGCGCGGCCGAAGCCGGTGGCAAACTAGTAGCCAGTACGATGTTTAATCTATGACACATTCTTGTATTTTGCGACACAATACAAGTCAAGGAATGTGTAAGCAATAAAATAACTGTCATAACCATTAAAATATTTGACAATACGTGGTAATTATCTGTGATAGATAGTTGATAGTAGAGTCGGAAAAGTTAACGTTGATTTTTTGCCAATTTTCTATTTGCATCTTTGCTTAGTAAACATTGCCTTTCCTGTATATATGTGTTTTGTATGTCTAAATATTGACACATGAAAATTGTGTCGAGTTTAATTTTTGCATATCCAATGGAAAATGACTACCAAACTCCCGGAGATGGCAAAATTACGTATTTTCCTTAATTTTAATAACCTGTTTTTTTCGTATTTTTCCTTAAATTAGTTTCAAGTTTCCTGGATAAATATTAAACAAATTAGTATACAGAGTCACTTCATTATAGACTTTTTTAATAGACTTTTGATTTGATTTAGTAAATGATTTTCAGTTGGAAAAACCACTAAACACGGGAACATAGAGTCAGATTCAGTCTCCGGAATAGCTCAAATTATTCACCAAATAAATACAGCTATAGCGACGTCTGTGCTAGTACCGACGATGTCGTGGAACTGACGAAGTTTTGGGCCAACAAAATGGAATCCACTGCTGGGCCATAGACACGACGAAGAAGAAATCAAAATATGTTAAAAAAAAAAACGAAGAAAAAATGGTTTGGAATTCTCTGCTGTAATATTTTAACAAAAACTGATGGACATACTTCCGGATGATAGAAAATGCCAAAACATGCAATAACCTATAAAGATCAATTTAATTTCAGCACATTTAATCCCATCCCGCACCGTCTTTTCAAGATGGCGACCGTACCCGAGGTCTCATAGACGTATACAAAAGCGCACATGAAGGATTTGAGCTGTCTCCCACGATCAAAAGAAGAATTTCTAATACATTACGTTTTAAATCTATGTGTTCGAAGACTTTGATGGGCTTAACAGTTTGAGTGATGTTACAAGCAAGCGGTGAAATGAATGAATTTTTTATGTTTTTGTTATTTTGATGGTACTCTTTGGCTGAGTTGATTTTGAATAATGTTGTTTTTTTTTATTGTAGATCCTTTTTTATTATGTGTACCTATTTCATTACATGGAATGAAACATTGCCTACATTAGTTACAGCCTACACGATTTACCTAGCACTCACCCTAGTGAGTAAAGTAATTTTTAATTTTTTTTATGTGTGTACCTATACACACATAAAAAAAATTAAAAATTACTTTTACTAAAACCAGTACATTTCCTGTGATATGCGCACATACATTTAAAAACTACACCACAATACCGGTTAGCAACTTATGCACTTTTCCAAATCCAACCCATATTTCCATTCAGTCCAATCTATACATACAAATAAATAAAATTGTAAAATTATTATTCAGGATATGTATTTAACTGTGTGTCTATTTTAGTACATTATTTCACCAACAACAATCCCATTTCATGTCCAGGCAAATCACTGTCCATTCCAAGGTTGCCTGGAAGAGATCGCCGAAAGCGACAAGGCCGCCCATTGTATATTTTTAGTGTTGGATCACTTTTTTTTTTTGTTATGTATTTTTGTGGTGTAAGTGGCTGTTTTTTTACTAAATGCATACGAAAGTATATACGGTACATTTAATTTTTTTTTCTGTCTTTCTGTTTGTTGTGTTGTAGCTGATGTCATAAGGAATAATATAGGCAGTAACAAACTTTTTGTCCCGGTAGTACATTCCCGTGGGATAATTTCTGACAACCACGCGGATGAAACCACGAGCAGCAGTTAGTTTAAAATAAAATAACACAAAACGTTGCGAACTCTATTCCATATCTCCATAAAGCAGTGTCCACATGGAGTTCCGACACAATGTAATTTTCTGTTCCACTGACTTCAAACGCACGGCAAATTTGAAAATGTTCTGAAATTCAAACCTGAAACTATTCCACAGGCGGAGACAAAAGGTATCATTTTTCACCTCGTACTGTATAAGCTTTCAGTTACTTTGAGAAATTTTGGTTGAAGTAAATGTATTTTTGGTTGACATTTTGAAGCTTTGTTGATTGTGCAAAGGACTGTGTTGAATATAGCTTTTTTATATTTTATGTTACTATGCGACAGTGACATTTTTTTCTTTTTTTTTTCTTCTTTGATAGTAGTTGACTAGTTTGTAAAGACGCCAGCACATCAAGCTACTACAATCTGTCAAATATCTTAAATAGATTTTCAACTTTATCGCTAAGGAATTAGGTTCAAAGTTGATTGGGAACATTTGACAGTTTCGGGTAGCTTGATGTGCTGGCGTCTGTATATCTGACGCAGTATTGGCGGTGTTAACAAATGTGTTTCTTCTCCTTCGTAGCACTCTTTTCAGAGTGGTCGTGGTCCCCATGTAGTTTCTTGTCTAGTGTCTGATTCGTCTCAAGATTTCTCGCCACCTACTAAAAATGTGCTACTCATACATTTGATCTCTATATTTCATCTTTGAATGAATGAGAATAATGTTTTGTTCTTTCTATTTTTTGTTTATATTATACTAATTACTTTTTACAAAAGCAATACCCCATGGTAATTAGTCCACCTCTGTACATTTATGTGCTTGAAGTATTAAAAAAAATACTACCCAGTTGTCACGGTAAAAGTTGATACGTGTAAAAATTAACAGAATACTTCGATTTGGGAAATTCAAAAGTGACTCTCTCCTAAACTATCGACTGAAATTGAAAGCTTAAATGTTAAATAAACCATAATAGTTACGTATCCGAAGAAAAACAAGCTAAATAAATAATATTTTCAATTTCTACTTTATTATCTTTATTAGATATTATTAATAGATAAACATAAAAGTTTTTATCTTCATTTTTATTCATTGTATTTCCTGTGCGTGTCCCAAATTAAATAATTTTCTATCATTCTAAAAAAATCGCTTTAGAATTTCACCAATTCTGTTTGTATGCAATAGTACAGCCCCATGATTTTACAGACTATTTAAATTTAGATGTTCAAACACACAATGTCATCAATGCAATCATTAATTGATTGATAGCCAATACACAGGCAAACAATGTTTTTCCATCAATCAGTTAATCCCAGCTTACTAGAACATCAAACGTTATTACAATATGTGCGTAATAATGTCGTGTGTACACATGTGACATCAATACGCACCCTGTAATTGCCTATTGATTCTTGGACGTGATAATAATCTATTTCATTAATGATGATATCTACACGAATATTACAAAGAGGTAAAGTTTGTATGTTTGGATATAGGAGGTGATCTCCGAAACTCCTCATCCGATTTTATTATAAAGAACGATTAATTCAAATATAATGTAAACTGTTAGTGAATAAACTGAATTTAATTTAATTTATGTGAATTGAAAATTAAATTGAAATTATCTAAAAAATTATTTCTCTGATAGAAAGCCGAGTGTCATACGATATGTTTTTTGTAAACACGCGTACAAAGTCGTGGGAAGCCAAGCTAGTTACTATTTAGTAGTGTTCACTAAAAAATACTAAAAAAGATATCAAAATTAAAAATACTGTTTTATCCTATAATTCTTAAAATAGTTACTTATGAGAGTAGATTCTCACTTGTTTTTCCTCCTAATTTCTAAGTTGAATGGAAAAATCTGTTGTTATTGCTTTGTTTTTATGATAGCAAGAAGTGGGATGAAATTCGTATCAGTTATCATTCTAGTACTAAAACTATTCTTGTTACTGTAGATAGACTGTTTAGATATCGATCCAGTATCGGTTTTATGATTTATTTTAAAAGAATATCGAAACTGAGTATATAATTTATTGTTGCAAAAGTCACATGGACGGTCATACATTTGAAAAGGATCCGAATGCTTTAGTTTCTTATAGAAATACTAGCAGCGCCCCGCGGTATCACCCGTACAAGTTTCGATCCTGTGGGATTATTGGGACAGAAAGTCCTATGTGTTAATGGTTATAAACTATCTGTGTGCCAAATTTCATCCAAATCCGTTCAGTAGTTTTTACGTGAAAAGTAACAAACATCCGTCCATCCATCCATCCAATCTCACAAACTTTCACATTTATAATATTAGTAGGAAGTAGGATGGGATTTGAATGATGCAAGACCATAATATTGATAGATCGAAAAATACCGTCATATTTAAAGTATGGGCATTGATTTTGGCAGTTACCGGTAGACATATTTATTATATACAGTTGATATTTTTTTTTTGTCGTAACGTGTCGGCCGAAGCCCGAAAGTGACAGTCAGACATAACAAGGGGTATCGTATTACCCACTGAGTTGTGAAGGTCAGACAGGCAGTTGCTTCATGTAAAATACTGGTATTTAGCTGCATCCGGTGAGACTGGAAGCCGAACCCAATATAATTGTGAAAAGGCTAGGATATATTTTTTGCTTTTATTGATTTAATGAAAACATATCGCTAAGTATGTTAAAGGAATAATACTGACCCTTTTACCTAGATTCAAGATAGAGTTTTGCTCATTAAGTTAGAAAAAACTGTGATTCCAAGTTAAGTGCACAATCGCGTGAACGAGAGCAATTTATTTAACTCAGAGATAGCCAAGCAGGTAAATGTGTAGGTACTGCTTATCTGGGCTACGTAAGTAGGGGGAATAATTGCTTCTTTTACTTAAAGAAGCTACCTATCTTAGTAAAAACCAAGGCTCCCGGATACACTCAATTTATTGCGTGGTAGTTTATTTACTGGCTCGTGTGTCTTGTATTTTTAATTACGACTGCTCAGCATTTGTTGCTGTATTCGGGCCTGGGCCAGGCAAAAGTGTTATCTACTTGTTTTTCCCATAAGGAAATTGTCTATATCAACTCGAAGGCTGGAATTCTGCCCTGCTTATGGCAATATACTCGCTATCTATGAAGTATCTGGGATATAACATACCTCACTAGTAAACTAGTCAAATTTTCTTGCAAAAGGCCGATCCGATACCTTTAGAAAGCAATGGTTGGTACCTACAGTGGTTGAGCAATTCTCCACGCTAGCGGATAGCGCAGTACTACACAACACTAGTAATGTCACACATGCACAAACACGTATTGGTATTCATATTAATTTATTGCTTTCCATATTGTAAAAAACATGTTAGGGCTTAAAGCTAGGTACAAAAATATGAACCCTGTAAAGGCACAGCAAAACGATAAAATTAAGATTGCAAAAAACAAAATTAAAACTACTACTAGTTTTTCTAGGTTTTTTTATTGATTGTTAAATACGGAACTAATATTCGTTTACCGTACAGACAGCCGTTTTAGGTTTTTGCGACAAAATACTTGTACAGGCTTCTTAGAAAACAACCTCCAATCGTCTTCTTACCCTAAAAAACCCTAGTTTCTACCCATACCCTCTATAATACAATTTTTCCTACAACGAGGTAGTATTGGTGAACTGATAATCAAAGGCGCTATTCATATTTTTACTGAATACACAGGTGCATTCCAATAATACAGACCGGATGAATATGTTTGAACCATTTCATTCATCCTCTACAGATATGACTGTTAGATACATCGTCAGATATAACGATGAAGTTATACCTCAACAGATATGACGTCATCTTTTAGGAAGCTGTTTTTCGAAAATATCTCTCGGAATCTTAAAAACAGTTTCCTACAGCTTTACCTGTAACTTTAAAATGAATTGTCAAAAAGTGATGCCGATCCCTGGTTCACAAATTAAACTAATTTTAAGTTCAGTGCATCTTTTTCTTTCTATTCGATTAATAAAAGGACAGGAAATTAAAATGCAGTTTAGTCCTGTCAAATTATAATAAAAAAAGGCAAATTATAATATATCAGCCCCTGACATACACATACAAGTTTAGACGTCTGGCGCTGATAAAGGAGATTGACCAAAAGCAGTCTAGAAAAGTTGCACGTATGAAAACCAAATTAATATACAAATTATTTGCTTATTTTTTACAAGCTTTTCACTTCAGGAATTTTGTTTTCGTATCCGGAATTATGATGTTAAGATAAACAGTAAATTAACGATTGGTAGGTACATTTCCGTATACTTAGTCATGATGGACGTTTCGTTCTCTTCATTTGTACGAGTTACGTAAGTATGAGTCTTTACATAAAAACATCACAAAAATGATATTAAACTCATAGATAGCTAAATAATTAGTAATATCATAATCATAACGTAGGTACTGATGTATTTCATAGTTCCATTGTGAAAATATTTATTTTTGTGTTTCGTCTCACGCAGATGCAACTGTCAAGGCAGATGACAGACGTACCGATAGGGATGACGATTATTCCTAAACAAGATCGATTTTTAAATCTATCCGAATCGCAGGAAAGAATTGTTAATCGTTATAACGATATAACTACTCCAGCTTCGTATTTAGATAATTATTTTGATGAGTATGAGGAATAATAAAGGTAATTGGTACTTAACACAATGGTATTTCTGCTGATTTTACATGTCAAATACGTAGAATATCTATAGGTATACTTGTTGTAACATTAAATACACCTAATGACTACCTACATGAAAAGTCTGTTCATATTATGTGGTTTATACCTTTGTATACATTAGGTAGGTAACTTATTCACTTGTGTATAGATCTGGGATAAATTGAAGTTAATAAAATATAATCTCTATCTGACTGAAGTTGTTTTATTTCGATAATGTCACATCAACGTTGCGAGGCCATAAAAAGCACGATTATTCGTTATTCACGTTTTTTTTTTCAATTAGCAGCTGTTCTCTTATTTTGTTTTTAACTATCTTTGTTGTTTCGTACCTACATGAGTGATCTGTGGTCATTTTATAAGTTGCGAGTAGCTTAGACATAATTTTTAGGTTATCTCCTAATTTGTTTAATTACTTTAAAACTCGGATACTTGTGTGAAAATGAACACTTTTATTTAATAGTATATAAAGCGTAGTCTATAATAAATAAAGATTTATTGTGTTTCAACTTAAGACGGATTTCCATACATCGTTGGTCATGATCCTTTGTTGTCTTCTGTCCTTTTCTTAATGAAATAGAAAGAAAAAGATGTACTGAACCTAAATTTAGTTAAGTTTGTTAACAACAGAATCGGCACCAATATCTAATTCATGACATGGTTTCATCGGTGTGTCAAATCTGATTTGAACCCATTAAGCCGTTTGTGTGTGATTGAGGAACACAAGCAAACAACATAACATCACAAAACATCACGCCTGTAATCCCAAAGGGTTCGGCAGAGTTGTAGGTACCCATAGTACACCCACAGCTCCACAGCTGTGTTTAAGTCCTATGTAATAGGGGGCGAGCCATTGCTATCAACCGGGCACAAATTGAAACTCCAGGCTACTATTGAGAAATTCCATATGGAAAAAACCCAATAACTCATTGCCCGACCCGAGAATCGAACCTAGGACCTCGTGCTCAGCAGTAGCGCTTGGGACGACTACACCAACGACGCAGTCAAACAAACAACTCCAGAGTAAAACCCGCAATATTTTCTTAAACTCCACACAGACAGCATAGATAGTACTATCTCAGATACGACACGTACAGACCTACTCCTACATACAGCATAGATAGGTTTCGCCTACAAAGCAGTATCTCGGATGTAACGCGCATCTTTGTTCACGTCGCAGCAGCACGATAAAGTAACACCACACGACCAGGATTAAGTGGCCGACACCATTCTCTGGTACCAGATATAAAAGTGCTAAGAATATATCGTGGATAAGTTAGCGGATTTTTAGAACTGACGATTTTTACTTGGTTTTGTTATGGCAGATAAAGTGTGGAAATTGGCGACATAAGACGAAAAATATTTTTAGTATTTTTCTTAAATTTATAATCATGAAACGTGACCAAAAGATTTTTTCAGCTTTTGTGATATTTTTAATACTTAATTATTACAATAAAACGGCCAAGTGCGTGTCAGATGCAGCACACGAAGGGTTTCGTATCACTGTACAAATATTTTATTTTTATTATTAATTGTTTTAGCGGCCATAGTACACACTTTGTGAAAAAATCCAAGTGTCTACCTATTATGTGTAAAAAATACAGACCTGTGACAGACAGACGGATGGACGGACAGTTGAGCTTTAGTAATATTGTCCCATTGGCACTCTTTGGGTACGGAACCCTGTTAAGCTAGACATTTAATATTAAATCAATAAAACTGCATCTAAAAATTCACCTACAACCAAATTTTCCCGTACCGATACAAAATTACAAACCCTAGCGTTAACCAGTATTTACAAAGTATAAACTTAAAGTCACAAATTGGTCGCACAGGTAAATTGATACCGGTCGGCAAATTATCGGCGATTCCACTAATCACCGCGTCGCACCGCACCGTACCGCGCATTACTGCGGCCGGAATTAGGAGCCTGGATGGTTTATGCACGAATTATGATGATTAAGTGGTGGGCTACCTGTTTGGCAAAGAGGACCGGCCAAAACTAATTTAAAAATGCGGGAATATTCGCAAAACAAGCGCGATACAATTTTTTTTTTTTTTGTCTGTTTTGTTGTCTATCAGAGAGGCAATTTTTATAATTTTAAGAACGTTCATAGTCTGATCTCAGAGGGGCCCGTGGCCAAATAATAATAGCCGCACAGGTCGATCGATCAGGTTAAGCTGTGCTTGCCGCGGTTGTCCTGTGGATGGGTGACCATCTTTACACATCGAGACCCCTCCATGCCTCGGAAAGCACGTTAAGACGTTGGTCCCGGCTGTCATTCGTGGATCTTTGACAGTCGCTACGGGTAGTCGAAAGCCCAGAAATCTGACAACCAACCTTACCAAAGGGTTATGGTATTACCCAGTAACTGGGTTGCGGAGGTCAGATAGGCAGTCGCTCCATGTTAAATAATATCGAATCCAACAATCTATGATAAATAGTATTTAAATAGTAAATGATTACAATTAATAAAATAAACGAATGTAAAGCGATATCAGATTTCTCAATCAAAATTAATTGCAATTAAGATCTTCGGGCAACTAAGAATAGAAACATGAACTTAATAAAATCAAAATCTATCAATTCAATAAACGGAGACGGAAAAGGGAGGAAATAAACAAAATGTCTTCTACTCGTAATTAAGGATAATTCACAGAATTTCCGACAAAAATAAATTTATTTATAACAAACGATGCTGACGGGATGAAAAGGGAAATAAATTGAGAATTTATGTTTTCCGTTCAATATGCATATTTTTACGTTAAAATAAAAAAAAATAAAATGGCGATGTTTTAATCTGAACGAGAATAAATTTAACACTCAATAGCTTTTTCAATACTGAGTTATGTCAGTCCACTGATAAAGGTGTCAACTGTACTTGGAACGATTTTACATCGGAACTGCTGAACAAATGATTTTAATGATAGGCAGACAGGAGATAGGCATATAGGCACATAGGTTGAATTAAAAGGGCCGCAACCTTGAGTAGTCAAGAAGCCATATTACAGCAGTAGCAAACTTTTTGAAAGCCATTTTTACCACAATACCAATTGTTAAGAAAACTAAGTTGAAACATAACTGACACAAGGGCGGTACAGTGTGCGCGCGCGTGTATGTGTGTGTTTATGTGTGTGTGTGTGTGTGAGAGAGTGGATCTCATTATAAACTATAATGAGATGCCGTGGATGGGTGATGGATGTACAGCGTAGCTCAACCTGATCGATCGACCCGTGTGGCTGTTATTAAGTTATAAGATATTAAGTAATGTTAAATGTAAGTTATATATAGTATTAAGTTAAAACCGCATCAAAATCCGTTGCGTAGTTTAGAAGAACAATACAATCACACAGACAGACGTGATAAGCGACTTTGGTTTTAATTGGCATAGATATAGTTAGATAGAAAAGTCAATAAAGCTGCACCATTTTATACCAAAAAGAAAAAAAAGTCTTAAAAAATGACAAGTTTTCCAGTAAAATTCGTAGCCAATAAAAAGCTGCAAGTATCACAAGGAGCCACTTGCACAAGAACCCTTCATATAAAGGGGTTATCTGCAAGAGCTTGCGACCGAGCCTCTCGAATGTCACAGGTAAATGGTAAGAATACGGGTACGGTTTTGTTCGCTTTTATAGTATTATATTGCGTCTTTATATGTATGTTCGATTTAATTTCTAAACATCGAACATTTGTTTACTTTGTGAAATTATAATAATTATAATAATGTTCTTTATTGCCATAAAAACAGGTTACAGAAAAAATTGAGACCCTGGCTCCAGACCTAGGTTAGAGTACCTCTATTTCAGGAGCCAGTGACTGCTTCCATTTAGATTACAATTGGGCAAGTTTTATGCAGCAATAGGTGAGAGAATTATATTACTTACTTAAAATTAAGTTTATTATTTAACATTAAACATTGAATTACGAGTATGCACTAAAAATAGAATTAGAAAATGAAATTAGAATGAAAGCAAGTTAAATAATATAATCTTATTAAATCTAAAACAAAATTCAAATTAAAATGAGGAGTACGAGTATAACTTTAGATTAAAACGAATTAAAAACAATATTAATTTTAAAATTTTGTTTGTAGTAAAATAAAATTAGAACAAATCACAGTACAGCCAGATGAGACAAAATTAAATTAGAAATAGGGTTGCAGGTATGCGAATGTGCATGGGGGCGTTTGTGTGTGTGAGGGTGTGTGTGTGAGGGCGCATTATGCTTTTAATTCCTGTGTAACCAGAATCAACTGAATACTAGTATTTTACTAGTAAGTAGTAGTAGTAGTAGTGTTTTAGTAGTAGTGTGTGTGTGTGTGTGTGTGTGTGTGTGTGTTTTACTAGTGTTTTTTGTTTTTTTTTTTATTGTTAAGATTGCTATGCAATTTTTTTTTTTTTTTTTACGTAAAGCGACTGCCTTTCTCGCCTTCACTACCCAGCTACTGGGTAATACGATACCCCTTGGTAAGACTGGTTGTCAGGCTTTCGGGCTTCTGACGACCCGTATCGACTGTCAAAGTTCCATGATTGACAATCGGGACCAATGGCTTAACGTGCTTTCCGAGGCACGGAGGGGTTTTGATATCAAAATCAAAATCAAAAGTCAATTATTCAAACTAGGCTGAGAATCAGCACTTTTCGTCAAAAGACAGACCCACAAAACGCCCGCCCTTCACCACTTCCTAGTGCTTTTGCTGGGAAGAAGAAGTGGCGCAACAAACTCCCCAGCAGCACAGCTGTCTGTTCAGTTAGAAAATACTTGACTGAATACAATACAAGGTATGCAAAGTAATTAACATTACAAGACACAGAACACTAAATTAAGTTATTTGCCATATGTCAGCTAGCAACGCCAATATACCAAGAAATACAATAAAAAACTATACGTACTCAAGCAAAAATATCTAAAGATGGTCACCCATCCACATACCAACCGCGGCTAGCGTAGCTTAACCTGGTTGATCGACCCGCGCGGCGGTTGTTACTTAGCCACAAGCCCCGCTATTGTTTTAATTACTTCTTTGCATTAAATGTATTCCTAACTTGCCAGAAGAAACATAAGTGAATATTCATTCCAGGATTACTGGTCTTTTCTTGTTTCTAAGTAGAACTAGTTGGTCCTGACGTCCTTAATTCGAAGTTGTTCCAGACTAAAAAAGTCGACTTCGGACGACGTTTTTCTGTTTCAACACAAATACCAAAAAAAGCAAAGCCAACGAACACAAATTACCAATTCAGTCTACCCCAAACGAACAGCCTGAAACACAGATCACAGCATAATATCTACCAAGACGTTTCAGCAACTCATTTGCTATGCCTGAAGTTTCAGGCCGCGCCGGTAGCCCGGGATTTATACTAAGACCTCCACAACCCACGGTGCGTCGCTTTTGAAATTTTTATTCGTTACACGGCACTTGTGGGATTTCAGAACGAGTTTAAACGTTATATGGGAGGCGGAATTTTATTTATTGTTGTATGGTTTCAAATGGAGAAAGTCGGTGATTAGTAAAAATATAATGTTTTTGAAGTAGACAGACGTTTTAGTTATGGATTTTGTTGTGTAGCACTAGAAATATGTTTTTCCGTAATTTTTTTTTCGTCTTCTAGGTCATCGTATGTATTTACTTTTTTTTGCATCATCATCTATCTTCCGGCCCTTACCACTGCCTGGGGTATTTTCTTATAGCAATGATATTTATTTGATGTAATTCTAAGACCAGAAATGCCAAAGGAATGCCTACATTGTTACATGTACACATGTATACTGGCATTAAATAACCTCATGTCAACCCTTTCTCCTTCATTTATTTCTACTTTTAACCTCACCAGACATTCCTCAATTTAATTTACAATAAGAACATAGGTACAATATCACGAAAGCTCTTCCAAATCCTTTTCAAAAAATCTTATTTTTCCTCCTTTCCAGAATGTAAACAGAAAATAAAGGGTCCAAACGGTTCGGTTATACTGTTTTCTAATAATCCCTACAAGGTCCGTTCTTAGGGCCTCTTAATTAAAACATAAACGACTTTCCTATGGGAATGTTTTTACGAGGCCGGTATTAGGAACGTGAATTGCATTTTTTTTCTCTCGAGTCCTTTTGTTTTTGCAAATGACGTGTTTTCTTTTCATTATGGTTTACTTTTTTGTGTTCGATTTGGTTGAAAATGTTTTATCTGTATTTCCTGATTTTGTGTATATTTTTTGTACATTGAAATTGGAAAGATGCAACTACAGCCTCGCAAAGTAGGGCTGCCTCGGCGATACAGCAGCCGGATATATGTTGAGCTCAAACAATATATAATTAACAAATCTTCGCAGAAATATCAGAGTAATTTTCCTACAATACTTAACATAAAATAAATAAAATAAAAAATAAAAAATAAAAATTTTATTTAGGTTTTTACAAAGTAATAAATTTACAAACTTATAAATACTTAGTAGTACCAGGTTCTTAACAGATTGACTTAAATACTTATTTAAAAACTAGTTTAATTTATATTTTATAATTTCTATGAAAGGTGCGTTGGTACTGACATTATAACTTGTGGCGACCTGCCTGAGCTAGGTTAATAAAAACCTGTGTTTCAGGCCATCCCCATACTAAGCGATCAGCTGATTATTTGTCCACAGTTAGTTATTATTTTTTTAAATAATACTATCCTACTTAGGTACTAAATACAAATAAATAAATACCAATTTAAATACTACATCATTATTGAGGTACTTCTAGAAGTCTTTCTGTGTCTGTGTAATCAAGTTTACCCAAATATTCGCGTATCTTCAGACTACAATGTTTGTAACTGGCACTATAAATATTAAGTATTCTATTTAGCTTATTGTATAAATCGGGTCCTAAAAAAACATAGAATCGGTTCACAAAGGCATGTCTAGTTTGAGGCCTTATGCAGACCAAATCCTTCCTTCTCTTGTCAGAAGGTACTGGCTTGTAAGCGAGTTCAACATGCTGCTGTAATATTATGTGCATTATAAACAATTGGCGTACTGTTAGCACCTCACATGCAATGTAAAGCTGGTGTGTAGGAAATCTGAAAGGCCTAAAGGTGGCTACCTTTAGAATTGCCCTTTGAGCACGTTCTAGGGGGAGTAAAATAGACTTTGCTGCACCGCCCCATGAAGTTATGCAATATGTAAGTACAGATTGGCACAAAGCTAAATATACCTGTTTAATTAATTTAAAGTCAGCAATTTGGCGTAGATTCTTAAAGATATATATGAGTTTACGAACTCGAGTACATTGCAAATCAATGTGTTTACGGAAGTTTAGATTTGTGTCAATTGTGATACCTAAATATTTCATGTGATCGACTTTAGCTAGAGTAGGACACGAACAAGCAGAGTCAGCGTCTGGCGTACAGTTATGTGCATAAATGTTAAGGTTAGTAAGTGGTATATTAGTGTTTCTCATTCTAAATAGAATATACTTGGTTTTATCTGCATTTAATGTTAGTTGGTTTATACGAAGCCAATTTGATACAATGTTAAAGCCAGTCTGAGCATATTGATAGACCTCCTCTCGTGATTTAGCTGAGAACAATATGGCTGTGTCATCTGCATATGACATTATGATACCATCTGTTAATTTTAGGTTGCACAGTTCATTTATGTAAATTAAAAATAACGTTGGGCCCAAAATACTTCCCTGTGGAATGCCATAGCAGCTGTTTTTAAGTTCTGAACTTTTATATTGACCGAGTTTTACACACTGATGACGATTTCTAAGGTAATCAGAAAAAAGTAGGAGTTGTGTTCCTCTTATCCCAAGTGCTTCAAGCTTGTGCAATAGTTTAGAGCAAGAAATAGTGTCGAAAGCTTTGGCAAGATCCAGGAAAATTCCCATGCAGTGCAAGCCCGTATCCAGGTTTGTAGTAATATAATTTGTCAACTTGTGAACTGCTTGGCAGGTTGATCTTTTTGGTCTAAAACCAAATTGACTATCGGAAAGTAATTTGTTGTCCTCAAGATATTTTATTAACCTATTATTTATAATTCTTTCCAAAATTTTCGAGAGGCCAGTTAAGACTGAAATGGGTCTGTAATTATTAACGCAGTACTTGTCTCCAGATTTGAATACAGGGGTGACCAATGCTTTTTTAAGTAGGCTAGGAAAAACTCCATTTGACAGACATAGCTGAAAAATATGTGTTAAAGGTTGAGCAAGAAGGTATTTAAATTTCTTAAGGATTCTATTTGGTATATCATCCCACCCGACTGCACTGTCATCTTTTAACCCGGAAATTATTCCTAAAACTTCATCGACGTCGGTTTCTAATAAAACAAAAGAATTAACTGGATTTACAGTTCCAGCCGTCTGGTGTTGGCAAGGGAGAGTTCTAGTTCCAGGTGTTTTGTCAGCCAAGTGTTTACCAACGTTGACAAAAAAATAATTTACTTTATCTGCTGCAATATATGGGCTAATATCTGTTGATAGTAAATCAAGTGCAGGTTCGGAGGTTTTTGTGGTAAATGTATTTGTTCTAATATATTTCCAAACCAGTTTACTATTTTTTCCTGCTGATTGAAGCTCATATTTATCATGTTGTATTTTTATTTTCTTCAGAAGGTTATTGCAGAAGTTCCTATATCTTTTATACGTTATGCTAAGTACCTCGTTGTCAGGTGCGAGTTTAGATTTTAAGTGCAATTTATCTCTATGTCTTATGCAACGGACGAGACCTGGTGTAATCCACGGTTTGACATTACTATATTTTCTAGGCATTTTTGTAGTGAAAGTGTTTTTAATAATTGCTTGTTGCAGTGAGCCTATAAAGTAGTTTAGTGAAGTATTTGCGTCGCATGAGTTGTAAACTGGGTCAAAATTTATGCTGCTTATATCAGTTTCAAGTTTTGCCATATTGACTTTGGTGTAGCTGCGCATGCAGTTTTTTCTGGGTAAAGATATTTGTAATGTTAGTATAATTGCATTATGATCAGTTAGCGAAGAATTAGTAATGAATGTTTTTGTTAGTTTTTTTGTTTTCAAAATAATATGATCCAAGCATGACCCACTTTGATGCGTGGGGTAATGATAAGCTGGCAATAGTCCGTGATATGAGCAAATGTTTAGGTAATTATGGGCATGATTATCGATTTTCCCGGAAACAATGTTAATATTTATGTCGCCTATTAGTATAATAGTTTTGAAATTACATAGCTTGTTTAGAAGTGTGTCAAGAGAGACTAAAAATCGGTCAATATCTTGAGAAGGAGGTCTGTAAACAGCCATTATCACTATATCGGAGCTAATTTCAATGATCAAGCAATTACTATCCTGAACTATCGGTTCCTCTACTGTTGCTTTCAGATTTTTCTTGATATAAACTACTAAGCCATCATTTTGATTGATGTGTCGACTTGTTTTGTGTGCAGAATAACCATCCAGGGGAGGTAAATTGAGTGTCTGGTTGGACAACCAGCATTCGGTTAGGACAATTATATCACAGGTTATACCAAGATTTTGTAACAGCACTTCAAAACCGTTCATGTTTCTATTTATGCTGCGAATATTTTGGGTGAGCACAGCAAATGTTTTATCCATAGCAGGAATAAAATGTTTACAGTCTTCAACATTACATATTTTAGTTTCAGACACAGAAAAGCTGTCTAGGTTACAAAGTAAATTATCAATCATAATTATATTTACTATTTAAGATATAAATCTACAATTAAACTACTGTTAGCGTGCTTACAAATATATGAAATATGTAGCGCTCTTAGGCGCCTTCATAATCGATAGAATTTATATAATTTTCCTCTGCGTACCTGCGTGCCGGGCAACTGGGATCACCAGTTTTGTGGTCACTTTTGCGTTTGAAGCGATTGCATGTCGCACATTTGTGGGGAGTGTTTTTATTACAGCAGTCCTTAAAGGAATGACCAGTCTCTCCGCAGTGGTTACAAGTTGAGCTAGTTTCCCGGCAATATTTGGCTGCATGTCCGAATTGCTGACAATTGAAACACCTGGTGACTACCGTGAAATCTCTCACGGGGCAGGACGTCCAATTGATGAAAATTCGCCCTTGGTCAATAAGAATTCTCCTGATACTAGCTGGTAATTCTAGAATATAATTGCAGGTGCTCAGATTTTTCTTACCTGATTTATGGCTTAATTTCATTGTAGCTAAGAGGGACTCACGGGTTGTGTTCGGCAGCTTCTCAGAGAGGTTTTGCTCGAAAATGCACTCAAATACTTCCTGTTCAGTTAGGGCTGCAGGGACACCAATAACTGCAACCCTTGGACGGCGCTTTGTTGGTTCTTCAACGGTAAGGCCTGATGAAACTAGCTTCTCCGACTTCCGCAATTTTTCGATGTCTTCTTTCTTGTCCGTGCTAATGATGACCCCTCCGTTTCTCACTTTGCGAACGCTGCGAACATGAAGTTTTAGTTCTTCGGGAGAGATGATTTCCTGGACAAGGGACTTCGTGTCGTCGCTGGTTTTTGTTTTATCGCTATGGTAAATTGCAATAGAGCTTAAATTTGCAGGGCGGATGTAGTTGTCGGTGCCCTTCTTGACCATATCCGCGAAGGAAGTTGTTTCTGCTGGCTTCATTTTACTTTGTACGACTTCTTTGAATTGCTGAAGTGAATTCGCAACGCCCTGTTTCTCTTTTAGGTGTTCAATAGTGGTGTACGCCTGAGTAGTTTTATGAGTCAAGGACTGATACATGACAGCCATCTGAGATGTCCCACTAGTCACTTTACGGCATAAATTGGTCACACGGAGCTTCTGGTCAGCGTTCATTTTGCCCTCCGCTACTATACTGCATACTTCGCTCAAGATGGACTCTATTGTGCTCATCCATTTCTGAATTTCCGTTGTGGGTATGACTTCAGCGGGTAACACATGTTCCGTGGGTGCTGGTGGAGGTGGGGCTATGTGCTGTTCTTGTTCAATTGGTGACGGCGGAGGACTTCGCCGTAGCAATTGGCTACGGCCAAACGGGCTAGATCCTGAGCTAGCCATATCCACCACAGTAACAGTAGTCTATACAATTTAGTTCATTGCATGCAATGAAAGCGTAGGTCAGTGTTTGTATTAACTCGCGACACACTTTAGTTTTAATGCTTACACTGCATATGTAATTCCAACAACAATTTAGTGGTAATTATTTAATTATAACACATTAATAAGCAAAACAAAATGCACGTCCGCTTAGGCAGGCGATCGATCGCGACGTATCACTACATAGTATAAAACAAAGTCGCTTCCCTGTCTGTCTGTCCCTATATATGCTTAGATCTTTAAAACTGCGCAACGGATTTTGATGCGGTTTTCTATAATAGATAGAGTGATTCAAGAGGAAGGTTTATATGTATAACACATGCATAGGGACAGACAGACAGCGAAAAGCGACTGTGTTTTACACTATGTAGTGATCAGCATTGCACCCATGCGAAGCCGGGGCGGGCCGCTAGTAATATATAAATTCAGCTTTTCTTCTCAACCTATGAAATCAACCGTGACAGTACCTCTACGGGAATCTATAAGAGCAGAATAAACACGAGAAAAGCATTATTTTGTTAACAAAAATATTCTAAGAAAAGTCATATTCGGGAATATTGCCAATAATTTCCGGGAATTCGAAATAAACTGAAAACACGGTGTTTCCAGGGAAAATATTCATTTTTTTTTCTCTCATTTTGATGACTTTGAGTACATTTAGCAAACAGGACAACATAATATCAACTACAATATTTTTATCGAAAAATATATTACAATATTTCTATACGCAATACTCTTTACACAATGAGATTTGCGCGAATACACACAACACAGCTTTTTACACAAAAACTTTCTAGGCACCCAGATCATACAGTAAAATACCGGAGCCTATAAGAGCAAAACACGAGCTAAATGACTTTAAAAAAAAATCTAATTATTTCTTAACTCAAAAAGCAAATTATTCCATTGAAGAATACTTAGAAGACTATGCAAGATATATGGATAAATGTGTGCGTCAAGAATCATCATTTAATCTGTGTAAAATGTTTGTCATTTGGAAATGTATTTAAAATTTAATACTTACACAAAAGAAATGTTTCTAACATTTTAAATGTTCTAAACATTTTTTGCATGCAATATTTTTAACTTTGATGGTAGTTATTGGGGATAGTTTAACTCTGTTCGCTAGTTATTTAATTTTTGACAAAAAAAATAATATACTAAATTATAATTTCGTATGGCTACCTACTTTCTTTAGTACTCAGTTAGCGGCACAACATAGAGACCTCTGTACCTATTCTATTTCAAACACATACTAGTATTTTTAGACCTATGTTTAACAACTAAAAAACTTTGACTTTGCAACCCAGTGAATGATATAAATAGAGATAATCTAAGTACTAAGTTCCTCGGCTTTACGGGCTTAGTTCAGTAATTTATATTGCATTAAACACAAGCTATGTACATTTTAAACAGAATTTTAATGTTTAATGTGTATTTTCTGAAGTATATAACCTTCAATGAAACCATAATAATTAAGGAATCATAGAATCATCAATGAACTTGACATATTTAATCCTGATTATAATATTCGCATAATTTACAGGAGGTAGATACCCTTGCCCGGCCACCCACGTTCCGTGCTAGCAGTGCCGTAGCCTTGCACTACGCCGTAGCAGAGAGCTACGCCGTAGCAACGCTACGACTGCGGGATCTCCACGCGCTCGGAACATTTTGAAAACAAAGACTATCAAGACATGCTTTACACATAATAATTTTATTGGTCTTGTAGCGTTACATTGACAGTGAAAATGACATTGCCCCATTACATAGTTATTTCTAATTTTGTAACTATAGGCCGACCGCTTAGCTGAGACGTAGCCTGAGGTAGCTGCGCGGTGCGGCAGGGGTGATAGTTGTCACAAGTTGATGAATTACTGAGCTCTCGCATCATGTCACCGCACCCCTACCGCACCGCGCTGTTACCTCAGACAACGTCTCAGTTAAGCGGTCGGCCTATAACACCTTGATGACCTTAATTTGGAAGCCGGAACATAACAGAATGATTATTGCAACCCCAAACAGGTAAGTCGCGGTAGTGTGGTCGCTGTTAGTTTGTCGTTGGGACTAAACTTACATTAGATGAATAGGTAAGATCTTACTTAATGGTTATCTGACCTAAAAGACATGATTTCCTGAGATCAAGTGATTTGTCTGTCAAGTCAAGTCAAATTATTTTAACGGGGATCCTAGACGTAGACAAAAAGGCTACTAAACTAAAATGGAATTGGGTGGGATGCACGGTGACCTCTGGGCAACAGTCTCCACATGGTGGGTACCTGAAAATGGACGGCACCGACGCCCCAGGAAGAGGTGGCGAGACCACCTAGATGTTCCTATTTTTTTTTTTTTATACAGGGTGAAATTGAAAACATGCGACAAATCGAAATGGGAGATTGTACTCATCATTATGAACAACTTTTACCATGGAACCAAACTTGAAATTGCGAAAAAAAAATCAGCTGTTCCCTACATTTAGACGAGTTATGCGAACATAAATGTAGGGAACAGCTGATTTTTTTTTTCGCGATTTCAGTTTTTATCTCATAGTAAAAGTTGTTCACAATGATGAGTACAATCTCTCATTTCGATTTGTCGCATGTTTTCAATTTCAACCTGTATATAAAAACAGGCCAATGCTCGCATTGCCACATAATTCTATCACAGTTTTAATTTATACCTACACCGTTCCACTTCAAACCCATACCTCACTCTGCATCATTTCATATTTTTCCTCCATCTCATAAAATTATCACGCAAAACTGGCGGGAATTTACATAAAAGCAAGTTCTTATTGCACCCGCGGGTATTATTGCAGGGCCAACATGTTTACCTGGCCATAAAATATTATAACTCTTACATTATTCGCTTTTCGCTCATGTTCATTTTCATTTGGCACATTACGCATTGTGGGGCTGGGCTAATAAATAAAAAAGAGAGGGTAGACATTTTGTTTCTGTTGCTGTCGTAAATTACAAAGCAATTTACTATGGCATTCGTATTTAATCGAATCTCTAATAATTCCCATTTTACGCTCCTAAAAATATGATTGAGTTATTATTTTTTAATGATTGCGCCTCTTCTTGTGAACCTCAAATAATTTCTATTTCAGGGTCCTGAAAATACTAAATAGACAAGTAACTGCGACAAAATTGGAAGTAGTTCGTCGCGGTCGGTCACAGCTCTAACCTTACCTAACCCTGGCCTAAGCTAGTGTAAACACACACACATAGGTATATAGGGTCACATTTTACTAACAAGGAAGGTATCCCGACGTGTCACCTCCGATTTTTTTGTGGCTGATATTATGTTATTCTCCATCAAATTTTAAGAGACACGTATTTTTTTTTTTGCCAACGGGCCTTTTTTGGGGGTGAAATAGCCCCCTAAACATTACCACCTTTCGGGGCAGTTTGAGGGTTTTACATACTTCTAGTTAATATTTTTTCCAAAACACCAAATGGATATTAATATAGGTATATAAATATATCCATTTATTTTCAATTTTTTTTTATTATTTTTTTTTATATATTCATTTATTGGATATACTAATATATCCATTTGGTCTTTTGGAAAAATATTAACTATAAGTATGTAAAACCCTCAAACTGCCCCGAAAGGTGGTAATGTTTAGGGGGCTATTTCACACCCAAAAAAGGCGCGTTGGTAAAAAAAAAAAAACGTGTCTCTTAAAATTTGATGGAGAATAACATATATTAGCCACAAAAAAATCGGAGGTGACACGTCGGGATACCTTCCTTGTTAGTAAAATGTGACCAAAGGCCAGAAAGTTAAAAGGAGGGTTATTTATTTAAACAAGTGTGCATAATTAGAAGCGCAAAAAGTTTTAGAGGTCCATTCATTTTAAAAATGTACATTTTTTATTTGACGCATAGTTTATTTACCATGTCAGATGGATAGTTATTGGGGAAATAGGTTTTTAAATCAGTCCGGTATTGTGATGACGTCATTACTGAATTGACCTGCTTCATTGTGTATTTCAAAATTATTGTAACCACATTTAAAATGGTTCACAGACTGCAATAATGGTACCCAGTGTCCTTTTAGTTATTTTAAGTCTTTCCTAGTAACATAACTATAATTTGCCACATCTTCATCTGCCTAGATTTTTCCCAACTGTGTTGGGGTTGGCGTCCAGTTCCAGTCTAACCCAATCCAGCTGAATACCAGTATTTAACATGGAATGACAGCCTATCTGACCTCCACAACCTGGTTACTGAGTAATACAGTGCCAAATCATATCACGTTATTATATATTAGCTGCAAAATAAGCAATATTTTTTGTCTGACATTTTCCATAATGAATTAAAAAGTGTATAGTAATGCATCAGAAAATGACGAATTTCAAAAAATATATTTCTTCTTTGTATACCTTCACATTCTCTTCCCTCGTCTTTCAGCAAATAAGCCCACTATTAAGGGGTTGCCCCATAAAAAAATAATATTTTATTTACCCTAAGTGCCCAATGATACCTGCTCACTTATTCATGTAATCGTCTACTAAGGAACTCCCCTTCGCGTATATTTCTACTGAACTTGTAAGGTTTAGTTTTGGGGCAAATAAACATAATAAATATACAGAGGCCTCTGTTTCACTTTGATGCATTTTTTGTATAGGGTTTGATGAAACTACACAAATGAGTACCTACTAGTATTTTGCATGACAAATGTTATTCCATTAAAATAAAAATGTTTCTAGTAAAAAAAAAGACCGACCATCTATTTACCTACGGAATCCACCTGATCGAAATATTCTCGTCATTTGCACTAACGACACTAACTATAAAAGTAAAACATCTTTGTTTCGGATGAAATACTCTGCAAAAGTAGCGGAAATACAAAAATAAGGTGAAAACCCTATACAAAACATGCCAAATTCCAACGAATCTCAAAAAAAAAAAAAAAACTCTCAGAATATCTCGTGTTGGGGGAATACATACTTCATATGCCTCCTGTACCGTCTTCAACGCCTTTGCTTACTACAAAACTCAGTGCTCACAAAGCAAAACTTTCGAGGCAGGCCTATTTAATTTTCCCTCTGGAACGAATTTTAATTTTATTTATGAAAGAGTAACTGAACGTGACTCCTGTTTGCCGAGCCATTCTTTTTCATTCATTGTCTTCATACGTTCATTCATTGGGTAAAAATGAATGAGTGTATGGCGTATTTATCTGGTTGCATGCATCCTTTTTGCTGCACTCTTTCTTTCATGGCGAGGTGGATTTATGCTTGGAGTTCATTAGCCGTGCGGTCGGCGGCTAATATGATACCAGTTGTATGTATGGTTGATCACGATGTTTGCATTGTGTTACGTAACTATTTAACACTATGTTCTAGTAGTACGTAGAGGTTTAAATACCTACCTTTGTGGCCGTTTCTGGTTATGTTAGATTCCTGCAAGCCTATTGAAACTTGACAATTCAAGAGTTTTGAGTACCTTTCTCTTTTTATAATTTTCCTAAACACCCAAAATCAAAATATTTTATTTCACATAAACGTACATGGGTACTTATGAAACGTCAGAATCTATATGCACGGTTCCAATTGGTCATTTCCTATGGAGAAGAACCGGCAAGATACTCCACTCTTACTCTTTTAAACTGTACACTGCTCCTAAGACCGTATTTGGTCAAATAATAGAAGGAAAATGAAGAAGGCACCAACTTCTGTTTGACCCTTATTTTTACTGTAGCTCTACTGAACCCTTCAGGAACATAAGCGCCATGTAACGTTCTTATGTTTGTTCCGGGAGAACCGACACTCATTTCGGTAACTCCAAACACAAACAAAGAATCCACTCGAAGCCGACCAAAAGCGCAAACAAACGACAAATCACTACACTCCACCTTTTCACCTTTTCCTTAGTCGTGAATCGCGAAGCACCTGATATACCAACAACGCTAGGAAATATATCCAAAAAATGATGACGAAAAACAAAATATTTCTAACAAAAACCCCTCGGTACCCTAATTTGAACACTCATCACTTGGACGGAGTACGGAAACAAAGAAAGTTATTAATGTCTGTACCCATTGTCTACATTTCTGACTACCACCACTATGAAAAGGCCTCTCACCTACAACCAACGAATAAGAAAAGCTTAAAGAACGGGAGCTCTACCTCGCTGGTCCGTTTTGTCGGGTAGAATGTAACAGTTTCTTTTGTCCCACGAGAGATTCTTCTTACAGTTTATTTTGCCCGTTTCAATTGCAGCGTTTTGTCTTTATAAATTGTGTTGATTGACGCTATAGTTAATGAAAGGTGTTACAACGTTGATTAGGAAGACAAATATTTTTAATCAAGAACGTTTTATGGGTCTTGGGTTTATTTTCGAAAATAATAAAGGAAGATTGGGTTTTTCACCCTAAACTTTTAATAGATATGAATGACGCATGGACGAGAACTGGGAGATATGCCCTATAAAATGAATATTGATTAAGATTTTAATAAATATCTTTATATTCGAACTTTGCCCTTTGCAATAATAATAAAGTCAAATCCATTTTGTTCAGTTCTCATCATCATAAAATAATATTGGAGATAAATTCTATCTTAGTTTTAGATATCTTGTTCTGTTCTAGACGCAAGATAACTAGCTATTTTCCGCGATTTTGTTCGCGTACTAGCTTAAGTCCTCTTGTTTGAGATTAGTTTTTCGAAAAATCTTCTCTAGTGTATCTCTACGCGCTTTTCGTGTAACGAACATTTATCTATTTTATTTTAATAAATGAATTCAAACATACTTTCAACATAATTTGTATCAGTCATTCGGTTAATGAAGTAGTAAATAATTATGAGTTAAATAATCATCATCAGCCTAGCCTTTTCCCTACTATGTTGGGGTCGGCTTCCAGTCTAACAGCTGGAAGCAGCTGAATACCAGTATTTTACATGGAGAGACTGCCTATCTGACCTCCACAACCGATACCCCTAATACGATACCCCTTGGTAATACGATACCCCTTGGTAAGACTGGTTTTCAGACTTTCGGGCTTCTGACTACCCGTAAAGACTGTCAAAGATCCACGAATGACAGCCGGGACCAACGGCTTAACGTGCTTTCCGAGGCACGGAGGGGTCTTGGTATGTGAAGATGGTCACCCATCCACGGACCAACCGCGGCAAGCGTAGCTTAACCGGATCGATCAACCCGTGCGCCTGTTATTATTTAAGCCCCTCAATTATGAGTTAAATAATATCAGGCTATTACTGTCCCACTGTTGGGCAAACGCCTCTTCTCATACAGAGAAGGCACGAGCATTGCCCACCTCGCTTGCTGAAGACGGGTTGGCGATTTCAGACTTATATGAATTACAAATCCAGGTTTTCTTACGATGTTTTTCCTTCACCGATGACAGTAGTCCACGATAAATTCAGAAAGTACTAATAGTTAAATACCTATGCAAAAAAAGCAGTAGCATTCATAAAAAATATTATTTTATTACCACACTACTAACCATGCCAAAACAGAGAACACAACACAAAAGTTATTTAACCGCACCACCTACTAAAGAATTTATCACATCATTAATCTTTTAACAAAGAAACATCGACGAGAACTAACTACCTGCTAAACTGCTTATACCCTTCGCATTAACGTCGCTATAAAGAGTAATATATAGTAAAGTAACGTAAACTGTGTTGACCCTTCCGATGGGACCATCATGGTCGGCGATTATGGCAATATCTTGGAAGGGAACAGTAATGCTTGTTTTGTGAAGCTATTTCATACAGTAGAGGATTGGAACAATAACTAGATTGAAAACGATTTAACAATACAATGAAATGAAACAAGTATTGCATAACATAACAAAACGCCTGTTTTTATCTATATAGGCAGAGATTCATTGTTTACATATAAAACGTCTTGTTTCGTACTATGTACAGACGCCAGCCATCAAGCTACCCGAAACTGTCAGATTTTCCCAATCAACTTTGAACCTTATGCTTTAGCACTAAAGTTGAAAATCTATTAAAGAAATCTGACAGATTATAACTTGATGTGCTGGCGTCTGTACTAGGTGGCAAGCCAGTTGCAATTGACCAGGCATAAATCGAGACTGCTACCAACCCGCGCTGAGCCCGCGTGGTAGATTACGGCCTCTTCCCTCTCACAGAGAGGAGGCCTGTGTCCCAGTAGTGGGGACATTATAGACTGACTATGTGAATCGAGACTCCGGACTGCTGCGGAGCACTTACTTAAATTTAAAGGTAAGTAAAAGTTTTTGAGTTAAAAGTTAAAGCACAAACGGCAAAAATTTTGGTTCAAAGCTGTTTATGTACAGACGCCAGCACATCAAGCTACCCGAAACTGTCAGATTTTTCCAATCAACTTTGAACCTTATACTTTAGTACTAAAGTTGAAAATCTATTAAAGAAATCTGACAGATTGTAGTAGCTTCATGTGCTGGCGTCTGTACTTGATACTTACAAAATTTATTTATATGATCTGCCATAAAAATCATTAATATGTTGGCCTTTTGTACGCTTAATCTTACCGTGGACTACGATAGGCTAAAAATACTCGTAAACCGATATATTTAAGAAAGCATCAAATGATGCTTTCTTAAATATATCGGTGTGTTTGTTAACCAATCGTAGCGTGTATTTGGAAAATGTCTAAATGGTCCTTTGAAAATAGTCTGAAAGCAATTAATCCTTAATCTCTAAACGGTTGGTTGACACTTCCCCTGACCCAAGGGCTGGCTTTTACCTTGACCAGAGGCTAAACATTGCCATACAACGTGTTAATGCCGCCAATCTACCATTTGTAGTTTATTTAGAGAGTTCTATGAATGATTTTAATGATTATAATTCTGTGAATACACACTTGTACTATTCTTTAAACGCTCCTAAAGAATGAAAGGGCCTCCTTTGCAAGGCTATGAAGACTGCGTTTCGATAGTGGGGATTAAGTGTTAGTATTGGTTATGACCAACAACGACTGTAAAATAAACCAAAATATTTTGAATTTATAATATTAATTCGGTGGTTGGGGTGATGACTTGATGAGGATACGTACTAAGTAACCAGCGGGGTAATTGCGAAAAACACTAATATGTAGTAGCAATTTAGCTTTCATTTCGACAGTTCAACAACATTCATTGCGTTATTTACGTTTTTGAGCACACACATTTTTCGAACATACGAGGCAATGTTTTAGCAATATCGAAATGATTCAGGTTGTGTACGAATCTATCGTTTTTATATGCTCTTATTAACGTTTAAGATAACGCTGGATAATAAAACAAACGCCAAAAATTCCAAGCAACAAAAAAAAAACTACAAAAAATAAAGGCAAGCGGAAAACCGTTTCCAGAATAATTCAGTGTTTACTGCTGTGACAACAATTCGTACTAGAAAACAAAGGACTATAATAATACCGTGTTAACGAGCGCAAACTATTGTGGGGTGACCATTATTACGGTCGGACAGTCTGGGTCAGCCTATATCGAATAATGTTTGCTAGTGGAAATTGGGTGTTTGACGGATTTGGACGTTCCTTGAGCTTTGTTACTATAATATAAAAGTTAAACGGTATCGGTCTAGTAAGTGTCAAAAATTATTATACTGCACCAGTGATATTTTGCCGCTCGAATGACGTTGACAGGGGCGCACTGTTGGTAAACATTTGTGTAATTGTTTTGTGAGATGTCACTTGAAATGTATTTAAAAAACAAGATGGCGGCGTTAGTTCCGGTTTTGGTCGCGCGCTAAAATATCCTTGTAGTGACATACTTACTAAACTGACAAATTGATAATTTAAAGTAATACAGAGAGAAATATATAAGATTACGCGGGAGACCTTTGCTTAGTGGGAGAAAAGCTCCTCCAGAATTGCTTTTATGAGAATTGTGTAGGCATAAAAAGGTCTTTTAACAGTACCCTTTACGGTCATTGAATACCTCACTGAGCTCTAAAAATACATTAAATCCTTATGAAGTAAAGTGAAGTGTTTTTAATTAGTACGAACGGATCCTGTCAGACTCACCCGAATCCTTTATTTACACAAAAAAGAAGGTATAATTAAATCAATAACGTCTAAAATGGAAGAGAAAAAGCTTTTAAAACAAGCCATTTCACTCCCCAAAAACATCCCTTTGTAAATACTTATTATAGCTTTCACTTTTACCGGTAAATTTATAATAAATTTACCCACTTCATATCAAAGCAAGACCAATATTATGTAACACGGAAACACTTCAAAGAGCATGTCAAAATGCGTACCAGTAATTTGTCTTTGACAGGCCATGATCAAACAAAAATGCAAACAAATACGTTAAAATGATTTCCTGTCGGCAATTTTTGTTCAACGTAAAATTATGGGGAAAATTTTTAAAGTAAGTGTCGGATAATTTTGTTTGGGTAAAGAAAGTTTTTTTTTTGCGAGATGCGGTGCTCGGGGGGAGCACATGTCCAGCGGTGTCGACTGCTGTCTTTCGGCTGAAATGATGATGATGAAAGGAATTTTTCACTTTATTCACTTTTGTATCTTCGTACTTATTTTTGTCTTTGACGGTTTTACATGTGTCTATTTTTACATTTTCTAACTTAAAATGATATCGGACTAAAAGCAGATCACGCGGAGATATGCGAGAAAACTTTGTACATGATCAGCTAGTAGTACAGCAATTTAACTATCGTTACAAAATATGAACAATATGTCATTTGAAAAAAAAAAAAATCCTCTTTCTCTTTTTTTTCTTTAAATAAGTTTGCTCCACGTTAAATACGTTACGGGTATCACAAGCACTAATACAAAATGTCAAATACAAACATCCTGAACACCTAACTGTAGGACATACAACTATTTATTTAACCCCCAAATGGCCTTAAAAGTACTAAACCAAACCAAAGTTATCAAAAAATTTACTCAAAAACCTAACAACGAAATATCCTACGAATAAACTCCGAACTGATATCCACAGGAGCCTTCACGTCCACTTTTTGCGAACAACTCCTGTTTATGATGTTGTAAAATTGTTTTCTCTCGCCCTCTTTAGCGATACATTTTGTTTTTACTTTGCACTTAATGGTTTTAAGTGTTAGTCACTTTTAGTTTCTTTTGTGATCCTATTTTCGTGCTGAGAATATAATAAGGTTTGTGAATGTTGTTGAATATTGAACGATAATATGAATAATGTCGTGTCTTTTTGTAAAAAAGCCTTAATGTTAAGCTGAACAATATTTTTTATGAAATCGTTTGGCATCTGTTTCAATTGAGTGTTGATCGGGGTTCTTTCATAACACACTTACTCTGACAAAGCCTTTCATTTAGAAAATTCAACAACATTCAACATTTGATTTTAGTTTAGCCATTCACCCAATTATTCGACAGCTAAATTCCAAATTTAATATTTGGTATCTTGATAATGGAATCTTGGGAGGCGATGAAGAAACTGTATCAGCTGACCTTCAATTCTTAAAAAATGAACCTCATTGCTTTGGCCTTGATCTCAATCTTTCGAAATATGAACTATACTTAGCGGACAGCACTGAAAGACAGACGCCTTTTAATTCATTTCCCGTTTTTATTGAGGAAAAAATCTGAAATTTCAATGACGTTTCGAAAAGAGTTCCAAATTAATTTGCATTCGGCCATAACCTTAATCCGCTACTACTGTTTCAGTCTTAAATTAACTAATTTCCTTCGCACTTCCCATTTATAGAAGCACACTCACCTTTTAGACAAAATGGACTAAATTATCACTCATATATTAACTTCGATTTTAAATGTGGCCATTGACGACCGAGCTTGGGCACAAGATACTCTTCCCATCCGTATGGGCGGACTTGGCTTCCGCAAAATTTCTTGTATTACTTTACCGGCTTTCATATCCTCGGTCCACAGCACTTATAAATTAATCTGAAAAATCCTAGCCCACTGATTAGGTACCACCACGAATTAGGGTGCAGATATTTGACCCTAATGGTTATAGTTAATATTTTACGACATGTATTTATTCCGATTAAACTAATTAACATTTGAAAAGAGAGGTTCACACACATGTTCAGCAGTGGGTGAAGTCGGTCTGTGGATGATAACGATGATGATAAATAATTGTTCCTTTGAAATTACGTGTACATTGGGCGATGAATTTCAGACTCGCTCAAACTCTCTATTTCAACTCTTCAATATCCAAATCACCAAATCTCTGAACCCTATCGATACAGTTCACAATTATCTACCAGATTGTCTCTGTCCATTATCTACAGTTAACCCTGCGCCCTCTGCGTTAACAATCGGGGTCCGTTTGATCTGCGGTACAAGTTTGATTGTGAAACTGTGCTGCAGGAGTTGGGTTAAGGTGTTAGTTTGAAAGTGATACTGAGGTGCTGTAAGTTTTGAAACTAAGTAATAATTCTACAAAGCATTATTATATATCTGTACTTCACTTGGATAGCAAATTCGATTCTATCATTTGAAGGCATGATACTTTTCATTTCACAAAGCTGAAGGTTACCACTTACTTCTTACTGAAAACCAACACTGTGGCTATGTTTCGCAGCATTATGCTGAAACCGTTTTGTTTGGATGTGACGCATATATAATATTTTCCATGTGGTTTGTTTGTTTTTTTTTCTACTATATTTATAGTTTGATGCGTCATATTAGGCCCAAATAAACATTTTTTTCTTCCTTACTTTATCTGACTAAACTACAGTCCGGTCGTCGAGCTAATGCGTTCCTGACACCTGTCAGTGCGACAATTCTAGTAGCTAATAAAGATCAAATTCGCAAAACATGTATTCGTTTGTATGAAACTGATAGGTGTCAAGAACATATTCTCTTCGGCCGCACGGTAACTTTAGTAACATTAGAAAAAAAAAAATCTTTTATTGTCAATTGGTAGATAACTCACTCAAAAGACGAGAGAATAACGAGCGGAAAACCGTGACACAAAATAAAATCTAAATTTAAAAATGAATAATAGGTCGAACGGAGTTTGGGTAAGCCTAACCTACCAAATTTCACCAAAATTCCTTAAAATTCATACATTCCGTTTCCTTCGAAATTAACAAAGTAAATATTTTCATAAATCAACAGATTCGATCAATATTTTAAAGATTGCGTCTTAACAGAACCCAGGGAAGATTACAAGGCAAATACCAATTAAATTACAATTTCTGTCCAACGAAACTTGTTTGGCGAAATTGTACTTCACCGTGCTAATGTTAAAGTACTCATACAAAACGTGTTAGGGAAAATGGGACACTTGAAATTAATTAAACACTATTGGAAAGTTCTCTTTAAGGTGTTTGCAGAGGGTATTAGGATATTTTTCAATTGTCATCTCGCTGTTAATCGGGGCTGGCTGTTAGATGTAATAGCTGGGGTGTAATGTGACCGTGTTCCATGAAAAAGGTTTTAGTTTTATTTTTGCTATTTAAAGTAAAAATGTTGTGGAAAAATGTCGGCAAAGTACCATTATGTTCTTAAAGGCGCCTAGGAAGTAGGAGTAAACTGGTAGAAATCGTCACGTAACGAAAAAGCGTTATGCTCGATGCGACTTAGTCTCAGACAACTTATGAAAGCTCACCTCAGTTTTCATGATTTTCGAGGGTGCTAAAGCCGATAGCGAGGCCAAAATAAAAATCTAAGATGGCGATAACTTTGTGAGAGCTTCTATAACTTTATACTAGATGGCTCTGTATTAAAAACGCGGACTTAATTCACAGTTCTCTCTCTCTGTCTCTTAGTAATATATACGAGTGTGTGCGTGCGAGTATCGCGAACCTTAACTCTGTTCTCTTCTAGAAGACTTGCCTTAGTACGGTTGACGGTGCAATGGATGGCAAGTTGAACTTCAGGCAACGCTGCCTGGTATGACTTAAGGTTGCCTGTTTCGACTGCGGTTAGCGTGGTCTTTAAAGAACGGAGTATCGTGTAAGGAACTTCGTTCCTGACGGGATCCCCCAACCATACAAGTTTTTTTTTTTCTTTTTTGTTAAGAATGTTGACTCAAAATTAAAGTAAGTTTTGATGGCGCCTGAGGTTAATTTTTGACGGGCATTATTTATGTATTTAAACTTTTCGCACAAAAGGTACAAAGGCGGAATTATTGCCTTAGGCATTCTCTACCAGTCAACCAAGGGTGGTGAAGAGATTACAATCAAGGGGATACCTACCAGAGCAGTCCAGGGTGTCAGAATTTTGAAATTAAATTTGGTTTCCTATACTGCAGTGTTTAGTGTTTAGGTACTACTACAGAAAGAAAGATAGAAGAATTGTTTATTCTGCACAAACAAAACGCACATTAGAAAAAAAACCATAAAATACACACATAGCAAGTAGCCAAGAGAATAAAATGTTGATAATTTTGACTATTGCTTGATATCATGGCCAGACACTAAAGACAATACACATTAATCTGTGTTGCGACACTGACAAATGACAACAAATAAATAACTATCAAAACAAAAAGAAAATGCCGATTGCCGAGTGGGAAAATAAATGTACTTTTGTAATAAACAAAAAGCAATAATAACATCAATGAAGCCGTGCGTCGCAGCTGTGCAAGAACAGCTCGTTGCTCAGCAAAATGCTGTGAGTTTGGACGAACCTATCGTCAACAGCACTGATTTTCAGCAACTACCTTTCGAATAAATAATAATAATAATATAATAATATATTTATTCAAAAATTATAAGGCATGAAAATTATTACAGTTTTGCTTAAATAAAAATTGTATTGCTAAGACTTACGTGCCTGAACTAGGTAATCCTGTGTTTCAGGCGAGAAGAGCTAAACTAGTATTTTAAAATTAATAAATAAACAAAAGTTGAAAATGGACAGATAATTATATGTTAAGTAGCTTAAATCTTACTATCTATATTTGGTAAATATTTAACATAGGTGAAAATTGTATACCTATATTTACTTTACACAGTTAGTAAATTTTCTGTTTCTTCATAAGACATACTTTGGAGAGCATCCTTGAGGATTCTCTTACAATTTGTATAGTTCACAGAATAAATGTTTGCTTTCAAATTTAGTCAACACAACACACAACACAAGGACACAGAACACAGAACAGAATACACAAGGAGACGCCCCTCTGTGTGACATTTATATCGGGTAAGTATATTTTTCCACAGAAATATGTGTGATTCTAGAAAGTAGTTGATAGTATGTACTTATTTTTACAGTTCACCCCGTCAGTTTGATACGCAAGCGCGATACGAACGTCTGTATTATAGCCAAAGTAAATTGCTCACTACCTACACACAAGTCGTAAATTTTACTGCCTCTATTGCAATTTAAGTATGATAGTATCATGATCAAATTTGTACCACAAGCACTACATTTATTGACATAGTGCGCGTTTATATTGGCAATATGTGGAGATAAAACAACTTTATTTCTTTGGTATTGCTATGAATAGTTTTTTCCTTGACGTTTTTTTTCTGGCTAGAGGCCTTTTACCATATTATGCTTTTTTTAAGAATAGCCTTTAATGTTCCCACTGCTGGGATACAGCCCTCCTCTTAATGAGAGGGAGTGGGGCCTAATCCACCAAGCGGGCCCAGTGCGGGTTGGACGATGTCAAATGTCTTCGAATGTTTGGTTCTAGGACATGCCGGTTTCCTCACGGTGTTTTCCTTCACCGTTTTGAGAGCAGTGGTGAAGAAATAATTTACTCAAAGGAAAACGCCTGTCTGTGTTTTAACCTACGATCTAAAATTCATAAATTTTGGCCATTACCACTGGGCCATCACTGCTGTAGCTCGATCACTACTCTGTTTAGCATATATTGATCCAAAAATTGGGCCACATTTAGTACCATGTAGTGCCTCGGAAAGCACGTTAATCCGTTGATCCCGGCTGTCAATCGTAGGTCTTTAGCAGTCGTCACGGAAGCCAAAAAGTCTAACAATCAGTCTTACGAAGGGGTATTGTGTTACCCAGTAACTGGGTTGTGGAGGTCTAATAAACAGACGCTCCACGGCTCCATGTAAAATGATGTTATTCAGATTCATCTGTTAGACTGAAAGTCGACCCCAACATAGTTGAGAAAAGGCTAGGCAGATGATGATGATTTTTGTGCTGTACAATTAAGCATATATAAATAAATAATAATAAATTAATAGACCTCTAGAGCAGTGGTGGCCCAGTAGAAATTGTCGCGACTTAAGAGTTAAAGGTCGTGGATTCGAACCCAGACAGGCGCCTTACTTTGTGTAAATTATTTCATCACCACTGCCCTCAAAACGGTGAAGGAAAATATCTTGAGGAAACCGGTATGTCCTAGAACCAAAAAATTGAAGACATGTGACATCTACCAATCCGCATTGAACCCGCGTGGTGGATTACGGCCCACTCCCTCTCTCCGAGCGGACGCCTGTGTCCCAGCAGTGGGAACATTATGTTGCCACAAGGCTCAAGTATATCAGTAGCCATTTACTTATAAACGTTGTTAAGCAACGATTAGCGGCTGCTAAACAATACATTTTTGACGTTTCTTCGTTCTCTTAACATTAAGCAACGTTTATAAATAAGGGCGTTAATAACATCAACAAACAATCGTTTAATTTAAAGAAGATCGTGTGTTTCTTTACCAAAGAGTATATTAATACCAATTTGTTGCGTTCTCCCCGACCGGCGGGGAATACAAAGTACCCCCGATTCTCCCAATTTCCCGCGGGTGTTGTAAGTGGGAGGCGTAAAGATTTATCTGGATAGAAACATTTAGAAAACCTGGTAAACAGTAGTAGGTCGGATGTGACTTTGTAACAACGGAAACACTGTGTTATTGAATAAAGGACTTTTTGTAACTAACAAGGAAACCTCGCGAGTTGTCCCTCACCGATTTAGTTGCGGCTTTACTATAATAATCTACATGAAAAATGATGAGATACGTATTTTTTCTTTTTTGCTAATAAACGTTTTAAAGGGGTGAAAATCATCCTCAAAGTTCGTACCCCAAAATGATGGTTTGCAGTTTTCACATATTTCTAATAAAAACTTTCCAAAATGACTTTAACCATTAAAAAGAGCATAAAAAATTATGAAAAATACCTTTATTCACTAACGCAACTCAATCGGTGAGGGTCACCTCGCGAGGTTTCCTTGTAAGTGTAAACTAGACATTTCAGTGTCAGCTTGCTACAATCATAATCAGCCTATATTGTTCCCACTGCTGGGACACAGGCCTCCTCTCGGTGAGAGGGAGTGGGCCGCAATCTACCACGTGGGCCCAGTGCGGGTTGGTAGACGTCACATGTTTTCGAACTTTTGGTTCTAGGTCATGCCTGTTTCCTCGCGATGTTTTCCTTCAATAAAAGGTCAAAATAACAATGCTTTGCAGACGGATTGGCCATCACAGTTTTTTTTTTTGTTTTTTAACTTTCCCAGTCTTACCTCAGTCTCAATCTGTCAATACATGTTTACAAGTTTTGACATTGATTGTCGCTAAGGTGAGATTGCGACATGATTTTATTATTTATTTAAACTTTTCGCACACAAAAAGGTACAAAGGCGGACTTGATGCCTTAGGCATTCTCTATCAGTCAACCAAGGGTGGTGAACATTTTGAACGTTTTTGCACTGTTAAACGAACAACCTTTTTCGTGTAACGTTGACGCGTTCAAAAATCAAAAGTCAATCCTCATTTACGCCCTAGATCCAACCAATCGTTCAGACACATAGATACAATTATATATACACAAATAAAAAAATCATATTTGTATTCAAATTAAGGAAGTATGTCATCATCATCATCATCATCTCAGCCGAAAGACGTTCACTGCTGGACATTGGCCTCCCCCAAGCATCGCCATTTCAACTGGTTTTGTAGAAATTATGTAAATTTAACAAAATAAATGGTTTAATGATTACTATTAAGTAACACACTGATTTTATCGGTATGCTAGCCCATCTTCAGCTTACTGAAAACCAATTTCCCGCTTCATAAGAATGCATTCTTCCAACTCTTACAAACCCATTAATCACTTACTATCTCAGTTGATTGATTTTTCTCAATTGATGATTGATTTTTCTCAATTGATGATTCATTCCATTAATATAGCAATCCCCCATATGTTTCCTTCTTTCTAAAGGTAATAGCATTCCTCCCAAGGGGAAAAAGAAAGTAATTTCTGCACACAATTATGTCACCAAAATGCAGTGTTCTGCTCACCCACTTAATTGACCGATACGGTACTCACAGTGCGTCATCATTATGATCGTATTACGTATACGGCTACTGACAGGGTTGTCAATACAATACAAGGCAAGTTTTGCAGGTTAGCTTAGCGAAATATTAAACAAGAAGTACCCACTTGTAGTGGATTTCACAGTGCGGCAAAGATCCGTTGCAGATCTCTATTTTCTGCGATTACTTACTTCTCATACTAAGAACAGTTCAGGGCAACAATGATCCATATATATGTTAGTTAGGTACAATAAATCTATGTAAGTGTGTAATTATAACTAGATACTAGGCTCACAGAAAAACAATATTTACATACATTTACATTTCACCGGATGCAATGAATCAATCCCGCCTAACCAACACCTGCTTGAAGTGATTAATTATCGACGAGTTAAATTTGTCCACTAACATCTTCAAAACGCTATTACCACGTGCCCACGTTCTCTTCAATAGCTTAATGTTTCAAATAGTATCCTAAACTACAACAAAATCACCGGAAATCTCAAAATGTATTACAATGATAGGTACAATAAGCAACAAAATTATTTATACAGTTCAGTCAGCGACGCACATCAATCAAGGTGTGAATCAATTTCATTTACACATGTCTACCTATCACTCGATATGTAACTAAACACTTTAATTACAAGAAGCTATTTCAATGTTAATTATAATTATTACTAACAAGTGCCACCCCTGTCGCAAAGCTCTGCTCTTAGGCAGTTTAATGAGACGTCGTGTGCTCAGATAACGTAATTACAGATTATTTTGTATCTCTATGCTTTTGTGAAGACATTACTGTTGAATTATGGTGCAAGTACATACAAAGGTGAATGCTAATAAGCAAAGGCCTTTTTGAAATACAGTTTAGGATATATCGTGATAAGTAAATGTGACTTCTTTACGCTTACGAAATAAGGCAGAAAATAGATGGATTTAGAAGAAAATGAGATATAAGAACCAATTTGAAAGAGGAGACGCACTGTTTGAAAATGCGATATAAAAACCTATATACGTGAAACGGGTCATGCACTGCTTTTTTTATTTTCTGCTCTTTCATTGATCGATACGGCAGTAATTATCATCATATAACAGTTACCATACTGTCAAAACTAATATTTATTCAGTTATGTCACTGTGACAGAGATAAAACTGAAAGGTGTCAAAATATTCCCTCAAAATCCCAGCTACGGAAATAAGTAAAATATTTAAAGAGAAAAGTAAATCACCTTTTGACAAAAACTTTGAGCTCGTGTCGTCGCCGTATCGGGTTATTTGACGTCAGACACACCCGTCGTTTTCATGTTTCAAATAAAATGCATGGTTAGCAACGATATTGTATATTATACACGAGTTTTGAGGTGAAATCTGGAAAAAAATACCAACTATACAATAGGTTCTTACGTACAAAATACTGGCTTCTGAGGGGGGATTTAATTCTGGAATCAGATAAAAAGTTGGGAGTTTTGTATAACATAATTTACAGAAGCACTCTGAGTTTGGTATTGTGCTGTGTCTTTTTTGGAGCTATAGGCTCGCTCCGGTTACAAGACCGAATATCAACTTGAAAAAGGAAAAAAACTTTTGCAAAAGGTTTCTGACTCATCTTCTACCTTGAACAAGGCAGACATGACAAATCATTACATATTTATGAAGATATATTAAGAATCTTGAAATACAGTCTATTTCAAACATAATCTGACATGATAAGGGATTCGAGAAAGGTCAACTGTCACAAATACATGTTTCTCAATGACGGTCTTACGCGTTTTTTTCCGTTGTCAAAACAGAAATAGTACATAAGTAGGTAGTCACTCCCACCCGCTTCCAACTTTGCAGAATGGGAAATATGTTTACTATGAGATAGATCCAAGATGCGGGACAAGAATATAAAAATCAAAGCAAAAATAATAACAGTCAAATCCATTAAAGAGAAGCATCCTCCAAGATAAATCTACCCTTTCACAAAGAAACCGATGACATTTCAATTCCTCTTCCCAGTTCCAAGCGATCTTTCACAAGATTCTTTAGATTCAAAGGTATTTACCATAACAGATGACGATAAGTGATAACAGTTCTTAATATCATTACTTATCTTAAAACTTTGATAAATGTATAGGTACGTGGTACACAGTGCACCTGGCAGACAATAAAGTAATGGGCGCTTTCCATTGCGCGCTACAACCCATCTGTTGATTAATGGGTCACAGCGGAGCCGTCGGTCGATACGATAATTCGAGATTGGATCGGTGGAAGCTGATATATATGGGTAGGGTGAACTCGACAGTGAACTTGCTGAGTAATCTACATTTCCTTAATCTACTTTCTTTTTTTTTTAAGGTTTGGTGTTGGTGTATTGGATGAAGGTTTTTATTTTTCTTGTCTTTCTTGGTATAGCTCAAAATGCTCTCGCGGCATTAAAACGTAAACTAATTAAAGGAAAATCGTATTTGATGTTCACGCTTAAAGTCTGATAAAATACTTTTACAATTTAAATTGAAAAGGTAGACTTTCGAGAAACTAATTATTCCACAAGGAAGCGGTGGCTTCTACGATTTTCTATTTTACAGAAGTTAGTGTCCTCTATGACATACCACCATCGAGGCAGGCCTAAGAAACGCTGGCGTGACGATTTGGTTTCGATACTAAAAGTTTTGCCGGAGAAGGCGAAAGATAGTGCTGAGAGTATGTGGAGACATTTGCAAAGCAGAGCACATTTTTTTTTGTAAGCTTCGGCGTAGAAAGGAATAATTATGCGAAGTAACAATCTATCAATCTCTCTAGCTACAATAATAATCCACCCATATACCTTATAAACCTTATGTTTTCTCTTTTACTTACAAAGCCCTTTCCTTGGCCTTCCAAGGGACTTCATCGTAGATAATGCGGTCCTCCCCAGGCCTATTAACATTCCTTGGCCTTGCACATTATTCGTGAGTCCGATCTCCCTTCGAGATAAATCTTCGGAGCTGGTGCGAACTTCATTAATAGTGAAAGTAAGGAGCTCATATTTTTTCTCATTGTGGACTCCCCGTGGTCTCTGTCAGCGCCAAGTCATATTTAGATACGGCCTGATATATTGAGGCCAGATTTTCAGTTTATTTTTTATTTTTATAGTTATAATAGGTAGTAAGTTAATTCTTTTTTCGCGTTCTTTTGTTTTTGTAGCAACGAGAAGTCGTTTTTGTTTCACATTTAATGTAGTGTCTTTTCAATTGATTACATTTTTTATTTTACAAGTGTTATTGTATTGTGTTTTGTTTGTTAATTTTGCTATTTTAGTGTGGTTTTTTATAGTATTCTACGTAACCTAATTATGTGTGTCACTTTTCAAGTTGCTCCGTACGTTGCTTTGGGATTCCATTGTATAATGTGCATGTAAACTTAAATAAAACTTGGCAGAGGGAAGACAACAGCACGTAATTAGGAAGAAAAGTACTGACATAGGTACAAGCAGCCAGTAGGCATGATTATACGCTCTTCAAGGTTTGTGTTATACAGCCTAATTAGAGGGATTAGTAATGTGACTAATGATAAGGTACTTATTAAGTATTTGGAATATTAATTAGAAGCTCTTTCGAGCTCTGAACATAAAGCCAATTATTTATTGTAATCCTACTAGTTTATTACATTCATTAGTTTCAAAGACATAAACAAACGAATTACAAGCGAAGACAACTGCACCAGCTAATTTAATCATAAATCCAGCTCCAAGAAAACAAAATCTACCAAACGAATTCATAACCCACAAAAAGTGGTGCGAAAAATCATAAATTTGAATAAAAATAACGTACATTTTAAAATTTTCGCATCGATCTTTTTTTTTCTTTTTTTGTTATCATGGCAAACATGCCTGAGATTCCATTTTGGCATGCAAGCTCGCACTCCCTCGTTGGCAATGCTCCAGGCACGTCTTGGAGGTATGCTTGTATGTCGCAAGGTGTGAGCGTAGCGTTCGTATGAATGGAATATTAAGTTTAGGTTTAATCTGTAGCGTATGTTAGTAACGCTGTAATGTGTGTATTTTTTTATTTCTTTTGGTGGTAGAAGATTCTATTTATTACTGCTTGATTCTTCCTGCAGTAGAACACCACACTCTGATTGACCAAAGAAAGCCTGGCACTGCAGAAAAAATACCATAAAGAAATAAAATGCGTTTATTATTATTAGGCAAAGGTATATTCCTCATTTTCTCAGATAGTTTATAATTCACTTAGTAGAAAGCGACCGCATTGTAAATTCAATGAAGAAGCAAATTTAATTAAATAAAGAAGAGTTTGTTAACTTACTAAGTTACTATTAAACACAGGATTCTTTACTTAGGTAAACAATCAAAACCTGCCAGTATCTTACAACTTAAGTCACACTTAGCACATAGCTCGACGCATCCGGACAGACGGACGGCCGCACTCCGCCGCGGACGCTACTCAAATTATTTCACCCATTCTTATAATATATGTAAATCATACCGTTTTTGGGTAAACGGGCGTTTTAGAGGACGCTGAAATGTTTTACGTGGTTACAAATGATGTTGAAGTGAAGAAGAAAAAGAAAAATTCAAGATACATAGCACATTACGTAGAACCTGTTGTTATAATTTCATGTATGTAGCGTGTGCTGAAATGAGCTGCCCTAAAAGTACGGCATTCTCTTACAACAAACCAAGGGAGAGACCACATACCAGGTGCATTATTTGTGAGTAAAAAAACGATTTTACGTATTTTATAAACAACAATTGCTGATATTCTTCAGGGGCTTTTTGAGGGGCCCGTGGCTAAATAATAACAGCCGCACAGGTCGATCGATCAGGTTAAGCCACGCTTGCTGCGGTTGGTCTGTGGATGGGTGACTATCTTTACATACCGGGACTCTTCCGTGCCTCGAAAAGCACGTTAAGCCGTTGGTCCCGGCTGTCATTCTTGGATCTTTGACATTAGTTAGGTACGGGTCGTCAGTAGCCCGAAAGTCTGACAACCAGTCTTACCAAGGGGTATCGTATTACCCAGTAACTGGGTTGTGGAGGTCAGATAGGCAGTGGCTCCATGTAAAATACTGGTATTCAGCTGCATCCGGTTAGGACGCCGACCCCAACATAGTTGGGAAAAGGAAGGACAGATGATGGAATTGCTGATATTCTTCAAAATGGTCAGGTACGCATAAAATTCATAAATTCAAAATTCAAAATTCATTTATTTTGGTAGGTAGCATAATCAGCCTATAATGTTCCCATTCCTGGGACAAAGGCCTCCTTTCTGTGAGAGGGAGTGGGCCATGGCCCAGCGCGGGTTGGCTGATATCACATGTCTTCGAATTTTTGGTTCTAAGACATGCTGGTTTCCTCACCATGTTATCTTCACAGTTTTGAGAGCAGTGGTGATGAAATAATTTACACAAAGTAAAACGCCTGTCTGGGTTCGAACCCACGACCTACAACTCGTAAATTGCGGCCGTTCCCAACGGGCCACACTGCTCGTACGTTCTTGATACTTATTCGAAACCAGTGCGTTCAAAATGGGTTGTGTGAAAAACAAGAAGAGTTTGATGTAGATTGTTGGCATTACGACCCCAAAGAATGAAGGCGTGAGTTTAAATCACTATAATTGTCATTAATGGAATGCATAATATTCACAAATGTTACTAAATTGTATATCAATTTATAGTCACATCACAATCTTTAAGCTTACATTATGATTACTTTACCTCTGTTCTAATCAATTTCAACGAAACCTTTACAAAATACCAATCAAAATAAGCTTACGTAACAGAGATTAATGTTCTAAAAACTCGTTCGGCTAATTCGCAACTCATGTTCTCGTTTACATGTACATAGAGTTTGGTCGTCCCAACAAAACATGGCGTTAATTTACACATACAGGCTCAAACTAACACATAGCTGTATTTTATATTATTTTCTTCATCTGTATTTTAGTTATTAAAATAGTGTCCACTGCCACACCGTCAACAAAAAAAGCGCTCACTGCTCAGTATGCATGGACACTCTACGCACCCGGAGCAGTGAGCCCTTTTTTTTTTTTGGGGGAAACCTTCAAAAGGCGCTCGGGCTTTGGGGAAAAGGCCTGGAAGTGTGGATTTTTTAAGCCTCACTAAAACCTCACCACCTGCACATGGAAGCACCGTTACCTCTCAAAAGACCGCTCCGAAGCCTCCTCCCTGTACAACACGTGTTAGGGCACATCTCTGGGGGAGCAAGAAGCCCCGCTACTATCCTGCTGACTGACTAACAGTTTGAGCACTGCGTGACCTACTTTCCTTTAGGGGCTTGTGGCTACATAATAACACTCTCACAGGTCGATCGAAGGCTACACTTGCCTAGGTTGGTCCGAGGATCGTGTGCTGTCTTCTGATGACAGATGATGTCAGGGGAGCCGTGTTCGTCCACGACAAGTATAGCAATATTCCGGCACAATCCTGATGATATTCAAGCTGCTAAACCACTAATACGAAGACCACTTCAGGTAAAGGCTATCTTACGCCGCTATATAAAATATTTAAAAAAACTTTTCGTATTTTCGCACCATATTTTCTAACTAAATTATTTGAGAACCTACTGTCTGCCCCTACTGGTTTAAAACAACAAAGTAAAAAGCACTCGATGATCCAAATGAACAGGGTAGCTCAACTGCTCAAAGCTGCCCACAGTAACTTGTTAACTTAGTACGGCCTCAAGCACTCCGCAAGTAATTTACATATTTTAACACTTTACATTTTTTCATTATCTTTTAATTAGTTGCTCAGACATCTTAAGGTTGAGTTTTGAACTAAGCGAGATAGGAAACAAAAGAAGGCTATGAAGCTTCATTAGCTGTGCCTTTTTTTTTATTCCTTATTCAAAACGTACAGATTAAGCTTTATATTTTTACTAGATGTCTGTCTGTCAGATTGTCTTTCAATCTAAATACCTGTTGCTTGTAGCTTAGGAAAAATCTGAGGGTTATCATTTAAACAATAATCGATTACAAACACTTGAAATTAAAATTATAATATGCCAAGAGCTTGGTTTAAAGTTGATAAGAAATTGGAATAGTTTTAACATTTGGATTTTTTTTTTTTGCAGAATCAATAGTAACATAAGAACCTAAAACTAGGTCATCTGTAGTTTTTTTTTTTGCAAAATGATGCTGTTTTTTACCTCAATCTCGCCTGGTGGAAAGCGATGGGTGAGGTCTATGACGGAACGAGCAAGTCCAGAAGATGTTTATTCACTCTTTCTTTGAAGTCTTTAAGTTTCATACCAAATTTATAGAACCAATGGTCAAGCTACACTTTACACTAAAAATGCGTATCCAACACTTCTAACGACTTTTTTCACCACCTACTATTGTCAATTTCTGCATTCAATTATATTTATTGATACAAGGCGGCGTGTAAATATCAATTTAGCACGTTCACGGTATCAGGGAAATATAAAATATGTGGAGAAGGATTTATGGGGCTCTGTGAGGCACCAGGGACGATTCCGAAACCCACCGGTGGGATATATAAATTTGCTGTTGTGTAATACAGTGTTTCTTATGTAATTTATGGTGTTTGTTGGGTGTGATTAATTTTTGTACGGATTTGGAGGGAAACGTGGTGGCAGGTGCTTATTCTTTTTGCGTAAGCTAGATATATGCGTTTTAGAGGTGTTAGTTTATATCTAATGTGTTTTCTAAAATGTGATTTAGTGGAGTTCTCGTTTTTTAATGGTATATTGTAGTCCAGTGCAATTCAGTTTTAACCTCTTACGACGTAAACGATTCTCATTCGGTATTTTATCGAGTTCCAGTTCGAGAAGTAATTATAATGAACTTGATCTCCGTAGGTACACTGATGACTCGCCTCACGGTGTTCACAACCACAATTGCCATCAGCCGAGCACAAATCCAGACTCCAGGCTGCTGAGCCATACCTAATTATTAATTTCAAATTACAAAAGTGTAGATTTTAGAGGTTGGATTCTAGGAGTCAAGTTGAACCCGACCTCATGCTCGGCATTTATTTAACTATTTATTAAAACTTACGTAAATAACACCTTAACACCTGTAACGCCAATGCAATGTTACTACCACAAAGATCACTCAAAAATAATACACAAAATACAATAAAAAATACAATAAAATAAAAACCGGTCAAGTGCGAGTCGGACTCGCGCACCGAGGGTTCCGTAGAAATTTGTAGGTACGTAACTACAAATTTACGGTTTTCGCAATTTTTCCTTTATCTGTGCTATAAGACGTTGCTTCGTACCAAATTTCAAGATTCTGAGTTCACGGAAAGTACCCTGTAGGTTTTGATTCCCTTGCGAGCGTAGAAAATTTGCGGAAATTTGCGGCATAAACGGCTGTATCTTTTGATTGCGTTGGCTTAGAAATTTCACAGCTCCAAGGGACAATAGACCTGAGTATTTGATATAAATTCCAGCTTGATACCTCCACGCGTTTCTGAGAAAAACGGTCTTGACAGACAGACAGACGGACGGACGGACAACAAAGTAATCCTATAAGGGTTCCGTTTTTTCCTTTCGAGGTACGGAACCATAAAAATACAATCTTAAAAACAATGTATCCATGTGCAGTGCTTGCAACAACTAGACAAACGACACAGTCGAAATCATGGTTTAACATACTTTTCCCTACATAAAAACATGCCTTACCCACTACTCTGAACAACTAGGTATTAAACAGACATAAACTCTAAGCTCCTCCCTACTTTTCCTCATCGTAAACTTTGCCCCTCGCTTGTCGAACTTAAAATTACTAGCTGCTCCTCATTAGGTAGCTAGACTAGTAATTCTTTTATCTATGAGGTTGTTTCTGCTTTCACAGGAAGCTAGCCATTTGACCTGAGTGAGAGGTCAGGTTTCCGGCGCCGGAGCTACTTTGGCTAAAAACTTGGTGGAATGAAGTTTTTTAGAGATGCCCTCTAACAATCTTCTAGCCATCTATTTGGGATGTTATAGAAAACCATACAAAATTAGAAACGCTAAGGTAGCATTCTTAGTCTTTTATTGCCATGGATAAGTCAAAGTACCGCGGAGGTCATGCTTTGCAGGAAAATCTTAGCACCGCGATTTACAAAAGTGACGTCACGGCACAACGCCACCTGTTATCTAATACCGGTACTAAGCTAATGATAAAACGTTGACTTTCGTATAAGATTTGTATGTAGTCATTATTTAAACAGATTAGAAAGTAACGCTACTTTTAATATTTACACACCTAACATACCATCACGCCTGTTTACCCTGAAAGGTTCGGCAGAGGTGTACCTACAGTACACACACATTTCGACAGTTATGTTTAGGTCCCATGAAGTATCGGGCGAGCGTAATGCAATCAGCCGGGAAAAATCCAGACTCCAAGCTGCTACTGTGAAATTCTAGATGCTAAAACCCATTATCACTTTTCCCGACCCGAGAATGAAGTCCATGACCTCATGTTCAGCACTAGGCAATAAGTACAGAACACCACCAGACGCTATGATACATACTCCTTTTGCTTCATTTACGTCCACACATCTGGTCACCTATTCACGCCGGTTGCGTCAGTAACATTAATAGACATAAAACAATTCTGATTTTCCCCAACCGTCACACACCGCCCGTCATAATTGTCGGTCCATCGGTGTCCGACAAATTGCGCACTAGTTGTCCGTTAAAATTCCGTTCATGTGGACGTATGCGCGGACAAAGGATACCCGTTAAAATGGCCGATCCAATATAATAGCGGGTTCGATGGAATTTAATTATAGTTTTGTTATAGACTTGTTTCGTACTTATAATATAGACTTTTAGTTAAACGGTTTATTGTGAAATAGTTTGGTACATGCCTGGTTGGGCCAAGGCTGGGAAAATTTCTAGCTCATCGAAATTGAAATAAAGGATTTAAGTAGTAAGGATTTAAGTAGAAGCCAGCACATCAAGCTACCCGAAACTGTCAAATTTTCCGAATCAAGTTTGAACCTTATGCATTTGCGATAAAGTTGAAAATCTATTAAAGATATTTGACAGATTGTAGCTTGATGTGCTGGCATCTGTACAAAGAAACTAATTTTTATACAAGTACCTATCACAGTGCATACATATTCTTGATAGTTCTTTTATTTAAATTGAAAATAGGAGTCCGGCAGACAGCAAAATTAATTAAAAAATTGGTAGAGCAAAAAAAAAAGGATTTCTGGAAGGATTTGGGGGAGGCCTATGCTCAACAGTGGGACAGTGTAGGCTAACTAAAAAAAAGCCAAAACATAGGGCTTCAAAATACAGGCAAAGAGCACCAATTTTCGTACCAAACCACTAGCCAATCTTGTCAGTACTTCTCACCTTTTAAAACGTACCCATTACAAAAATACCCGTCAACAATCTTTCATTGTAGACTCAACAGAAAAACTCCGTTCCAACAGAAAAACACTTTCACCAATGGACATTTACATCCGAAAGTCGAACCAACTCATAAATCACGTTGCCAGCAAATCTATGCTTTCCGTTACACATTGGCATGCAAAAATTCCCGTATATTATTATGTATAATAATGACATGGTATAAATCCGAAAAATCTTTTGTTCAAACCTAAGTAATAACGAATATCAAAGACAATAACATTAAAGCATCCTCTTTCGTTTTTAGGTTCCGTACCTCAAAAGGAAAAACGGAAACTTCATGAGATCACTTCGTTGTTCGTCTGTCAAGGCTCTTTTTCTCAGGAACGCGTAAAGTTGTCAAGTTGAAATTAATATCAAATACTTAAAGCTTCAGTCCGTTGAAGTAGAGAAAAAATCAATCTTCTAAGTCAACGCAATCAAAAGATACGGGCGTTTATGTTCCGTTTATGCCGCATATTTTGACACTCGCAAGGGAATCAAAACCTATAGGTACTTCTCTTTGACCTAGAATCATAAAATTTGGCAAGAAGTAATTTCAAGTAGCACAAGTAAAGTAAGAAATCCGAAAACCGTAAATTTGCAGTTACATACCTACAAATTTGTACGGAACCCTCGGTGCGCGAGTCCGAGTCGCACTTGACTGGTTTTTTTTATAACCCCTTACTCTGGGAACAATTCTGGATCGTATTTTTTTTTTTTCATCTGTAGCAGTAAAAGTTTCAATGACTAAGATTTGGGGATTGAATGAGCTCTTTTGTTAGATTCTTTGTTAAATCTTTACGTAAGGTTGTGACTTTGTGTATGGTAGGCAGATTTGTGAGTTATAGCTTAAGTATGGCTGATGTAGTTCAAAAACAGAGAGGTACAAAAAGAGGAGCAGTGTTAAGTTCAAGGTGGCGTTTAATAGTCCAATCAGTCCATCTTGCACCGCATGCCCTGTCACCTGCACCTAATGCCTGCGTCAGCGAATGGTATCCTCGTTGCTGAAGTTTAGGCCAAACAAATTTAAAAAAACGATATTATTTTATTTTATCGTTCTATTTTTGCCGTCAACACGCTAAGACGAAGAATAGTCCAATAGTTTTTTTTTTTTTTTCTTTTTTATGTTAGCCTACATTGTCCCACCAAAGCCTGCTTTATTTGCCAATAGAATTACTTTATCTAAATTGGATTTTAGGGATAATAAACTAAGATTTAATTAGGAACTTCATGTAAAAGAATAAATTAGTTCTCATCCGTGTATTGCTTATAAGACAACCACACAATATAAACCATGCTACATATGTCAATTTTGGCAATTGCCTAATGTCACAAAACCACACTGCAAGTAATGACAACCTACAAACGTCAGTACTAAAGGAAAATCTTACTCCATTATTGGGCAACCAGACTTCCTCAATAATACGTCAACTTGGCAGATATCATAATAGCAAATTGAGGTGATTTTACTAAATCGTGTCAGGTTACACGCGATTTGCGTAAATTAATTCCAATCACTCGTGTAATAGAACGTTCACGTATTAACAAACGCGTGCACGGACGTATTGCGTATTTTGGCTTATTGCGTTCACTGAAGCAGCGCTAACACAAACAACTCTGCCCGGCAACATTTGACGGATAAAGTGCAGCAATCTAGTTTAGCACAATTACTCCCACTGCTGGGATACAGCCCTCCTCTCTGTGAGATGAAGTGGACTGAAATCTACCACGCGGGCCCAGTGCGGATTGGTAGATGTCACATGTCTTCGAATTTTTAGTTCTAGGACATGCCAGTTTTCTCACGACTTTTCCTTCACCGTTTTGAGAGCACCGGTGATAAAAATTTACACAAAGTAAAGCGACCACGACCTCCTAACTCGGGGCCGTTACCCCTGATCCATCAATGATCTCAAAAAAAATAAATAAAGGAATCTCTGTTATGTAAAATTTTTTTGGCCAGAATTAACAAATTTAAATTGCCCTTGTGAACACACCTTAACATACTGCGTTGCGTTGAGTATTAATTGAACGCGGACGATCGCAGTTTGTTCGATCGATTCTAATTATGTTCTACTCGTATTGTTTGGTTTCAATGAGGACATATTGTGTCGAATGCTTGAGCTGCGTTACACACTACGTTTTGCTCTAGTCAGTTTTGAAACAGCTTTTGCCACTAAGCCATCGATTAAAACTTGAAACATGACATTTTCGCGTTATGTAAATGTGAACAGAACATTGTTTTATAAGTTACCAAGTGGTTTCAGTCATTTTCGGTACAACATCTTCACATATAATTTTAGTAAATGTTTACACAATATTTTGGAAGAGTAAGTAGAGAGTTTCTTCTTCTCCATATGAAAGTTCCTGTCAGAAAGGCCACCTAGAATCACTTCTATTTTCATGTAAATTTTGACTTTCCTAAGTGCCTTAAATGGCCTACGTCGACGGTTTGAACACCCTTAACCTGAATATAGCTACTGCGTCTGCAGATGTTTCTCTTAATAATTTCACTTTTCCGAGCTAAGCCAATATTCAACATATTATAACTAGTATTCCTATTTTTTGGCCAAAGAATCACCATTGCCATACAACGTGGTAATGCTGCCAGCCTTTTGGGCACGTTTCCTATTGACAGCGATACGGACGAATTTTTTGATGCCCTTTGATTATTTGCCCTCCTTTTTATATACTTGTACATATTATTATTATTATTTTAAGTCTGTTAGCTTTTTGATTAATTAAATTTGTATTCGAGCGTGCTTCTTGTTATCTCGAGACTATTTTTAAAATACCAAGAAAACCCGTTATTCGTTTACGTTTTTTTTTTTTTTCGTCCAAACCAGTTTGACCCACTACAAATCCATTCTCCATAATCGATAGCGTGTCGATGTGCCAAGACTGGGAGCTCTCGTTATCAACTACTTAAGTTTCACTCCTGCACCCCATTTATCAGTGCAGCATCCACTAAGATTTATACACTGCACGCTCTGACGCTTAATAACCAAGTGTGGGAAGTTGGCTTGATAGAAATGACCTTGAAGGGTGTGGTCAGTGGAAATGTGCAAGATGAAAGAAAACTGTATTTAATGGGTTGAGAGTAAATGTAGTTAAGTTGAGCTTAATGTGAAGATTAAGGTATGGTGTGGGAATTCTTATATTTCTTTAAGTACGTGTTATCAATAATAAATAAAAGAAAAATATATGTTGGCGGGGTCATAGAGGAATAAATGTGGAGCGAACATACATATATCATATGTGGAGGGGGTGAAACTTGTGAGTCGAATGTGGATCAAATATTTTTTTTACCCGACTGCCCTAGAAAGAGGGCCACGTTTTGAGGTGGCAGCAGACCTGATATTGCACTACCACATACTGCATTAGACATTCTCTTATAATGTGGTGCAGCTGCCACCAAGATTTATACACTGCACGCTCTGGCGCTCAATAACCAAGTGTGGGGCGTTGGCTTGATAGAAATGACCTAGAACGATGTGGTCAGTGAAAATGAACAAGATGAAGGGGAACTATGTTTAATGGGTTGAGAGTTAATGTGGTTTAGATAAGCGTACTCGTATGTGAAGATTGAGGAATCTTATGAGTCTCTATGAGGCTTGATATATTTTAAGTTATAAAGTTGAGAGGCTATAATGTCTTTTCATTTCCACTACATTTTTAAAGTGTTTAGCAAAAAAAAATTATCTTGCTCTTGGTTCTATTTCCAAAACCGGCAAAAACCTCCATGGCACTTCCATCAAAATCAAAAAACTGTCAACTAAGTACTCATTAAAATCATTCCACGCCCCGACTGCTACCAGTTCCACAAAAACAAAGACGCACACACACAACTCCCACATCCAATACGCTAAGACTTCGCACTGGCGTGACACTCCATTTGTCACGCCGCCGCATTTATACGGCGGCGTGGCGGCGTGAACGTGGAACAGCCACAATTTACATTCGATATTGATGATTCTGTGATATTGCTTAAAAAATTGGGCTTGAAATAATCACCTGGGGGTTTGAAAAAATTGAGATTAAAATTTTGCTCAGCTGAGGGGTTTTAAACTTATTTGAAAAAACATTACACCTCAGGAGTAAAAGTTATAATGAAACATCAAAAACATTTAAATGAAACTATGTACTATGTGTAACTTGATACTGCATACTGGGATATACTAAAAGAGCCACAAGTGATAAACACTCAAGTGCATCCGGGCTAACATAATAGAAATTAAATCAGCCACGCCGCTGCAAACCTAGTTGACTAAAAGATGCTGGATCATGTATGTATGTACCTACCCTGAAAACCTCGATAAATATCATGACTTTGTTTCGTGTGATTCGCAAGGAACGACAGTTACAAAGAGAAAGAAAGAAAATAATTTAAGTAAGGCATACAATATTAACACTTTTATTTTTTTAGCTATCGATGATTGAAGCATTCCAAGCAAGCTAGCTACTAATCGAAGCAAGTAAATGATCCCTAAACCTTTTTAATGTATTTTAAGAGTTGATAAGAAGACTATACTCGTAACTAGCTAGGTCCTATAACTAACCCTTGCTATACCAGTAAGAGCAAAATAAAGCAAAGTAACAGTACCTTGTACGTACGAATCGATATGTAAGCTCTATGTTTTGTTTCTGACCAGTGCCGAGACTGGCAAGCTCTCGGTTCATTTATCAGCGTCAGTCGGCGTGACTTAGCAGCTGACTGGTGATGTTGTAGCGTCGGTAAGTAAAGGGAGAATTGTCGGTAGTTCTGTGAAAGTGTTAGGTGGGGTATTGATTGGTAAAGAGCATTGTTTTCGCTGATAAAGGAGTGTGTTTCGAGGAGACACGAACTCGTAAAAACTCAATTTCAAATGAGGTAAGTGGGGTCAGAAAAGTAGGTATTGTACATGCAAACTGCAGGTCCAGAGGCTTCACCATCAGATGGTTGGTTAGGTAAATATACAGTAAAGCTTGGTAGCTTGACTTTATATTTCCAAAACTCAAAATGGACCTTAAAGACAACAAGAATATTCAATTCAAATACCAGCGCACCATATTTTACCCCAGCGGAGACTTAAAATGCCGTGTTTCACTAACAATTCACCAAGACAGAAGCTTAGCCGGGCACCATCGTGCACTCAATTTGTCACCGACTCGTACCGCAAAGCATTTACAGCGCAAGCGGTGAGGCGCCGCAGTTTAGTTCAGCGCTGCACCGATACCGGCCATTTGTTTGATTGGGACACCAGTATTTGTGTTAAACAAATTCGGTGAATTCTTTATTTGGGTTCGACGGTTAGTTTAATAGTTGTGCAACATTTTAGGGGCGAGAATTTGTTTTGATAGTGCTCTACTTTACTGCTTCTACTTTTAGAAGGGCTAGTAGTAGTATTTTAAGTGTGTCGTAACATCATCTAAGACCTGTATTTAGTCACTACCATTTCACACCTCTTTTTGCAAGTTCTCAGGTGCCTTGTTGAAATTTGACTGACTTAGGAAAATATCATGACGAAAGACGAAACTTGAATTTCATCTAATGCCTTGATTGCACGTATTGTGTACCAGTGCTCAGTACATACCTATACCTACCGAGGACCTCTCGCTCGGCTCCTTTACTCGGTAAATGTAATCAAGGCATCACATACCTTAGCTAACAGGCATAATATTATAAGTTCGTTTCTTACCCGTGTAAAACGTTTGCCCTGAGCAGGGATAAGCTGAAATTATATTGACAGTAAGTAAATAATTTTCATTTATCACTACATAGTATAAAACAAAGTCGCTTCCCTGTCTGTCTGTCCCTATCACTACATAGTATAAAACAAAGTCGCTTCCCTGTCTGTCTGTCCCTATATATGCTTAGATCTATAAAAGTACGCAACGGATTTTGATGCGGTTTTTTTTTAATAGATAGAGTGATTCAAGAGGAAGGTTTTTATCTATAATACATGCATAATATAGTAGAGAAACACTGATAATTTTAGAGGTTTCTAATGTGATGTTGTAAATAAACACATTTTTTTGCGCTTACATTGTAAACGCTGGCTGAACCCGTCGAGACGGATCAAAATAATAATAATAATAATATAATAATATTCCACAACTTTCACACAACGCCATCTAGTCCCAAACTAAGTAGAGCTTGTGCTATGGGTACTAGACAACTGATAAACATACATATATATTTCTAAATACATACATATTATAGATAAATTACACCCAGACACAGAACAAATGATCGTGCTCATCACACAAACATTTATCCTGGGTGGGAATCGAACCCACGACCTTGCGCATAGCAGTCAGGGCCACTGACCACTAGACTAACAGGCCTGTCTAAATAATATAAATAATGTACTACAGTATTGTACTCCTTAAAAAGGTCTACAAAAAAGTCCGCGATGGTATATGTCTATCTCTTAGGGATAACCCACAATAACCATTCTTCATCCTATACTTTTTACGAGAAATAGTGGCTCTAAAATTATCAGTTTCTCCATTGCACCCGTGCGAAGCCGGGGCGGGTCGCTAGTTTTAGATAAATAACACCCATTGCCGAACGTGAGTTAAAAAAATTACATAATATAAATCAAATAAAGTCAAAACAAATGAAACACAATAGAATTGAATACTATATACTATATACCACATATTAAAAAAAAAAACATATAAATAAACTCAAATGAAGTCAAATGAAATGAAATCAAAATAAATGGAATCATAATAAATCAAAAACAATACCTTGACTACTAAATATTACGCACAACCTGATATGGTAATGTCAAATTGAACATAATTAGTGCTAATTATACATGAGCACTGATTTATATCAATGATAAATTACTAATGTAATAAATTATCAATAATTGCTGTAACCAAATGCATTTATGATGTCAACTATGATTGATTTCAATAATCAATTTTGTCTATCGCAATAACTTATAAACTTATTATTTAGTGACGTAAAATTTATTTATCGTTAAGATTTATTTATCGATAAAGGGTCCGATAACAAGTAAGGACGGCTATAGATCAAGCTATACGTAACCACTATAAGCTGACTTTTAACTATACGAAGAACATATATAAAATGCGAGGTCATCTAAAACTGGAAATGTATAGCTTGATTGGTCGCCGTGTGAACCAAAACCACACCACAACAATAACACGTGAACAATAGTTTACTCACACGGATCACATTTGATCGCCAAAACCAACAATGTGGGGAATACCAAGACCACTTCGCAGCCACAACGCAATCACCAGCAAGACCCCGCACTAGCGGCCAGCCACATCACAAACTAAACTCAAAGCAATATTTCAAATAAACCAATTACAGGCACTTACGAATTGTCAAGGGGCCGGTTAGTCAAATAGATGAAGCTAGTTGGTTGCCCAATCCAAAGCGTAGTAGGTACCTATGGCGAAGAACGGACAAAAACCACACTCTTTTAAATCAAAATAATATGGTTACAAAATATTGGTTACATCATTCATAACCAACATCACACAAACACAACCATCTGTCTGTCTGCAAACACTAGCCAAAACGGAACCACAATGTAACTGCAAGAAGTTGCAGCGACACTATTCACGCGTAACCACTGCTTTCCCACATTGTGTCACAGCGATGTGGTGTGGTACATGTGAATGGGCCCTTAGTAGAAAATTATGGACAAAAAATTAATTTGAAGTAATACTTTGGAGCAGATTTTGACGTCATCTCAAAAAAAGCTAGCTTAACACGTAAAGAAGTTTGAAAAGTATTAAATTATTTCATCACCTTCTTTTGATGCCATAACTAGTAAGCCGGCAATCAATCAGCCAGCCGTCTACAGTCAACATTAATTTATTTAAATATTAGTGACCTACACCTGCTGCGCACGGTTTTAACGACATGGCAAAACAGCGATATGTCTTTATTATATGTAGGTTTAATATTAATGTATTATACACATAAACCTTTCGTATTACCGTATTATTGTTATCGTATTACCCAGTAACTGGGTTGTGGAGGTCAGATAGGCAGTCGCTCCATGTAAAATACTGGTAGACTGGAAGCCGACCCAAACATAGTTCAGAAAAGGCTACGCAGATTATATACACATTAACCTTTCGAAATAAATTATCTAAATGATGGCGAAAACCGTATCAAAATCAATTGTGTTGTATAGAAGATTTAAGATCCATCCAGACTGACACGAAACGCGAATTGATACTATTTACATACACATATACATATACTATTTACATTCACTCGTTGATTTGAAGGACAAGGTAAATTAGAGTTTGGTTATGTTCATGAACACACCAAACAAGAAAACTTTGCGAGTTTACAGTATTACAGTTAAGCCGCATAAACAGCCGTTCTTGTGAAATCTAATTAATAATAAATAATATTTTATTTTTATATAAAACAAATATTTAAAAACGTATTTAATAAATAAGTCAATAAATAAACGGGATAATAATAAATACTGGTTATTTAGATAACTCTTATTTGCTCCTATTTTGTTCCTATTTGAGATAAGTAATTTTCATAACCAGCTGGGTAATTCGCACAACACACTAACATTAGGAATGTCTTTCATTTTGACAGTTCATCAACACTCATTACGTTGTTTAAGTTGTTGAGCAGACAATTTTTTGAACATGTGAAGGAGTGGATTAGCAATATCATTCACCATTTATTTATTTATTTATTTATTTATCCTCCTACTGGAACGCCATACAGCAATTACACCAACGGAGCAAAAAATTACTTAATGTGCTGCTTCCCATCCATCCACCATGATTCAGATCGTGACTAACAGTGATAGTCATGAGTTAATTTAGTTGATGCACGACAGAATCAGAACACACATTTTTTAGTTTTATTTATTCTGTATTTGGGTATTAGAATCGACGTCAAAGCCACCAATAAACCGTATAAGTTATAATACATTAATCGGAATGGCTCTGACACTAATCTATTATTTAATCTACAATCTGTAGCTGTGTCATGCAGAGAATTACGTTAATGCAGCAGAAGCAGCCAGTCACGGTGATGTGGTGGCGTTCTATCATTTATCACCGTCTAAGTATGGATTAGTATATTTCGAGAGAACTGGATAGGGGACTAGGTAGCGTGGTCTAGAAAACGAGGAATGGTAGCTTAGGGTGTCGATGGATAAAGCGAAGAAAAGTAGCCACAGATCATAGATCTGTTACATAATCTGCCTGTAACGTTCTTCACTGCCGCGACACAGCCCTCCTCTCGGTGAGAGGGGGGGCCGTAATCTACCTAACGGACCCAGTGCGGGTTGGTAGCTGTCACATGTCTTAGAATGTTTGGTTCTAGGACATGCCGGTCCCCTCATGATGTTTTCCTTCACCGTTTTGAGAGCAGTAGTGATGAAATTTACACAAAGTAAAGCGCCTGTGTGGGTTCGAACCTATGACCTACAACTCGTAAGTCACGGCCGTTACACTGGGCCACCACTGCTCCTCAGATCTGTAAAGGTGTGGCATATTGGTAAACTGATCGGAATTCACAACACCAACAGCCGCGGTCTACGATAACGTCGAGGTAGTTGAATAACAGAAGCTCTTTAGTTTGAACAAAAGTATTGTCTTTATCAGTTACGCAATACATTATTTTGTAAGAGAATGTGTTGGACATACGGCGCGAATAACTGTACCAAAATATCCTACATCACTTTCGTACTATTTGCATGAACCATCGCAGACACCAGGCGGACCGCACTGGTTTTTTTTTTT